>OX596004.2:15282316-15858162 GCA_951394115.2 Drosophila phalerata
CTCTACAGTTTTAAACTGGACTTAGAGAATGAAGTCTAAACGTCTTTCATTGCCTTAACTCAATTTTTAAAATATAACTTGAATTTGTTTTGTAGTTTTTTATCATAAATAAAACGTTGACTTGATATCATGTAGTTGTTTGAGTGACCAAGGCTTATACTACAAATGAAATGTGCTCCTGTAGGAGTCTCTTTTAAATGTTTTATTCGTGGATTCCATCCACAATATCCCAAGGGCCCTTGAACAATTTTTACAGAAATATATTTCCACCCAAATTTAACGAATTTGTTGCTATTTAAGAATATGAATGTAAAAGTGTAGAAAGGACAAGTCGTCTTATCTTATAATTACTTTGTAAATTCTGAATAAGTTCATAGCAGAAATTAAGTAAATAAAAATTGGGTACTTTATGTTAGATGTGTAGTGCTAAGATACATTTATTTTATGAATCGTAACGTATTCTGTTGATCAGAGGGAAATTGATCAAATAGAATAACGAACTTAACTTACATTTTAACGCATAATAAGAATATGTTTTGAGGCATGTGTCAAACTATTAGAATCTTAACACACCTATAAACACAGAACATTTTATTTTAAGAAGTATTTGGAGAATTTCTACTTACAATGAATCTATTACACATTATGCCACGAGCTTCCCTCCCCGGTATGGTACGAGCCTCCTTTCCCGGTTGGTGTAAGAGATCCAGTCGATTCTTGCACGTATCTCGGCTTCTTCGAGATTCCCAGTCAGATTACAAGATGACCGACCATAAGTTTGACGCCATTGTGCTTGGAGCTGGAGGCGCCGGGATGCGTGCAGGATTCGAACTGGCTCGAAATGGCTTCAAGACGGCGATGCTGTCCAAGCTCTTTCCCACACGATCACACACGGTTGCCGCACAGGGTGGGGTGAATGCTGCATTGGGCAACCTGGACAACGACAATTGGAAGTTCCATTTCTATGACACGGTGAAGGGCAGTGACTGGCTGGGCGATCAGAATGCTATCCATTACATGTGTCGCGAGGCGGAAGAGGCCATCTACGAGCTCGATCAGTACGGTATGCCCTTCTCGCGAACCAAGGACGGCAAGATCTACCAGCGACCGTTCGGTGGACAGACCTTGGACTACGGCAAGGGAGGAGTAGCTAAACGCTCCTGTGCTGTGGCTGATCGCACCGGACACGCCCTCATACATACACTCTATGGACAGACACTAAAGTACGCCGATCTTTGCGAATACTTCGTGGACTACTTCGTACTCGATCTGATCATGATGGATTCCCGCTGCGTTGGTTGCCTTGCCTGGAATTTGGACGACGGCTCCTTTCATCGGTTCATTGCCAAGAACACGGTGGTGGCTGCCGGAGGCTGTGGGCGTGTCTACTTCTCGACCACCGCCGGTCACACCTGCACTGGAGATGGCAACGCTTGGATATCGCGGGCCAAGCTGCCCTTAATGGACATGGAATTCGTGCAGTTCCATCCCACGGGAATATACGGTGCCGGATGCCTGATCACTGAAGGCGTGCGAGGCGAGGGCGGTTTCTTTGTAAACTCTAAGGGTGAACGCTTTATGGAACGCCATGCACCCGAGGCCAAGGACTTAGCCTCGCGGGATGTTGTGGCCCGTGCCATGACATTGGAGGTGCTCGAGGGTAATGGATGTGGTCCGCTTAAGGATCATGTCCACTTGCAGCTGCATCATATCGATGCCCAGATACTTCGCGAACGCCTTCCCGGCATTATGCAGACGGCCAAGATATTTGCCAAAGTGGATGTCACCAAGGAGCCTGTTCCAGTGCTGCCCACGGTCCACTACAATATGGGAGGCGTGGCCACCGACTTCATGGGTCGAGTGGTCAATGTAGACGACGACGCTGAAGTTCAAATTGTCGAGGGTCTCTACTCCTGCGGTGAGACATCATGTGCTTCGGTTCATGGCGCCAATCGCTTGGGCGCCAACTCCCTGCTGGATTTGATCATCTTCGGCCGATCTTGTGCCTTGGACATTGCGGACAAAAGCTGTCCGGGCGACACTCCTCCGGATGTGAGTGACAACGCAACTGAAAAGTCCATGGACAATTTCAAAAGGTTGCTAAATGCCGACGGGAAAACTCCAACTGCCTGTATACGGGATCAGCTACAACGCACTATGACCAAACATGCAGCGGTCTTCCGCGAGGGTAAGCTTCTTCAAGAGGGTCTGCAAAAGGTTACTGAACTTTACGAACAGTTTAAGGATGTCAAGGTACATGACAGAACTCTAGTGTGGAATACCGATCTTGTCGAGACACTGGAACTTCAGAATATGTTGATCAATGCTATCCACATCATTACCGCCATGGAGAACCGTAAGGAGTCACGTGGATCCCATGCTCGAGAAGACTTCAAGGAACGCATTGATGAATTCGATTATAGTATTCCTCTTGAAGGGCAAACCAAGAAGGAATTTTCAGATCATTGGCGTAAACACACGATGACCATTATGGAGGGCGACGAAGGCTGTGCCATCGTCAAATATCGCCCGGTCATTGACGAAACATTGGATGACACCATAAAATCAATTCCCCCTGCTCCGCGTACGTACTAAGTAAAACGAAAAAGAGAAAAAGAAATTCCGCATATGAGTTTTTTACGTCTTGTAGTCATTTGTATGTTAGGGTATTTTATCAAAATCACTGATGATACCTAAGAATATCGATTAAAGGAGGAGTACTCATGTTCATACTGACAGTTACAAGCAAGCAAAAGGGTTAAGTCCTTTACGGAAAAAAATACGAGTTCATATATGGAGCGTATAATACAGATCTTCCGTCGCTTTAGTAAAGATTCATGAAATTCAATTGATCTACTACATTATTTGAAAATTTGTTGAGTTATTACAAATAAATTATCCAAAATTATATTAAATTAACGACAAACTACGTATCATATCAACTATTAACAAATCTTAATATTTATTTAATTTGAAAAATTCCAAAGCTCCAGTAGGTCACCATTTGGTTTGGATGGCGAAGTATTTTGATTTAATTTCTGCCATGACTCATTGTAATATTTTTTTGTTTTTAACGCTTAAAATATATATATTTTGCTGAATTGGAGCTTACTTATATGTTTATTTTATTGAGTGAATGGCCGAGAGGGATTAAACTCTCAGTATCTATTTGACGCTTTGGATTATTTTTATAAAATTGGCAATTAAATAATAATTTGGATCTATTGGGTCACAATCAGTTCTAAGCACTCGAAATGGGTTTTCTACTATATTTTAAATTTAAGATGGTTAACTAGAAGAAAATAGTAAACATGTGGTTTATATGTAGTCAATATTAAAAGTTATATTTTAGAGATAACATTAGAGTTGTATCGAATCGTTAGGACTAAGATCTATTGAATTAATCCCTGAAGTGAACGAACGAACTAATTCCCTGATTGTAGGTCATTTAGATCAGTGAATCGTTCAGTGAATAGATCCGAATTTCGTTGGATAATTCGAATCCCATAACATCTCGCTAGAAACACACCGTTGATAATATGTATTGAAATTTTGATTTAAAAAAACCAATTTATGGTTTTCCTTAAATAAATATGAAATTCATAATTGTATCAAAAATCAGTAAAATGTTTTATAACAGATATAAAACTTAAAGTCTCAATTAAATCTTGTTTCGTATGGTAATTTGTTGGGATGTATTCACTGAACGAACGAACTATTTAAAAGATTAGTTCGTTCATCATAAATGTAACTACTGAACTAAATCCTTCAATTGATCTATGATGAACAACTCTAGATTAAATAAAATTTGGTACACTACTTTGAATTTTTGTTGATAAATTGAATATCATTAAAATATGTTATCTTTAGTCAAAACTTTAATGTATAAGTCCAGAATTCTGCCCCGCTCTAAAATTATTTGTTTGTCAACTGTTTCGGATTATCGAATAATTAATTGACCGACTTTAAGCAGTGCTTCCATCAGATTTTATTTCATAGCATTTGTATTAGCATAAGAGGTTCATGAATATGTACATAAGTATATTTTTATATGTCTATTTTGGTTGGCGCTATGGATTATATTTGTGACTGGTGGAAGGCAAAGAGATAGAGGATGAAGGGAAGTTTGCCATGGCCAGTCCTAATGACCACAATAAATTATATTCATTTAGGATCGTTTAACATATAGGAAAAAAAGAGCAGAGAGCCTGTTAAAGAAATAATTTATGGCTGTTGAAAACTTAACATGTTCATTTGGCCACATGTGTGTGAGCTTTGTTAAGGATTAAATGTGTGTCTGTGTGTGTGTGTGTTGGTCGGGGTGCGTATCTGAGTGCATGTGGGTGTCTATGTGTGGACAACAAATGAAAAACCAACAACAAGCTACATAAATACTTTGCCCACACAAAAGTAAAAGCAAAAGCAACAACAGCAAAATGATACCACCCCAACAATTTGCCCCCTCCCTAGCTTAACATCAAGTCCAAGCCGAAACTATTTACTATGTACCACATATGTACATTGTGTGTGGTATTTGCTAGCATGTGGGTGGTGCTTGGGGGGTATGACAGTGTTTCCACAATTGTTGCTGTATTTGCTTTGGTTTCTGCTGCTGACGGCAACGGCACAAAAATTACAGTTGCACACACATTTGCCTGTGTTAAATTGTCTCACAACCAATACAAAGTGACCTTTTTCATTTATTTTTATGATGCCTCCCCTCCCATCCCTCAGATATGCGGTACCTTTAAGCACCCTATCCTCCCTCTTGTGCTCATAAAAAGTTGGCATCAAATGTGGGCTCCAAAAAAAAAACGAAACTTCGAAAAATTCCTTGGTTAGCTCCTCGGCAACATGAAAATGCGTTAACCCTAAATGCTATTTGCAAGCATACTGAGTTTTTTTGTTGGTCCCTTTACAGTACCTCGAAACTTTAACTCCTTTCGAAGCATGCCGGTTTGAAAAAAATAAAATATAAATCCAATTGCATTTGCACTCTAAAGCAGAAATCTTATGATGTTCAAGTTTTTAAATTTTCTAAAATTGTTTCTAAAAAAATCAACACGCTTACATAATTTTACATTATTACATTTGTTATGTTTAATGCATTGTGTAAGTTCTCTTCCAAAAAAATTGTTCTCAACTTATTTGATGTGCATGTGATTTTAACCCGTTTGACTGCTTTGAAGGTTTTGTTATAAGCGTCGCGAGGAATCTTCTTCATAGCCATCTAATTCACTTTGTACCAAACCGTTTTAAGGTATATTTTCAAACGCCAACAGTTTCAAACTTTTACTTTATTGTCTGTCTTCCTCTCCGGGCAATTTCGACAAACTATTTTAGTTATGTGAAACTGCAAATCATTTTGGATTTGGTTGGTTTGCTTTATTTAGATTTACACATGTATTCGTTTTTTGGCATGTCTCTGCCTGCTATTCTTACTGGGTACCCAGTCCATAGAATTATAATGGCTCCCTCCCTGCTGAGGTTTCTCATAAAACTTTTCCCTCCATGAATACCACGAAAAATGTTGTAAACGGCGGTGAATTCAACTGAATATATTAATTTGTGAGTTTTGATAGTTTTGCAATTCTAAACAAAATAAAGCTGCACAGCAACGATTATTTAGAAAAGGTATTCTATTTGCCGGTGAGGTCTTTCGTCGAAGTAGTCTAAACAAAATGTTCATAAATTGCATAAATTATTAGTATTAATAAATATTTTATTTTTCAGCCAAATACAGTTTATTTCTTTTACAGAAAATAAATCAATTTATTCCCAACGTGGTTGCTAGATTACACTTTTATTTTATTTATATTAGAACACAGAAACATAGAAATTATTTATATTGGAGTTTAGAAATATTCAAATTCTACTAGTATCATAAGGAATTATTTATTTGGGGTCAAGTTTATTGTATATTGAGAATTTAATTCTAACTAAAATAGATTACAGACTTTTGATGCTGATATTTTTTGTAGATTTCATTTATTTGTTGCTATTGTAAAAACAATTTTCTGCATTTTTATGCATTTTGTATTCAAATTGCTTTAGAGAATGACATTTCTTTCAGTTTTGACTGTTGGCAACAATGGAAAGTGTTATGAATTTTGACTCCTTAGCATTTCACATTATTTTCTTTTTCGCTGTGGTGCACTTTTTGCTCACTTCCTTACCTGTTACCAAATGGTGGACACTAACTTAGAAATGCATTGTTTTTGCTTTCTTCTCACCTGAGGTTTTGTCTCTGCAGTCAAATGAGTTTTGCATGAACAAACACTCGAGAATACTTTTACATCTCCACGTACTTTCAGGACGTTTTATCTGAGGCCCTCCTGCTACATCAGACACTGCAATCCCAGCTCCATTGGCATGTCAAGAAAATGCCTTGGAAATGTCAACTAACAACAAAAACAGTTAGAAATCAGCACAATGTTTAGAATGGGAATGCATAATCAAGGACAAACAACAAAAACTGCAAATATTATCTTTGGCGTTAGCTTTTTTGTTCACCTCCTTTTAGCTTTAGTCTTCTTATACACTTCAATAAAATATGATAGACTTCTTATAGACTTCTTACTCATGAATTGTGAAAAGAATTATAATAAAATTTGATGAGTCTCATTTACTGCCCGACTGTATATTTGTTTCTCTCAACATTCTTAAATTTAAATAGGAATTAATTTACATTTCGAGAATTTTAAAACACAACAATTGGGAAAACAATGTAGCTCATCTGTTGGAAAGATTTAAATCCGATTACTTGAATAGGAATACATTGAACGATTGGCCATCATAATTATGTTTCAATAAATTATAATCTGTTAAGAAGAGTATTTACTCCTAGACGTGTCAAAAATATCTTTTCCCTCTGTTTAATATAGTTTTTTGCTCGATGCGTAACCGTGGGAACTCTACTTTAATATTTTTTTCACCACTGCAAACTGTTTTCGTTTTACAAATTAAAACACGTTTCATTCATCATTTTATTATGAGTTTCTACACTTTTCCTTAACCGTTTTCTGCTTTTTGCTTACCGTTTGCTGGTATATTTTTTCTTTCTCATTTTATGCTGGTCAACGTGACGCATGAGTAATGCCAATGGTGTGCCCAATATGAACATTCAGTGCTGACTCCAGCTGCAACTGGCCCTGGCTACACTGCATTTCCATTAATGACATGGCCGAGTCCCTCTCAGTTTTTGCTCTTTGTTTTCTTTGTTGCATTGTTTTTGTTGTTGGTAACAAGCAAAGATGAGCATGGAAATAACAAACAATAACAGCAGGAATAGCACCGGAACCATTGCCATTCCAGCACGGAAAGCAGCAATACAGATTCTCTTGCAATTTCGTATGATTTTTCCTCACCTCACCTCCACTTCCCAACTCCATTCCTTTACTGAGGGCAAGGAGTTCGACTGCACAATTCGTTGCCCTGAACTTACTTAGTTTATTTCACATTTGTATTCATTTGTTTTGAGTTTTATTTACCCAAGACAACAACAGCAACTGCAATACCCCCAAATATGAACGTACGTTTAATTTCACAGAAAGCTGCAGGGAAACATTATACGTGGTATCAGAAATTTTCAGCATCGCTTTCCGCTCTGTGAAGGGTTATTGCATTATATTTAATTGGATGCTTTTCTTTTTTAAAATTAAATATTAATAATTGTATAGTATTGTATAAGATACATAAGATTTTGTGTAACCTTTTATCAGAGCATTTTTCAATCATTTTAAATCTATTTATTTATTATTAATATTGATTCCCAATCATGCATTTTTCGTTGTTTTATTTACAGTTAAAGATCGGACTCTCTTAAATAAATACTTATTAAAATAATTATACGAAACTAAATGTGCGTCTTGTTTGTTTTTGTTGGGGGTTCTCCTGAAACATATTCGTTTCGCTGATCTGCTGTTTTCAACTGCTCCATTCAAAACGTGTTAGGTGAAATCGAAATCAATGCAGAGTGTAAAAGAGTCGATCCTGAAACTGATTTACATTTGCTTAAACCATATCGAAACTAGGTCTGAATCTGTTTCAGGAATATTCCTGTTGTGTCGATTTGTTTAGATTAAGTTCAAATGAACGGCCCGAAAACTTATGAACTATATAATTCAATTTGTTCAATTGGTGAGTCTCAAATCTAATTTTACATTTAAAATTTCTATATGCATTAGCAATGTAACATATTTACAAATATAAATAAAAATATTTTTTTTTACGTTTCATATTTAAAATGTATAAGTTTACTCAAACTATATATGTACATTGTACAACAATTTAATTTAATTTAATTTAATTTTATTATTTTTTACAATAATAAGATCATAACTATTACCAATTGCTATTTCCATTGAACAACTCAACAAAAAACATATTTATTTATACCGGTTATGAACAACTGATCTATTTATCGTTCTTGAATAACTAACCAGTTGATAGAGTTAACATTGGGATTCCTGTAACCGATTTAGATTTGATTTTGATTTCGTTTTTGATTTGCACACTGATTTGATTTTGGTTTCAAGAATTTAAAAAAATGGCGGGGAAGCACAAATTGATAAATGAAAGTGTGAAAACTGTTTTTCTTAGACTTTTTATTAATAGTTTGGTTACAGAATAGTATAATTAGAATAATAGTAAATTTTTTTATAATGCTTAAGTTGCAATTTAACAAATTAACAGCTTCTTTTATCTGCGTCTTTTTAAGATATTTTATTGAATCAGTATGAAAATTTATAAAAATAGGGCCACCAAGTTTTTTGCCTGTGCCTCAAATTGTCTACCTGTCAGTAATCAATCAATCAGTAAATGTGTTATTAATAATCTGTTATTACTCCTGTATAGGAATGTTATATCTTTGACATGTTGTTCATCGTTGGTGTCCAGTTTCAGTGACCTATAGTTAATTGTATACGTGTTTGTGATAAGTTGACACTTTGACAGAACCAGTCGCTTTAAAGCATATGCAAATTGACGAGCTGGATGAGTTACCACTGATATGTGGCCATAAGATGAGTGGGCTGAAATTACAGCTACAAAAAATGATGGCTACGTAAACAGAGAAGGAAGACGCGGAACAGGATTGCCATGGAGTACGTTAAGTGGTGAGTTTGTTGAAGCCGGAGTTGGTGTTGAAGCTGAAGCGACAACATCCGATTGCTCCTGGCAGTGGACAGCCCTGCGTGAAAGTGGCGACGATAACACCATGGAAAAGCGTAAAGGGGGGGAAGAAAATTGGAAAACCGGAACGATGGGAAAGCACAGGAAAATACTCGCTTTGAGCTTGCTCCGCTTTTTTGTGACATTTCTGCAGAACGTTTTTGCATTCGTGCAACTTTTTGTGGCTTTTGTGGTTGCTGGCACGCAGCATCGCGAACAGCGAACAGCGAACGGAAACGGGAAAGGAGACGGTAAGGGGGACGGGAAGAACTAAGTGCAAAAGGGGCGTGTAAGTTGGACGCCTTAAAGTTTGCGTGCACGTTAATTTTGTTTGCGCTTGCGAAAAGTGTGAAAATTTGAAGCTTTTGCGCGTTCTAATTTCCACAGTGCCAAGAATGAAGGGCGGGAGGAGGCGAGTTCAGGGAGGAACAGCAGCTGGCCAGGAACTGTGCGTGTATGATAGTCGAAAGGCAGAATAAGAACTAAAGAGCGAAGCATCAGCAGTGGAAGGGACAAAGTTTTATTCAACGCGCTAAAAAAGTATGCAAATTATTAGCAAAGTTAAACGCATTTTTCACGAGGTGGCCGCCTTTCACTTTTCGACAATTTTCATTTTTACTCTCAATAAATTGTGACTCCAAGCATTTTCTGTGCCTGCTGCTGGAAAATAACAAATTGCACGTTAAAGCAACTAAATGGGCCAATCGGACGTGGGAAGCGAAACTACGTTTGTTTATGCTTAGAGTCTTTAAAGTGATTTCCAAGGCGAATAACAAAAGGTCAAACTGGTTGTAGGAGTAGTCCAGCATTCCCTTTTCCTAACACATTGCGACAATTTAACGCTCTGCACTTGACATTTGGTATTTGCTCAAATTCAGGTCCTTGCTGGCCTCTGGCCTCTTCCCTGCTTACACTGAGAAAAAAAACCAACTTTTAAAATCAAGAACAATCATCTTACATATTTTGTTCATGAGAGAACACAAATTTTAGGTCAAATTATTAAAAGAATGGATATTATTCAAAAAGTTTGAAGTTCTTAAAATAGGAATCAAAAACATCAATTATTAGGAAAACATGAATTTGTTATATTTGCATTTGAATTTATAAAGGGAATACTTACAAAAACAGACAGCCAGTAAACAATGTATATACATCCACATAAAATAACAATTATGAATTTATTACATGCCATATTTTTGTTATCAGTTGTCGATAACCAAGGAAATTTATTCTTATATTTAACAAATATTTGTGGTCTTGAAAAGGTTAGAATTTGTGATCTTATTAATAAGAGCTTGGATCTAAAAGCTATATGTGTTTTCTAACCTCAAGAATTTAATATTCTCGGCAGAATTTTTAGACCGAAATGCTCTTGAATTTTAAACCTTTTTTTAACAGTGCACTTGATGTCTGTTTGTTCCCCTGTCAAGAATTTTCCCTTTCCCCGTAATATGTTTGTATGTGCGTATGTATAAGCATTTGCACAGTGTGTCCTTTGTCTTGCACAATTTGTCGTGTTCGTCCTCGTCTTAAACTTCGTCCTCATCTCCGACAACACTTGGGTCCTCGACTTCCATTCCGGTCTTATTCCGGCATGTCGCTCTCCCCTTGCGGAAATTATTATTTTGTTTAATGATTTGTGCTCATTCTCGTAATTGAGGCCGGACAAGGCAAGAAGAGGGTTCTCTCGTTCTTGACCCACAATAGAAATATGGAAAACTATCGAAACAAAATGAAAAGTTGTTGGCGCTTTTCCTTGTCTACTCAACGAAGGGTAAACGGTAAAGGAGATGGTACAAAAATATAAATTGAAAAACTGAAGATTCCCAAGAATTTATAAATTTAGCAACTGTCACTCCAGTAGAAAGTTTTTTTCTATCGATTCTTGTGGGCATCTGCTTCGAAGAGTATGTCAAATATTAAATTAATATAAAGGAATTGAAAGCAGTCAAGCAATTTGGCACATGAACTCAAATTATGGATGAAATAATTTGTAAAAATTCTTTCCCTCTGTTTATTACTTTGATAGATAATTTAATCGTCAAACGTGAAGACATCGTGTACGAAAGAGCTGTTGGCTTATTTATTTTATTTCCTCTTTAAGATAAATAACTAATCCATTCCACTTGTATTTCTTAATTAGTTTTCTGATGTGAAAAATGGTTTTCATTAAAGGGAGAATGAAACTTATTCTTGTTCAAAACTGGAGTGAATCCACATAAATTTGTCTCCCCAATTGTATATTTTCCAGACTAAACAGATGAAATACATGCATGGAACATGGATTTATCAATTGGAATAAATTTTGGGTGCTCTGATAAAATGTTTAGTAAATTTGTCAAATGAATTTAATTTGAGATCCGTTTTCGCTAGTTATAGTCGCGTTAAGAGCTATGCTATATATAAACTAGTTTGCAACTGTGAGCACATACATATATTTAGAATATACTTTGTCGTCAGCTGCCAGTTGCATTAATGTCATTTTTGTTGCAGTACCCAAAGTGGCACATTTATCGGCAATGCATGCATTAACTGAATACCCAATAGGCCGGGTAATTCAATTAAATTTTAATGCAGCCATAAACATAGTCAGTATGGGCGTCAAATTGATTCATTGATGTGCCACGTCCCCCAAACGCTTTGGTCGCACTCGCACAACTGCAAAAACAATAACAAAACATCAAATTAAATTTTAATTCACCTCCTGCATAATTACTTGCATTTAGTATACCAGATGCGGTGAAATTCATATATAGCATGTGCCTTATTTTTAATGCAAAAATTCCATAATGCGAGTATGTTGCACATATTTGCACACTGAATAATAAAAGTAAAAATAATAATAATAATAATTACACAAATTAAATGCGTGGCTTCAATTAAAAATTGCATAAAGCTGATCCGGTAAACTGCCACGCCCAAGTAATCATGTGTAAAATATGCAACTATTGTATTTAAAATTTATTGAAGTTAAGGCTTAATTTCCATTTATGTTTTTTTTTACGGATATTTCTTTTTATACCCGTTACTTCAACAATAAGTAAAAGGCTATATTGTGTTCGTTGGAATGTATGTAACAGGGAGATGTAGGCATCTCCGATCCTATAAAGTATATATATTCTTGATCACCATCAACAGCCGAGTCGAAATAGCCATGTTCGTCTTGTATATCTCAGAGACTATAAGAGATAGAGATAGACTATCACCCACAGACTCCAAATGCTATAGAGAAGGTCAAGTTTGTTTAAAAATTTTAACACGTCCCCTTTCGTCCGCGCAAATCGCGAAAATCCGCGACTAAAAGAGATAGAATAACCAAATTTGGCACACAGATTTGTATATACCCCACGCAGATCAAGTTTGCTTTTATTTTAAGCCAAACCCCTTTCCGCCCCCACAAATCGCGAGAAACCACCAGACTCAGAGTTTTTAAAAGATAATTAACGTTATCTATTAATATTATCTATAATCTTATTTAACCACAGCAAGATCGGACAAGTACAACGGGAGTAAAAGCAAAGCAAAGTTATTATTTCAATACAATCGCCTATAAGTATGCAGTAGTTTTTATTGGGTAGTAATTTCTTCAAAGTACTTTTATATATATATTGAAATAAGTAAGATGTAGCCCTTGGTCGGGATCTCGACCGTAGCCTTTCCAACTTGTTTAAATTGCTTAGCTTTCATATTTTTTAAATGTGATAATTTTCTAGAGAACCATGGAAGTCTAGAGATATATCAAGTAAAGAATTTAGAGTATTATAAAAAAGCTTAATGGCACTATTCAAATCAGATCATCAGCATAGTTTTCGAATATATTGTATTTGTTTAATTTACACAAAATTTACAAAAAGTGCATATGTGAAACCTGATTCAGACTATGGTTTGAAATTGTTATTTGCGATTGGGATTATTTCAGTGGATGCGGTTAAATTAATTCCATTTGTGCTAGGACTCAGAGAGAGAGAGAGAGAGAGAGAGAGAGCGAGAATTCGACTGAACCTGAGAGGCTATTGAGAAGACATGCTCAACTGTTCAGCCGTCTGCACCATTAACATAAATATCCAGGAGTACAGACCCTTGGGCGTGGGCTCATGTTTATCCGCTTAGGTAAATACAAGCATCCTATCTATGAAACTACAACGCAGTTCGCTTCACGGCAAACGGCAAAGCCAAATGAAGCAGAAGAACTTCACGTGCCGCAATACAAATTGAAAATCAATGCCATGAAAACACCAGGCCAACAATGAATGCAGAGAATGGGGTTGTGGTCCGTTTAACCCATCGATATCTCTGTGTCATAAATTGACCATGCCTGGGGGTAGAATCAGCGAAAATTCAATTGGCTGAAATATTCGGCCATGTTCAGAAATTATTCTCTCAAACTTGGCTGGCATCGTTTATATTTCAAACAAAGAATGTATTCAATTTGACACAATCTATGTTTCTACTCATTGACTGTCTGCTATATCAAATATGATATTTATATATATATAAATTATATGTAATATTTTCTCGTACTTGGATACGTTGTAATGTTGATTCCGACTCCAATTCTTTAGATTCTAGTTCTACGCACTGTGCAAATATCAACGGAGAAAAATGAATGCCTACAAGATTGTTGTTTGAGTTTTATTCAAATAATCACGAGTAGATATGAAATCATCTCGCTCAAAGGGAACTTGGCGTATACGTAATGTGTCGAATATAATTTAAAGCTGATTTACAGCAAACTAAAGTAAATAAGTACCTTTAACTCTTTCATATTAGTAACCTACTCGTTACTAGCTATCTTGAGTTCCTAATAAAACATTCTAAGAGCATTGATACTTGCCACAGGCGACTCCCGCACGTCATTATTCAGCTTATACTATGTACAATAAGTTTGCTGCACGAATATGTATAGGGTTATGTGTGTGTCTGTGTCACATTATGTGCTTTTCTCTGCTTAATTCAGCTTACAGCTTTCGCTCAGCGAATTTTGCATAAATTTGCAAGTAGTTTGCAAGTCAGCAGCACCTGGGACTCTGTCCTATCTCTGGTCCGCTAAACGACACCTGCAGCTAAACTTAAGCGCTCGCAATTCTAGTTAAAGTTCTTCATACCAACATCATCATTTCAGTCCAAAGGGAAGTTCCATCATCATCTATAACATAAGCAGGAACAACTGCGACAATGGATTGTTGCAAGCTGCGCAAAAAATTGTCTCTTCCATTGGAATTGATTTCTGTTTTTTTAACAATGAGTGACGGGAGTATTTTGAAAGCTTACTCTTGGCCACACTCAGCGACTACTTGACACTTTTACCGTGACTTTCCATTTTGTAGGTCTCAGTGCTGGAAAACTTTAAAGAAAATTATTTTTATTTTATTTATTTATGCACGACTAAAAGCAGTCGACAAAGAAAAAATTATTAAATATAAAATAATGTTAAGAATTAAAAAAGAAAAAAGTTAAAATTAGAATTAGATCTGGGATAAGCAAAAATTAAAAACGATCCAACATTTGTTGCAAGGATTGGGGAATACCCAGAAAAACCCAATCAGATCAACAAAGATTAGTGTTTGTATTAGTAATAGAATAAATGTTTGGATATTTTAATGTAATATAACAGGTTATTAGTATTAGTAAGGTCAGGGATTTAACGAAAAATATTGGAAAAGGCCAGATTTTAGGGAAGGGAGAGGGAGAAAGAGTTCTGAAAGAGGCTATTGTAGTTATTGCATAGAACACGAAACGAATCGTGTGTAGTGTAATCAGTTGTGCATGTAGGTAAGAATAAGGGCCTGTAATTCCGAGTTAGCCTGCGGGGGACCGAAAAGCTAATGCGGCACAGAAGGGAAAAAGAATCGATCTCGCCAATAATCATTTTATGAAGAAAAAACGATTAATTAAAGACGGAAGGTTATCCCAATAAATATCTTAAAACAATATAACTTGCCTTAATGCACCAATACTCTTTTCAACAAATAGATGCCTAAGCGCTGTTAAGGTTGAAGAAAGACTATATTACAAATACGAAAATTTGTATAATTCTTTTGACTTTATAAATTAGAACTCTGTTTATTGAACGAAATAATATTGCATTGCCGTCAACTTGGTGAGGCTTGTGACAAGTTTTCAATAAAAGATTTTTTTACTTTTACTTTCCACATAGTGTGTTCTATAAAAGAAATCAGGCATCGTAAACCACAACTCTTGAATTTATTTTGAAATTTCATTTGAAATTCAATTGCGGTTGAACTCGTTATAATACTCGTCCCACTCAGAATGCACTGACGAAGGTTGTATCTCATTCGGTGTTTATAGTTTTGCGGTTAACAGAGCTATGGAATGTTAAAATCTGTGTCAGACATCTTGCTTAAATATGAATAAATGTGTATAAAAATGCAAGAACTCGTATGTTGTGGTTTACTCTCTTTATGTTTATTAAAATTTAAATAAACAATATATAAACTTTTGCTTACAAATTAAAGCAAAACTTCAAGAAACCTTCTTCGACTATCTAAAATATATTTCCATAACAATTGAATTTATCAACTGCCAAGTCGGAATGTCTACAAAGGCAAAGTGAGTAAACAGATTTAATTTTCATGCCCGGTCTGATGGCCAACGGCTTGAATAAAAGAATAAAGACTGGCCGGAGGGTATTATCCGAAGGCATTCCCAAACGTACGAGGATATTGTTGTTATAGTTGTCCTTGATGTTGATTTGCTAAATTATTGATTCGTTTGATTAATCGACTGAGGAGGACACACCTAAACGGCAGTCAGAGCTGTTTCTGACTTTTGTCTGTCCAATTTTGTTCACACTTAAATGAATGAAAATTTAATGAGGTTGATTTGGCCCGAAGTTCCTGAGGCACAGTTTAGTTCAGTTGGCCAATCGACTGTTAAATGCAGTTTTTTCCGACCATTAAAAGTGCATGCGACCATTGACTCTGCCAACAATTTTGACTACTTCCATCGCCTGCTGATGTCAGGTTCATTTTTATAAAACTCGGCACTCTCAGAGCTATCGGTGCTGGAACGCCCATAAACACAAATGAGAATGAGAATGAGAATGAGAATGAAAATAAAAACGAAATGATGCGCACGACAGTCAAAATGGAAGATTGCAAGAAAAATCTGAGAAAGAATGAATAATAAAAAGAAAAAGGAGCAGCAATTTGTTGCAAGGACAAAATAGGACATTCCGTAACAATGTCCTGCCATGTCCTGGCCATGTCCCGCCATGTCCTGGCCACAAGAACCTTTACATACATCGCAAAAAGTTGCCGAACGCTTTGACACATCGGATACATGATAAAAACCATCGCCAGAGGGCACCACATACAAAACATAAGAAAAGTGAACCAAAGATTTCCATAGCCATTGAAATTGTTAAGCCGAATTAAGGCTGATGCCTTCCTTTCTAATCTCAATACATTCTCGTCATTATCGTGTTATCTAAGTGAAGAAGAATAAATATTGGACAGAAAGTTAAATCGCCTCTAAATGAAAATGGATGATACAAACTCACTTTGTTTAAGTGAGATTTAAGCTAGATTTAGCAACTGCATGAAATTTTTATCAGATTTTCTGGGTATTTTCGAATTTTGATGCTAATAGACAACTATATTAATTATATGAAAATGGGCACATTTTAGTAACGTTTACAATACAAGATACAACGGCAATTTGGGCTAATACAACATTTTGGAGCAATATCACTGCGAACGGCAGTTCGCTCTAGTGACGAAAGCAGCAAGAAGGGTGCGAAAGGCGACTAGATATATATACAGCTAATTTGGAAAATTTGCTACGACTGTCCGATCAGATCGAGTTATATACCGATCGAAAGGTTGAGTCCTAACTTACAAAATGGCATACTAAAACTTTTTGTAACTCACCTGGTTCCTGAGATACGGGGGTGTAAGTGGGAGGGGAAAAATTTAAACGATCGCAGCTAATGGGGCCGTTGGGGCCTTTTTTTTATTTTTATTTTTAAAAAATTCTAATCAAAAATACGCGTCGATTGATACCCAAATCACCCAAATCCGATAACTGGTTCGAAAGATAATAAAATTTGAAATTTTTAGTGGACTTTTCAAAATGAGATGAAAAGTCAGTTTGTTTGTCGGTTCGTTTGCGCGTATCAAAGCGCTAAAAAAGCTTAGATGTAATGATGAGGATTTGTTTCTTTTCAAAAATATAGAAATGTTTGTTCTACGACTTTTTGAATTTCCCGCTAGTTTAGCGGGAAAACGCTATTTCCCGCTAAAATTGAAACCCCAATAGTTTGCACACCATAGAAGCTACAGACATGTCCTATATATCATTGGAAAGGTGAGTTTAAGGGAAACGAAAATTGGTATTCGGCACTGTGCAAAAAGTAATTTTTATGTACAAAGAAGCTCTCCCTTTTTAAGCACAGTGCACAATGCCAATTTTCGTGTTTTTTTTTTTTTTTAATAATTTTTATTTTTATTTAAAGTTTTTATAATAAACTGAATTTAGCTCGTCACACAATTGGATATCAGAAATTTTGGATCTAAAAATTGCTTTCGTCACTAGACTTTTACCTCGTGTAGAGGTTTTTTTTGTGAGATTTTGAATCTACACCTTCTTCCTTTGTGATTTGAAAAGAAGTGAAATGTATTGAACGTCTTAAAACTATAGCCTTAAATATTAAGCCAGCACCGAATATTAGAACAAATACTCTATTTTACATAGATCTGAGGCAAAGAAAAAAGCATTAATTAATATTAGTATTGGGATGGTTTCATTTGTATACGTGCTTTTCAATTTTACTTCAATAAAAATTTTATCCAATTTTTTTTTTGTATTAAAACTTTAAGAAATTAAAGTTAAAATAAAAAAAATATGATTGTGGCATCTGATTCAACATTAGCGTTATTAAAGCTTTTTAATGCAATATTTTATTTGTTTCAATTGGAAACAGGATTTCTCATTAATAACCACATGATATTGCTTTGAATTAAAATACTTTTTTTTGTCGTTGATGTTAAAATAAACAAATACCAAATGCAATCAATTTGTATAAATGAATAATAAATAGAAAAATCATTATGTATATCAAATTGGAGTGATAAAAATAAAAAAAGATTGAGTGAGACTATGGCTAAAATGTACAAAAAATTGAACACAACACATTAAATGCAAATAAACATTAGTCAGAAGCAGTTGTTATGCCGACCTGATGGACAGCAACATTTACCTAATGCCCAAAAACATTAATCAAAATCATAAATGCTAAATGGGCGCCATCCCAAATGTGGCCACGCCCCCTGCACCAGAACATCCGGAAAGTAACGGAAGGCAAAGGCATTAAATGGGAGCGTCGTTAACGGAAGTGTGGGTATATGCAAAAAAAAAAAAGAGGAGTCAATGTTCAATTTTTATTGCGTCAAATCGAATTGAATCGATTTCTTAATGTACTTCTGGGGAAGAGTCAGAGCTAGAGTCAGAGAACAAGGTGAACTTTGACATACATGGTTTGTTTGCTTGACTCAGAGATACAAAGACCTCTCTTGTGGCATTTGGCTTCTACATCTACGGATGATTAGACATGCCTACATAATGCATATTATATCACAAACAGGACATTGGACTGATTGTAGTTGTGCTGCCCCCTCATAGAGTCTTGTGGCAGCGAAAGGTAAGCGGGGCACTTTTGCTGACCTGTCATTTCCGGTCAAATGCCTCTGAATGAAAAGTCCACACAAGCAGAAATCTTTCTGTGGGCATCGATGTGTTGGAAGGGGGAGGGGTGGGGTGACTGGGTGGGAATCACATAATTCAACACGTATGTAATCTGTGAAAATTTGCAAGCGTCGTTGAATGAGCATAAAATTAATCAAATTAGCCACTGGCTTTGAATTTACTTTGCGTCAACAAGCCCACGTGGCGTTTTATTCATAACCAGATCTATAAATTCATGTCGAGACCCAAAATCCCAATTTCCACAGAGTGCTGTTACTGTTGAAATGGCAACTTGGCTCTGGAGCCAAGGAAAATTTGCACAAAAGTTTAACGAGTACGAATATAAACTCAAATTTAAGTTCATGCACATATTAACCTTTATGTGACCATAAGTATTTCAGTTATTGAATACTTATATATTATAGCTCCTACTCAGTGTCTTTCCAAAACACTATAGCAAGATTTTATATTAAAACAAGTGGGAAAGGCTATAGTCGAGATCCCGACCATAGGATACCCGTCACTTATTTCAATACATTAGCGATTCAATCATAATGTCATATTTGCGTTGCCAGAATTACTTGAGAATTTGAAGCATTCTAATAAGGTTTAACAATACAAAAACTATTGCATACTCTAGGGGGAACCTGTTGATTTAACAACTTAGACACGCAATAACTGCTGTTCTACTCGTCCGATCTTGTTGCGATTCAGTGGGATAATAGATAATAATAACATATATCGGTTATTACCAAAAAATACGTATTATATGAACAATTGTGGGTGAGGTGGTTTTTCGCGATTTGCGGGGGCGGAGGTGGGCGTGGCTTAAATTTGAAACAAACTTGATCTGCGTGAGGTATATGGAAATCTGTGTGACAAATTTGGTTATTCTATCTCTTATAGTGTCTGAGATCCTTGTGTTTATACAGACGGATGACCAGTTTTTCGCGAATTACGGGCGTGGAAGGAGGCGGGTCCAAAATTTAAAACAAACTTGACCTGCTCCAACGCGTTTCTGATCTACGTGTGAAAGTTTGGTTACTCTATCTCTTATGGTCTCTGAGATCTAGGCGCTCACACAGACGGACAGACGGACAGACGGACAGACACACATGGCTATATCGACTCGGCTGTTGATGCTGATCAAGAATATATATACTTTATGTGGTCGGAGATGCCTCCTTCTGCCTGTTACGCACATTCCAACGAACACAATATACCCTTATACTTATTTTTTATAAGTAACGGGTATAAATAGGACATATGTGGTATACTTAGAAGTAAGAAGTCGTCAACATGAGGGTTAAAACCTAATTACAGTATAACATGTAGTTAATTAAGATACAATATTGTAAATTCAATTGTGTTGTATTTTCAAGAAACATAATCAAATTATAATTTCTGGCTTTTCATTGCAGACATCTTAGCCAAGATTTAAAGCGTGCCAGATTCTTAGTCGGTCTCTTTTCCACTTCCTTAACTTTAACTGTGAACTGCCAACAAAAACAATACAAATGAACTCATTTGTTTCAATTTAATCTTATTACGCAAAGATTTATTACCTCTCGCATGAGATGGCAACCCTTTTATACTCCTCATTTTCAGAGCCTTCTAAAGCTGACCCAACCTTTGGGCGGGCAGAAAGAAGTGCAAATTTTGCAATAAGCCCTCGAAAGTTGATTATGATTGATTGGGTCCGATTGAAATTGTCTGACTTTGCACGGAAATTGATTTTTACAAGTGCTCAACTTCCACTCGTGTATTTGACAGTCAAATATAATTGACAGTTAAACTCTCGGCTGACGAACATTGCGCATACGCCGTGTTGAACAATATTTAACGAGAATCGTATAAATGACTTTGCCAAAAATTTACTGCCAAACTACTTATTCAAGTGATTAACTGTATTTTATCATGGAGAATTAAACACGCAAACTCACTTTAGTATAAAATGAGTGCGAGTTTTATGTGGCCCTAGATAATTGCACAAACTAGTGGGCAAACATATTATAAGAGCAACCCAATTAAAAATAATAAAAAATTAATGTGTGTTCATGTGTGCTCATAATAAAATAGATGTTCTGTGTCCAAAAGTGTCCGACTACAGGACTATCCCATGTGTATTGAAAGCTTCAGTCCTGATTATTTGCCCGAAAAGTTTGTTAGCATATGTTTACCAAATTTAAGTGGATTTAAGTTTCTAGAGGGTAGGGTAATTTTTCCCTGATTCTCACATCACTCTGTATACCCACGTATCTATTTTGAGGCGGATGTAAGATGACCACAACGATCCAAATGGAATTTTAAATGATTTTCCATTGGGTGGTTGGTGCTTGACAGAGCCATTTATTTCGGATTTTGATGAGATGGCTTACATATATACGACATGTGCAGTGCGTGCGTAGGCGTTGTTGTAGCAACAACGTGCAGGCAACAAGATTGGACTCACATTCGAATGAGTTAATCACATAAACCTCACTGTATGCCAGTGTTCGAGTTCATTTGCTTATTTGCAATCCTCACACTTGTGCATCCTCACAGAACTGTTGTTGCTCGGTATATTCCCTGTACTGTATCTCTACCGGAAGTTATGAAATGTCGTTAAATGTTGTGATACAAGTCGGTGACAAAGTTCTCTAACTCTTGAACAAGTTGAGATGAAGATGTATTTACATATATTAGATGACGAGTAACACTTTCTGAGGGTAGAGAGAGCACCTTAAAAATTTTTAATAATAATTATTTAACAACATAACAACCAGACAAGCTAGAATCATCTCGAAAAACCACATAACTACAATTATAAATTTCATAATAATATTAATAGCACAATTAATTAGAATTTATATATTTTTAAACGAAAATTGTAATCACATAAATATTTAAAACATATTCGAAAAATAGTTTTTCCTATTTAAAATTGTAAAGTTTAATTTTGTACGAAGATATTCTCAATCATTGAGCTTTCATTTTTAGTTTTGCATTTGTACCTGTACTTAAGTTTGTTAAAAATAAATGTCATATAGCTGCTGTCAAGGGACATATCTTAACCAAACTGATCAAACTCGCTTTTAAATTGATCTTATACGTCCCGGCCAAATTTAGTTAATATCGAATCACTTTTTTATATGGTGATTAATACAGCTGTCTACAATGGCAACAAATTCATGTGTCTGCCTTCTGGGAATAATACAGTCGAGCAATATAAATGTGTTTTTTTTTTTTTTTAATCTTTTCAGTCTTAATTTTTTCCATAGTCGGAGTATGCAGGGGGCGGATATGCCTAGTTTATATTAAAATATGGAATAAATTATTATTAGTACCTAGTTTTACTGTAGTTGTCTTTCTCTATCGCCGACACAGCCTTTTTTATGGGATCTCGCCTTCAACTACTGCATCGCTTGTATAACTAGAGCATGATAATTTATGTGTAGCAATCTAAGCTCATATAGACCGCATCTTAGCAAATATGGTAACCACACATGAGAAGCTACCACGCCCCCCCGCCCCCTGTCCCAATTTACATTTGCGTCTCTTGGTACTTGGGTCTTACGGTGCCTCTAACCCAATTATCGTTGCAGTTAAGGCAATGTTGTTACTGTTTATGTTTGGATTGGCCTCGGTTGACTCCGGCGAATGTCCTTCGTCTCCGCCTTCATTTTCAACTCCGTCACCTTTAGCGTTCGCCGTAATGAAGTTATTATGTTGACACTTGGCTTTCTTACTTAGCCGCCACCGTGGATCTTTGTAGTTTACAGTTGTCGTTTGGCATTATGCAAAGACCGCCTTTAAATGGCAGTAAAGTGGGCATCCAGCCCCTCCTCAATGCCCCCACCTCATGTCCTTTATCTTGCGTAGTTGAACCTCCCATTTTCCCCGTCCACATGCTGTTGCTCTTTTCTCTTGACATTTGCATCACAAGCAGCGAACACAGTACAAACAAGCGGTAAGCAAACAAACATACTTACATATACACATACACTCATACACCTATACAAGCATACACAGACAATACGCACACACAAACAGATGCATCTGTAAACAGTCATATTTATTAAAAGCGTTCGTCCTGCGGTTGCCATTCCTCAGAAGCTTTCGTCTCACATCGCCCGTTGCCGTTCGTCTGTCTTCAGTCTTCAGTCTTCAGTCTTCAGTCCTCGGTCGTTTCGTTCGCCGCTTCGTCCTCATCATCGTCGACAAGCTTTTCATTTCAGTCTTAATTCCTTTTGAATAATATCTACCACTTAAACTTACAAACATCAAGACCACACTGAGTAGAACACATTCGCACACACACACACACACACACCGCACACCCACAGAATCGTATTCACACACACACAGTATAACACACACTTGACGCAGTCAGTTGTACTTATCGCCAAGTCAAATTCATACATATATGTACAATCGTTTAGTTCATGGGTGTTACTATTAAGGGGTTATATTTACGCTATTAGTCTGTTATTTTTATAACCATTGCTTTGAAGACTGCCAAACAAAATTTCGATGTTCCTGAAATAACATTATTTTTATACCCCTTACTTAAAAAATAAGTAGAATTAAGTACATTGTGTTCGTTCGACCATATAAACTATATATATTCTTGAGCAGCCGAGTCAATTTAGCCATGTGTATCTGTCCAACTGTCTGTCTGACTTTCTGTCCTTCCGTGTAAGCGCCTAGATCCCAGAGACTATTATAGATAGAGATACCAAACTTTCACACACAGATTTCTATAGACCCCACGCAGGTCAAGTTTGTTTTGAATTTTTGACACGCCCCCTTCCGCCTTCCCAAATCGCGAAAAAAACAGTCTGTTCGTCAGTAGAAACAAAAGGATCTTAGAGACACCGATTTCTATAGACCTCATTCAGATCAAGTTAGTTTCTAATATACGCCACGCCCACTTCCGGCCCCACAAATCGCGAAAAACCACCACATCCACTCTTTTTTTTGCTTTTAATTTTTTATGGTAATTAACGTTATCTAGTTATATTACATTTCTTTACGTTTAATACGTAATATTTAAACATATTTAGAAATATATTAAATCTAAATTACTACTTAAGAGTACAATTAATAAATTCGAAAATTGAAAGATACTCTGTGTGTAAAATGCGCTTTCCTATAAACTGATTTGAACGGCTCTTACGCTTTACAATGGCGAGAAAAATAATAAAGTATTCATTTTAAAATGGGCTGAAATATGCAGTCCTACAAAATTTGCATGATGCCTAACTGAGTCGCTGAATACTTTTGAAGGATTTCACTCCCCTTTTGGGAACGTCAATGCGATGTAAATATGTTAGTGAGTACATAAATGTGTGTATAAATATTTTAATATGCCTATTTTGTTCAGTATGTGTTTGTACTTGAATGTGCTTTCATCTAGCAACTTGTTTTGCGGCGAAAGCATTCCATTTTAAAGGCACCTCTCGGGTTCTCTGGTTCCTCAGTTATTGACGAAACCAGTTGCCGCTTTCAACAGTCGCCACATGCTGCGATTTATTTTTATTAAAAACAAGGCACCCCACCGCTTGTTATTGCTACATGTTTACCCTTTCCCTTTGCCTATCCTTTTCCATTTCCCATTTCCAACTTTGTTGTTGGCCACTGTTCTTGTTGTTTTTGTCGTCATAGCATACGGTATTACGTCTGGGGCCAATGTCAGATACCGAGCCCAAGTGAGGGTAAACTTCAACTGGATCCTGTCCCTGGAGGCATCTGTGTAGCATGTATTAATTACGGTTGTCACAGCAACGAATTGCGAAAACAGCTTTGTTGAGTGGGGCTATATCTTATGGGCCCAATCTGTACCACATATAAATACTTGTCCACATACAATAACAATTCCTTCAATTGCAATAGCATAGTATTAAAATGTGTATTCAACTTTGAATATAATATATAACATATAAGAGTTTTGACTAATGGATCGGTATATCATCCAAACAAACGGTCAAAACCAGAACCCTTAACCAGACAATTTTTAAAATTTATTTTTATTAACCATCTACTGCATATTCCGTAGAACCATTATGAAAAAAGTTTTTTTTTGTGCATATATAGGTTTGATTGGGATATTTTAAGGATAAATTTTCTTTTTGGTTATATAGCTTAAGAGAAAAATTGAATTTGGGTTCAGCAGCTTTTGCATAAAATAATACATATATGGCTTAATCACTGTCAAATTATAGGTTTTTATGAAATAAAATTTTATTTTCTATTTGAAAATTCATTGTTTTTCAAATTTAAGAAATTCACTTTCGTTCTCGAGAGACACTTAAACAAAGTTCATAAAAACACGAAATAAAGCAACATTAGAATTATTTTTACATTTTATTCAAATAAAAATAGTGCACAGATTTTGTTTAAAATTAAAAACCATAAATGGCACTGTAGGCGGTAGAGGGTTAAAAATCCATAATTTAATAACTAGTTTTATGTTAAAATTTCAATTAAAATTTAAATTGAACACCGACCTGTGAAATTTGTGGGGCTTTGTCATAAGTACTGCCGCAAGAATAGTGTGGCTTAGGGAATTTGAAAATTTGAGTCATATCTTTAGTGCGGCTAAAAAGGAAAATTTGAATATCAATTAGTTTCCATTTGTCTGGAATCATTTGAATGGCTTTGGCGAATGGAAGTTGCTGGCCAACCAGAGAAGCAGGGCTTACAATTTCTGGGGATTTGATCATGGATGGCAACCCGTGGTGTTGATTTCAGCCAATTAAAGCGTATAATTAAGTGTGTGCCTTACAGGAGCAGAAGCAGCGAAAAGAAGTTCGTCAAGTGGGCAGCACGTCATCAGTCAGTTTGTTGTTGTGGGTGTGGTAGGCACTGTAGGGTGGCCTTTGTGAATGTCCGACAGCGCCATCAATTTAAATGCAAAGAGCCTTTTGAGCCAAAGTGAAGGCCACCTATTCGAGTACCGGTCAAATGTGTAGAGGCGGCAGTTTCACTAATTAAGCAGCATAGAGGAGCAGCAAATCGCCTTACACAGGATGTTGGCGCCGCATTTCGACCCTGGCTTCGGGCAACGGATGGCCACCCCAGCCGCAACAGCAGCCGCAACCAAGTGACCCATGATGACGATGACTTACCCGGGGCTGGGAACGGCACTGGGAACGGGGCTGGGAACGGGGCTCAGAATGGAATCGAGAATTGAGAATGGGGTGTGGAAAACAATGCTAAGCGGCTCAGGGCTGGATTTGGCGCCCCGTAGAGTATGCTACGTTAATTTTACGAGACTTGTAGCAAGTGAATTAAATGACCGGCCTCACTGAGCCCGACTCTGGCTCTGGACAAAGACTTTCGGCATTCGGTTTTTGGTCCTCGCACCTCCGTCCACTATCCGCACTGTCCACTGTCATCCACTTGAGCCTTCTGCAATGCCACCATCAGCTTGTGGAGTTTTGTAATTAAAGCGAAGAGGATTACATTAGCACGTAGAACGGCAACTGGTGGCCAATGACTAATTAAAACGAGGTAAGGGAACGCACGTTCCACACGTTGTCCAAATATTTGGGATGCGTTTAAAACTGGCCACAGAGTCAAAGTTGCTGTTACATGATGCGCCTGGAATCGACAGCACTTGAGCAGTTGGTCACACGACACACGCAACACGACACGACTAACATGACCGACATACGCAACCAAGCGATTCACTTGAGCGAGGGTAGATTTAAGAAATCTTTAAATGTATGATGCATTAATAAACGTGTTATTTCACACTGTTATGATATCTTCATTAGCAATAATGTCAAGCTACTGGGCTTACATAATCTTATTTCATTCAGATCTTACTCCAGATTTTGTATTAATAATAATAATAATAATTGCATTAAATCGCCGTTTAAGCATATTACAACATTAACGAACATTTTAAACCATTCTCTTAAGTTTGACTAAAAGTAAAACAATGTTTTTGCGAACGTTTTACATGAGCATAGGATTGGTATGATTTTCAACTTATTCACTTAAGTCTACAGCTGCAGTTATGTAACATTCATATCATGTCCTTATTCTTCTGTCACCTTTCTGCGCTATGTTGAATTTGCAACAGAAAATGGTGTTGGACCCAACGACACAAAAAAATCGTGTAATAACTTTATTTAAAATTGAAGCAAGATGCATTTTTGTTTATGAAATATTTTCATATTTTTATGACAATTAATATTTATTAACATTCTGTGGAATTTATTAAGCATTGCAATGCAATCCCAAATACTCGCAGCTGGTATAAATCAAGTTATTATGATTTCTTCGACAAACAAAATTCGTTCGTATAATTTACAGCTCACATGAAAATTATATTCACAGTCATGAAAACAATCGCATTAGACTGATTCTAGCTTTTGCCAAGTTGGTGTAGACCTTATAAATTACTTTGTAAACACTCGACACTCGACTGGAAGCGATTGTTAAATTGCGCATACGCAGGGACTAAAGATAAAAATAAAATAAGTTGAATGTGAGAAAAGCGCTTTATAAGTACTTGGCAACTGACAAAAAGTGACTTTAACTTTAACACTGTTATTCAATTTGAGTTTCCGGATTTCTGAGATACGCCTCGCAGAGTTCTAAAGTGTCAGTAAGTTTGCTTTTTAATCATCAACAA
The DNA here is from genome assembly GCA_951394115.2 of Drosophila phalerata. Classification (NCBI taxonomy): domain Eukaryota; kingdom Metazoa; phylum Arthropoda; class Insecta; order Diptera; family Drosophilidae; genus Drosophila; species Drosophila phalerata. The sequence continues at coordinate 15,309,819 of OX596004.2, forward strand.
ATTAACAAATTTTAGATTTAAGTACGGGATAGAATCTCACAAATTATTCAAAGAAAGTTAAAATTTAAACACATACATAATTCTGTGGCAACATATCAGAATATATTAAAAGATGAATGACTGAAAGAATGCTTGCATACTTTTAAGCACTCAATATTCTACTCATTATTATTTTTACTTTAATGAAATGGCGAGTTATCATTGTCAGCAAATCCTCGATTTAATTGCATTGCTAATTGAAATGAATTTCAGTTGAATCATTTTTAATTGTCAGCAAAGTCAAATTCGCTTGTCCGGCGATTATACTGTCTGCAAACGGATTTCCCCAATGTCATTCGTTATCTGATGCACAATTGGAATCATTTTCATGCCCCGCCTAAACACTGTGTAAACAGAGTCTCTGGTATTTGGAAATTAACTGCACAGCTCGTATTCATATCGCCCAACCGCAGCAGCAACAACAGGAGCATCAACAAATCTAACACCAAGGATTCGTTGTACAATTTCCGCAAATTAAAAGATATCATTTACAGCGAAATAATTTCCCAAACCACAAAAATCTAGAGAACGCAAGCGGGAAATGACTGTGTGACACGCCCATTCAATTTCTGGACAGTGAAAACGCAACGGGCGGAGTTTTAATTTTTATTTCATTTTTTTTTTTATCATGTTGACAGAAAATTGAATTAGAAACGCATTTCCGCGAGCAAAACGACCGCAACTGCAGAAGAAGTATAAGAGAGGAGCTGAAAGGGATGACGGAGAGGGAATGGTTCACAATTTAAGGACAGACTGACGCATGTGGATCCTTTTTCACTGCGAGCTGCATGCGAACGGTCGATAGATGCCGCCAGTGAACAATGACAAACCGCAAAAATTCAATTTAAACTTTATATTTCAGTGGCGAACAAGTTGACCAACAACGAGAGCAACAACAACAACAGCAACAGCAACAACAGATTCAGCAACATCATCAAAAGCAGCATCGAGCTGCGGGGAAGGACATTCCAATGGGCTTGGGGACGCATGCATATAATTGAAAAATATTGAATGGCCGCCAAGAAAGCCATTCAAGCTTGTTTATTATGCCCGGGAGCAAAGTTCATCAGAGGACCAAAGCAATGAGTTCACAATATACAGGCCCAAAAAAATATCACCCCACATAATTTATGCAACAGCTACTTATAATTCCTTATACATATTCGCTACAATAATTTCCGACCTCCATGTAATTGAGCTAAAGAATTTATAATTTTTCCACCCTATATATAAAAACTTAAATGGTCAATTAAGTTTTTAAATTAATTTGGAAATTAGTTCATGAACAGGTCCTAAAAATTGGATAATAACCTATTCACAGCACAATTTCGCTCTTTTTCCTTTTTAAGTACAGAGACTGCAAATAATATTTCAGCTCTTTTATTGAAATCGACAAGTAACAATAATTCTTTATCTTTTTTGTAACTTTTTATTTTCCAAACATTAAAGTCAATGATATACTGAACGACATAGTTATATTTACGAGTACAACAATGCTTGTCGATATATACAATGTAATTTATTTGTAAATATGCTAATTTTTAATTTAAGTTTTTAAACTAATCAGACTATATAATAAGAAATAAGTAATAAATTAAAATAAAAAAAAAAAGTTTCATTATATCTGCACTTAAAGGACATAATCCTTTTGTGTGTAGGATATAATCTTGTAGCTTTATGTTTGTTTCCAATTTGTGGGCTAAAGTCATACCAAATGTTGAGATGTATTAAATAGAACAAGTTGAATTGTATACATTAAATAATTTATTTTTATTTTTGAGCTTTCTTTATTATAAACTCTTGTGCTCCTTTATACAAAATGAAAAACACAAAATGGTGGCAATAAGGATATGATTTAGATGACGTGTGGCGCGGATTTGAAACGGATTTTTATGTTTATTTTGGGATTTAACCAAATTCAGACGAACAAAAAAAACACATGAAGCACAAAATCAGAAATCCCGTGCGACACACACGCTGTGTGGCAGCACTGCCTCCTTTCATACACATATACATGGGCAATGTTTTAGCATTTGTCATAATTAGAAAGCACGGCCCCTTGGAAACAGCTGCCGAGGAAATGGGAGCCGAAAACACACAAGAAGAATGGTCATAAAATAAAAGAAAATACGCGAGTTTCAAATTTTCATCTCCTCGGTGTTGACGTTGGCGTCGACGTCGACGTCGACGTCGCGACGGGTCGTCCAAGTCGTTGGCGGTGACGGTGGCGGTGACGGTGACACACAAAGCAATTCTCCATCTTCCCTCTCTACTCCCGTTCTCGACAATTATTAAAGTCTTACATAAAGGATGGCGGCGCATTTATGACTGCACTTTTCACATCCGTTTCCGCATCCGTCTGTCGACACGCACACACACACACACACACACACACACACACACACACACACACACAGGTTGCGTGTCGTTTATTTGTGGGGAGTGGAGCCAACAGGTCGCGGGCAGCGGCAAAAGCAATTTCACTTTACATTTGTTTTACGACATTTGCTCCCCATACATACGCGCCTTATTGGGCGGGATGAGGGCGTGGCATATATGCGACAACGTGTTTGCCATAGCTGCGTTTTGGTGGCTCCTCCTCGTCCTGTGATAAGTATTTATTATTATGCTTTTTAATGGTAGAGCGCTTTGCTTCTGTGCTTTTACCCAAATGAGTTTCCCTCATTAGAGGCCCACTTTGCCAAACATTCTGTTGCTGTTACTGTAATGTAACCGTAGCTGTTGCTGCTCTTCTTTTGTCTTAATGCATTTTTTAAAAACATATTAGGGGACAGAAGCCACTCTCGAGAGGGCAATGCACAGGTATAGAGATACCCTTCAACAATGAATTTGAAAATATCTCTTTTTTGTTGCTAGTGATTTTAGCAGGAATGTCGGAACATTAAACTTCCCATTTACATAATTTTGCTAATACTTAAAATATATATTATGAATTGAAGTTTGCAGTCGAACATGCTTGTGACTCACTATCTATAAGGGTATACAAGGATTACTTAAAAAGACATCATAAACGCGAAAAGAATTGCAACTTTTTCTCTTCTTTAAGTTGAATGGAGCTTTAAGTGCCGTCGTCAAAAACAAGTTTTGTGATGTGCCAATAAAATGAATGCTTCACATTGTGCCTACATACCTAATTAGGTAATTACTCATTGAGATTATACGCCATTGTCCTCGTTCAAGTTTCAAGTTTGCATTTACGGCTTCTTGTCGACTTTCCCGTAATTTTCTTTGATATGCGGTTATTTCCGGTAAAGATATGCTTTCTATTTTCAGCATAAAGCAAACATAAAGACAAGATTTGTATATATTAAATACATGTTCTGAGTACGGTTTCACTCAGAATACTCTTTGTTGACCTCAATATTTAATGTATATATATCGTGTTTCCACGCCAATTTTTAAACGATTTTCTCATGGGCTTACTGCAGCAGTTCATAGCAATATTAATTAACATTTCGTGGCAATATTCGAAATTATTAAAAAGATGAAGAGCGTGGGATGTGACGGACAGCTTTTAAAGTAATTAAAATTGGTACAAAGGGACAGAAACGTTTTCCCCCAAGCGTTAACATAAGAGGGGAACGGGAAGTATAATGAGCAGTACGCAACCCATTTCAGAGAACCCAATCATTCGGAATAATTTATAAGGACGTCAAGTTGAACTACATAGCTTAAATAAGGAGACAGTAAGAACTGTGACAGGGATACCTGTTTTGTTTTGAGCTGTTATGTAACACCAATATTGAAAATATTCCATTACAAAATTCATTAAGTACAGGAGCATCATTCATTGGGTATTCTGTCAAACGGAAGCCAACATTCTTGGGTTTCGACACCAAAAAGTTTTAGTAATTTCACACCTTGAATACACTTTGTCGAGTCGTGTGCCAGAGAGTTGATAAGTGGAAAACCGGCCATGTAGTAGGGAGTGAATGAAAGGTGAACCTCATGCTAGTTACTCACCATTCTCTAAATGACTGAAACCTCCATCAGCGAGTACGACAAGTTGGCGCGAAGTGTGTTCCCAAAGTTGCATAATTAACAAGGAGTCAACACATGGATTTGGGTCAGGCCAAAGGACCTTCTGCCAAGTCTCGGATAGGCTCAGAGTTGAGCCTAAATCATGCGCTTTAAAATTCACCCATGCGTACAAAGTTTTTTGGTTGTCACTTGGAGTGGCACGTAAACATAATTAGACGCACATTTAAAGGGTCATTTAAGGACCCAGGACATGGAACGCGACCTGCACATCACTTGGGCACATTACGTTGCCACTCGACCTCAGGGCCATGGCCAGTCCTATCCACATTCACATTCCCATTCCCATTTCCAGTAGCAGTAGCAATGCCTCCACTTACGGGTATTTGCGTCCTGCCAAAGTGCCTGATTCTTGGTTCTACCTCTATGTGTCCCGACACTGTTCTCGTACATGTGCATGACACTGGCAACTCGTCGAAGGACGAGGGCTGAACAACAACATGTAAATACCATTAGGCAGTCTTTGGTACTCGGTTTCTTGACCCTGGCACGACGCGGAGGGCCTACTTAAAAATGTTCTCGTTACTTGACATTGTTTCAAGAGCAAAAATATGGCTTTTTAACATTCTGTATACGAGTAAGACGAGTTGGTGCTACTACGATAATGGCCAGAATGTAAATGGCTGGAAACAGAACCGCAGTGACAACATGTGGCTAGACTCAACGCCTCTCTCTAAAAATAGAGCTCAACGAAGTCCTCAGAAAACGGCAATAAATGTGTTTGAAAGTCATTAACACGTTGTTGTAGGATCCACAAATGGATACATATTTCAGAAGACAATCTTAAAATGTGTAGTCTATGTATCTTCTTGCTACATTTGATGGCATTATTAAACATTACATCACAATTAATTACATATCTTTTTATCTCGCCTTGTCCCTATTTTAAGGTAAACTTGAAGAAACTTTGAAACTTTAGAAGCTTACCACATTGTTTATGTGTTAAATGTTTAATGTTTAATGTTTGCAGCTGTGGAGGCACTTGGCGAATCTTCCTGCCTCAACGTGGTTCGACTACCCATCTGCGAGATGCGTCTTGAAATAAAAATGCAGCGTTTATGGCTCAAGTTGTTGAGGATGTCTTGGTGTCCTTCCATTTTGTGCAGAGCGTTTACTTTATTTGCCACTCACTGCAAACTGTTACACACGCACATCTAGATTCACCCTCCCTGGCCCATACTCGTACTTGACTTGACCCCAGCGAGTGCCCATTAACGCTTTTTTATCTGTTCATAAATTTTAATTTTTCCAAAATACTCCAAGTACGTGCCACGCCCGCTTCCGTGCCGTATACCCCGCCTAGTTGCTCATTCAACGAAGCTGCTATATTTTTTTTTCAACACTGCACGCATTTTCCTTTCCTTCTTCTTTACCACTCTCACCAATCTCTCTCTCTCTCTTTTCTCTGTGTTTTGTTGGCGTTTTCATTTTGGCAAAGAAAAATATGACTTGGTGGCTCCTTTTGCACTTTTCTTTTTTGCTTCATGGCAACCTTCTTTCTTTTCTTTCGGTTATTTGGTTTCCACGTTCCGTTTCTTAAGCTGGCGAGTCGAGGACTCGCATCCTTATTTAGCTAGAGACACATTTGTGGACAAGGGCGTACGCAGGGTGGGGGTCTACAAAACCCCTAATTTCATAGCTAAATATTATTGAGCTTCCCAAATTGTAAGGAATTATAAAACTTGGTATTAATACTTTTAACTATTATTATTACATTATTATTAAAAATAAGAGAAAAATTATATTCAGATTTGTAATAGTGAGTAGAATAATACATTATAAGTATAATTTATATTCCTAGGTTGCTGAATAAAATTAAAATAAAATTATTTTTAATCATGGTTTCATATAAGATATTTTTCCCATTCTTTTATGAGTTTATGAGAAACTTTAGAAAACTAATAATAAAATAGTATATACTTGTATATTCGAAACGTATTCAAGTTCGAATATATAAAACACTAAAGACTATTGAATTGCCCCACTCTTTGCGCAAATCTGTCTACGTCCTTGTTTGCAGTGCTTGCGGGTTGGTTTATCGTCCTTTGCATCTCATTGAGTGCGTTTCTCGTGTTTATGAAAAGCCGTCCCCTTGTAGTGCTTCCGCGAGCCTTCAAGTGTTTCCAGACCCCATGTCCTTGCCCTTCACTCCTGCTAGAAGTGTGCCTATCCTTGCCTCTTTCGGGCAATCTGTTCATCTGGTCTGTTCTGGGTCGACGCTATCCTTTTCGCCTTGCTTGGCACATTTATCTTTTCATTGCATATTTAACCTAATTAAAATGAGTTATACGAACCAGGTGATAGGGGAGTGTTAATCCTTGACCTGTTCACTTTGCCATCCCTTTGTAGGGTTTCCTTTTCAAAGGACCTAAGGTTGAAATTTGGTCAAATTGGAGTAATTTAAATTTGCATTGATTTCATGAAAATACAAAACAATTTACATTGTTTGTCCACCAATGAATTTAAAAATCTGAGCAATTAGTTAGCTGATAAGAAAAACAATATAAGACCTTATCTGATCGTTTTGTTATTGTTCTCATTCTTTATTACAGGTAAGGCGATGCGGGTCAACTGCTGAATAGTTTCCACTGGCTTTTGACTTATGTACATCACACAATGTTCGGGGGAAAGGCGAAAACTAATCTAATGAATTTATGTGCGTCCTTGTATAAAGCAGAGTGCAAGGTGCAAAACGCACACGAACAATGCAAAAGACTCCAACTGAAAGCACTTAAGCCCATAAAATATTCAAGCCGTGAACATGTGGAAAAAATTACGAAGGCAACCGAGCGAAGAACACAAAAAGCCAGCACGCAAATAAAAAAAAAAAAAAAAAAAAAAACAAAGAACAAAGAATGGAAAGGAATGGATGAGTGGACATAACAGACATTACAGAGATCGAGACGGACAGGGAAGTGGAGTCAACCCGGACATCGAAGATGAGGCACAGAAACAGGCTTGCAATTTGCCATTCCGAGAAGAAGGTTCAGGAGAAAGGGTCTCGGTCTCCAGACCCCTGCCTCCTGTCCCCTGTCTCGTTGAAATGCAGACAGCCACTGATTGAATAGAGAATAAAGGGCAAGTAGTTGGTCGATGCTGGGTGATGAGGGGTATGATGAGCTCCATAAATGTCGTATGGCAAGCGGAAACGGAAGCGAATGGCGCCGCTGCTGGGACTCTTGGCATTGTACAGCGGAAGTGGTAAAAGCAAAGGGCCCAAAGTGGCCCCAGTCCGTAACATTTGCATATGCTTGTAGGCACGGATGAAATTGACATCCCAGTAGTATGTGTTTTTCTATTACACACACACACTCACACACATACATATACATACAGACACAGAGTCCTTGCTTAACGAGACAGAAGTCACTTTGCTGGAGAATTGAGTTTTACACATTTAATAGACACCATAGAAGGACGAGTATAATCAGAAATGCTTTCGAAGAGTTCGTTCTCGTCAGTAGCAGTTAGTTAGATGCACATTATCTTAACTGAGTTTTTTGAATATCCTTGAAAATAATACAGTATTTACGGAATCCGAACAAGTCAAGCTGCTTCAGCTTACTTACATACGAGTATATTTCATTGTTGAAAGAAAGTGACAACTCATTCGATGCAGCTGTAGGAGCACGTCAAGGATATTAAACATGTCCTTAAGCATAAAATGTCAATAAACGCAACGAGCCGAACGTAAGCAGTTTACATTGGATGCATGGCAGCCACAAGGCGCCAGTTCCGTCAGTTCCACAATCACCCAGACCTTTGGATAAGTACATTTTTGCATCAAATTCTTTTTTTTCAGTTACTTTGCTCCTTTTGGATAGATTATGTTATTTGTAACTTGGCTGCTCGAGTGCAGTTCAGGTTCTTTAAACATAAAAGTATAAAAGACAGAAATCGAGTTAGCTATAACAAGACTCCTCGAGTCTAATAGGTACTTAAAGTATCATAAACCTGCAGAGTTTTTGGAAAAGACATTCTCGTTTACATACTCTTAAATGGCTATTACCAAATTTCACTTTAAATGTAACATAGTTTACCTTGTGGCTAAATGTCATTTCAGACGGTAATATAATTTTGTCAGACATTTGGTTACACGATGAATATGGTTAGAGAGAACTCTAAGCAACAGGTTTCCTGAATTGCCAACACCTTGACATTTTAAAATATACTAAGACTTAAATACTTCCAGCAATACTTTCTTTATTATTCCATCTTTTCTCTGTAAAAAGTATTTTGATTAATTCTTATTATTTTCAGTAGTATCAATGATCACGCGAGAATTGTAGAGTATTTAATCTTTCACACCAACAAGATAACTTTACAAGTGTTTTGAGCTCAATTTAGGTGCCACAATCTTTCATTGAAGAACTATTTTTATCAGCAGAAACACATTTGTAAGAACTCTTATTGAGTCTGTGATTATTTACATGCATTTTGAATTCGGCTATGTTCTTTCTTCAACTATTCGGTTCTTATCAATGGCAGCATACCAACTCAGAAAATAACAAGTTTCTGGAAATGATTTCTTCACAGCACAACATGTTTAGATATGAGCATTCAGTTCTTTTGTTAGTGCTGAAAGAGGAACAAGTCACAACGAGATGAGAGGTAGATGAAAATGGGGGACATTCTAAAATTCTTCTTCACTTTCTTATTGTCAGTTTTTAATCAGTGGTTGACCGGCATCGTGTTTGCTGTTCACCTGTGGCCTTCGAGTGGCCTTTCCATGGAGCATGTCTGCAATTTCTGGCACGGACCTGGCTACATAGGCGATTCTCGTGACTGCAAGACCTGGGGTTATTGCCAAAATAATAAGCTTGTAGCACGAGGGTACTGTCCGGAGGGTTATTACCACGATTCCCGCTCAGGATTTTGCAGGCCGGCAAAGGATGTGAGATGTGCACCTCTAGAATGGGAATTTTGTGCCATGAATAAGACAGGAGATTATGTAGCGGACCCCTTTGACTGTCGGAAATACAAAAAGTGTGATGAGGAAAGGGAAGATGAAGACGTACACTACTGTCCTAATGGTTATATGTTCAACAACAGACTACAGACATGTGTGTCGAGTGCAGGAGGATGTCCGCAGAAGAGCCTGGATCTATGTGCCTATATGCCGAGTGGTACAACTCTGGGCGATCCCCTAAATTGTGGACTTTTCTTAAAGTGTGAAAATGGTTCTGGCACTGTGGGAGTCTGTTCAGCCTCTCGTTACTACAACTATAAGACAGGACATTGTCAAACACTCCAGCCAGAACATTGCGGAGAAGATGGCTACAAGCCGGACAGGAACCAACCTCCAGTGACAGATGCCTATGTGTGCCCCAACTACTACCAATCTGATCGTTCTGGTAACCAATTCATTTCAGATGCTCTTACTTGTCACGGGTACTACACATGCAATTCCCAATATTTCATTGCCAAGTGGCACAGTTGTCCTCTGGGCACACACTTCCAGTGGTGGAGTCAGAAGTGCGTTAGTCCCGACTCCTACAGCTGTCCCTTTGATCGATGTGGCAATCTGAACTCGACATTTGTCACCGTTATCAACACGGGTTGCACCGAGTATATATTCTGTAAAAATCAAGTATCATACAGATTGCTCAAGTGCCCGGAAGAGTATCCATACTTCGATGAGAAACTAGGAGTCTGTGTTGATACATTTCCAAACTATACGATATGCTTTATGGCCGGATGATTAATGGATAGACTGGTAGATATAATTAACTCATTAAGAGCCCTGAAAGCTGGATACTAACCATACGCTCTTTTTAATATTCCGTCATATATTTATAATTCGGATATTCATTTAGATTATGTTCCAAGTAACATTAATTTTTTGTGCTGTCGGAATAATAAATGGTTTGTGCATTTGTTGTCTATGAAAAATACACAAATATAGGCACTCTATGTCAGGGTGTCTTAAAATCAACACTGAAAGACTCCTTCCATTTGTTATCCTACCCCAATACTCGTTAGACGAAATGCAAACACAACACGAACAGAAGCGTTCAAGGAAAATTAGCAGCAAAAAAAATGGCGAAGAAAGTCGAGAAATGCTTAGACAAGATTTATGCTTTGCCAATATTTTCAGCGCCTTTTTCACAGTCAAGTTTCGGGAAAGGCGGTGTAACATCTGCCTAGCAACTTGGTTCACTTTCAAAGCATATGGCACACTCAGAGAAATGTTCAGCAAAACATCACTGTAGAAGAGCTTTAACAATAGTCTCAAGCATTAATAAAAATCTAATGTATCCCAGTTGAACCTGCTTATGTGTCAACGTTATAAACTTACTCAAAAGATAAGAAAATCATCTACAAGTAAGAAGGTTTCGGCTAACCATTGTGGCCTCGAAATCAGAGTGGTCCCTACGATGAGTCATTGAATTATTATGATTGACTTTTATTACATGGAATCGCAATTTATTTTACTTAACAACAGGCAGTGAAACGAATCAAGGGGCGGCCCGGGGGCAAAACGGGGCAAGAAGCAGGCGGCAACAAGCGTGGCCAAAAAGCGTTCCAAAAATTTGAATGAAAAGTTATAAAGAAATTACGTTATTTATCATTCGCAGTGTTGCGCAGCCGGCGGCCAAAGCCAAACGGAACGGAGCGGAACGGAACGGAACAGAACGACACACACAGACTCGACTGAATCCCGACTCGTTTCGAGGCAGCAGAAACCCAAACCGTTTCCGTTTCCGCTCATTTATTTGCCTGACTGTCACACACACACACACAGCCACACACACAAAAAGCTGTGTTCTCTTTTCGTTGTAGTTTATGCACTGTTAAAAAGTTTTACGTGCTGGCAAGAGAAATTTAAATTTATTGTTTTGCGGTTTTATTGAACGACTCTTGCATCACCTCGGTCGCCCTCTAGTAATCACTCCTCTCCGCCCTCTCGTCCGCCCTTGTCCAGACTCCTGCTGAAATTAGTTGCTGCTCGGCAATCGATGGGCGTTTGATTTACTGCCGAGGCGAGATTGAAATGCCTAATTGCTTTAAAATTGGGCGTGGCCGCAATGCCAGCCACCAGGTGAATTAACGGCTGTCGAAAAGGCAGAAAACTGTTTGCGATATCCAATTACAATGCTAGTAGCTCGACTCTGAAAGCTTTTCAGTTCTCTCATATTCTTGGGAAAGGTCAATTTACTGTTTAGAAGCATTTTCATATAGAGAGTAACTCAGTTAACTGCAGTATCCAACAGTTTAATGAAACAGTTTAACATAACTTGAATTATGAATGCTGTACATTTTCTAAACCATTTTCTAGATAATTAGAACTGTCACTATCATCATTTGCTAATTAAAGACTTTCAAGTGCAAGCGTTGCGAAAATTACTTTTCTCATTACATTTCATGTCATTCCATTGCACTTTTTGACAGCATGGCAAATGCAAAATAAAATTGACATTAACATTCACACAGGTAAGATGAAAATTGAAGCTGACAAGAAACTGACTTTGGAAACTCGGCCCCCATTTGCAACTTGCCATCTGTGTGGTTTCATTTATAGCATACTCATAGAAGAAATAATTAAAAACGTATTACAACTACACTGAGAGCATGAAGAGTCAGGATAATAGGGAGCAGGGAATGCATGATGTCATTCATAGACCACAACATTGCAATGTTAAACGTTTTCCCAACCTCATTTCATCTCTGGCCATTATCCTTGAATTTCTCAGAGCGTACAAAGCAACCTTTTGCGATGTCAGGGCCAATGCCACCAGCCAAGGACTTATTGAGTCTGATATTCTTGAGCTTTAGCTTAGCATCCTTACCCTGAGGCTGTCTGAGGTTGAGGTTGAGCTTTTGTTTCGTCAGACTGCCGGGTAGATTACTCAACCACCTTGCCTCTCCCAATGATACTGAAGATACTGAAGCCCAATGCGAAGTTTCCCTTTTCTTTGTAGTCCTTTAATCTGGCTCTGTTGCTACTAGCAAGAGTGTTGCTTGTTCTTTGGCTGTTGCTTATGCCGTCGCTGTTGACATTTAGTTGACATACACCCCCACATATTGCCCTTTCCCTCATTCCTGTCCGTCCTATGCATTTCCGGCAACAGGCCATGTAATAGATCATCAGGCGTCTTTGTTTGCCCATCGCCACTGAGCTTTGCCGCTGCCTCTGCCTCTACTTCCATTCCATCCTGCCTTCGTCTCCGCCTCCATCTTCAATTCAGCGTTGATTGCTCGTTGTCAGCTGCTGCGCTTTATTACTGCAAGTTAGAACGAGAGTCTTCTGATTCTCTGGTCGAGTCTGGTCTGGTCCAGCTTCCACTGCTGTAAACAATTTTTGAAAGGTTATTTCTCTTGCAACAGCCGCGGTCTGCACTTTGTTCCGCTTTGCACTTCATTTGCTGTCGTCTCGTCTTTCATATTTCATCCTTCGTCCTTCGAACTCTCCCTCGTCAGTTCGTCCTTCGCTGTCGCTGCAATAAATATTGTTTACTCTGCTCGTCCTTACTGCATCGCCCGGGTAGCTATTTGTTATGTCATTCTACTGGAGCCGTTGACATTCATCCAGCCAGAGCGACAGCAGCCTGAAAATATGGTCGGGACATGCTTCGATAAGTATTAAATCGCACAAAGCGGGAAGATTCATTTAAACTCGCCTCTGGTACTCAGCAGTTTTTGTTTTGTTTTATGTACACAATACTCCTAAATACTGACAAATTATTTTTGGCCAGAATTTAGGTCAGCCACTTGCATATAATTAATGTGACCAATAATTTATGCAATAGCAGTAGATTAAGAGTTATGTATTTATTTTATATTTAGACCCCGTACTTAAAAAAAGTACAGGGGTCTATTGGGTTTGTTTTAACGAAAATGTGCGTAACAGGCAGAAGGAGGCGTGGCAGACCCTATAAAGTATATATATTCTTGATCAGCATCAATAGCCAAGTCGATATAGCAATGTCCGTCTGTCCGTCTGTCTGTCTGTCTGTCTGTCCGTCTGTCTGTCTGTCCGTCCGTCTGTATGAACACCTAGATCTCAGAGACTATAAGAGCTAGAGACACCAAACTTGGTATGTAGGTTCGTCTATATTGCAAGCAGATCAAGTTTGTTTCAAAATTTGGCCACGCCCCCTTTGTCGCCCACAAATCGAAAAACAAAATTTCATATCCAAATTATAAGAACAATTTCAAAGCTAGGGACACCAAACTTAGTATGTAGAGTCGTCTATATTGCAGGCATATCAAGTTTGTTTCTTTTTTGGATCGGACCACTATATCATATAGCTGCCATAGGACCGATCGGGCGAAAATCAAGTCTTAGTATGAAAAACTTTTTTGTTTTATGAGATATCTCAACAAAACTAATACAGTATGCAAATAACTTGGTTTTATATATCCTCTCCGAAGTTGGCTTACATCGGACCACTATATCATATAGCTTCCATAGGACCGATCAGCCGAAAATCAAGTCTTAGTATGAAAAACTTTTTTGTTTTATGAGATATCTCAACAAAACTAATACAGTATGCAAATAACTTGGTTTTATATATCCTCTCCGAAGTTAACTTACATCGGACCACTATATCATATAGCTTCCATAGTATCGATCGGGCGAAAATCAAGTCTTAGTATGAAAAACTTTTTTGTTTTATGAGATATCTCAACAAAACTTTTACAGTATGCATATAACTTGGCTTTATATATCCTGTCCGAAGTTGGTTTAAATCGGATTACTATATAATATAGCTTCCATTGGACCGATCGGACGAAAATCAAGTCTTAGTATGAACAACTTTTTTTTTTATGAGATATCTCAACTTAACTATTACAGTATGCATATAACTTGGTTTTATATATCCTGACCGAAGTTGGTTCAAATCGGACAACTATCTCATATAGCTGTCATTGAAAAAAGTAGTCGAAAATGTATTACAACGCTCTGCAACAGCATCAAGCGGCCAAATTATTTTTGAATTTTTGTAGTCTTTTCTATTTCCATAGTAAGTACGGGGTCTCCGACAGTCGAGTATGCTCGACTGTAGCACCGCGAGCGAAGCGAGCGGGGGGTTGGCGAGCGAAGCGAGCAGGGGGCGGAGCCCCCTAGTTTTCATTACGTATGATAGCCTAGTATGTAAACTATACTAAACTGAAACAGCGAGAACGACTACAGTCGAGGCCACAACTATAGGAAAACCTGTTATATACTTGTATTGCATTAAAAAATTAATACAGCCATTATTGCAGTTCTGCATATCAAAGAACGGTTACTTGACGCCACTAAGAAGGAATATACGTAATAATTATAGATACCAACTGTTCCCAAAAAAAATGTGTATCTTAAAAACTGTGCGTGTGGTGGTTTTTCGCAATTTGTAGGAAAAACTTGATGTGCGTGGTGTTTGTAGAAGTCTATGTGTCAAATTTGGTTGGTATTGCTTTAAGGAGCTCACAGAAATGGACCGACGTACAGACAGATCAACAGCCGAGTCGATTGAGCCATGTCCATCTGTCTGTCCGTTCGGCCGTCCGGCCGTCCGCCCGTCTGTTTGAACGCGTCGATCTCAGAGACCTCAAGAGCTGGAGACTTCAAACTTGGTATGTAGGTTCCTGGATACCAGAGGCAGATCAAGTTTGATTTTTGCTTTTGGATCGGACTACTAAATCATATAGCTGCCATAGGAACTATACGTCAAAAATGAAGTTTTAGTATAAAAAAGTTTTTTGTTTGTTGTGATATCTTAACCAATCTTATAGAATATGCATTTAAGTTGGTGTTATATATCCTGGCGAAATTTGGTTCAGATCGGTCTCCTAAATCATATAGCTGACATAGGAACAATCTGTCGAAAACTAACTTTCAGTACAGAATACCTGGGCTCAGGGTATCCTACTCTCAAGCGTGCTCGACTGTGGCCATCCACTTGTTTTTAAATAAACTTAATACACCCATTTCATAATTTTTAAGTACGTGTCTATAAAGTTGGTATAGTTTTTGTAATAGCCAATAAAGTAAATTTTGTTGCCCAGTGTTTTTGGTGAGGCTTTGTTTTATAAAATTCATTTATTGAAATTCCCATCTTATTATTAGTCTATCAAACTACTTGCGCCTGCCGCCAGGTGGCGGTCTGAATGGTTTTCGCCGTGACTTCGAGTCCACAATGAGGACGGATTGGCGTTTGAGGTAGTTTCGAGACGGCACCTCGTTGTCGTCATCTGCTGTTGCCACTGCAGGTTGAAATTGACCATAATCAGAGGCTGAATTCGATACTTAATAGACGCATTCACTTACCAACTGCCGGAGCCTGTTCAGGCGAGGATGACGAAGTTCCTGCCGCCCGCTGTGCTCGACCAGCGAATAGATTGTAGTAGCACATGGGCATGGGCTGGGGTTTTTCGCCCTCGAGCACTGATGGCGATTTGGGTGGCTCCAATTGGTAGATGTCGTCCTCGTCGTCCTCTAGATCAAGTTTAGGAATCTCAAGTGGCGGCACATCCTCGGGTTTGCTCAGCTCCTGGCATCGCTTGATTTTCAACTGGAGTATCTCAATCAAGTCCTCGTCCTGGGCCGTATGTGTTAGAAAGTTGGGAAGCTCAGCAACACTGATGTGTAGTTTACGCTCTCGCATATCGATGTTGCTCTCGTCCACCTCCTGTACCTTGAAGATCATCTCGCAAATGCGCTCCTTGAGATACTTGAGTACACCCATGGTCTTGTCGGCTGCGTCAGTATCCTTTTTGCGATCCTGCTCCATTACGGAAATATTAATTTTTATCTGTTCGATGACCTCCTGATTCCTATGGTTATTAATCAGATTAGTTTCTTGATGGGACCAGATATCTAAGATCTATCCAACTTACACTTCACTCTCCTTCACGTCCGAAAACTTGGATGCCTCTAGTTCGCTGGTCAGCGCCTCACGTTCTGCCTCCAGATTTGCTTTTTCGGCTTCTGCGGCCTTTCGCAGATATGTGAGTCGAGCAGCCGACTCTTTTTGGGCGCTAAAGCGCTCGAAGACCTCGTAGGGGGAGGTGGCACCCGAAGCTTCCATTAGTTGTTTGAAAAGGGATTCCATGTCGCTCGTAACGCTCTCCAGCTGCGACACTGGCTCCTCCTCGCCGTTCTCTGTCTTGGCAGTGTGCTGATCACCCGAACTGGAACCCACGCTGTCTTGGTGGACCAATGTCTTGGTCTCGGCGAACAGTTTGCGTCCAATGCGCTCTAATTCCAGCTTTCGCGCTTCCACCTGCTTTCTGAAGTCCAATGCCTGACGCTCACGTGTCTTCTGAGACAGGTTGGCCTGTTGCTCCTGCCGCTGAAGAATGACCTTTGCCGCATCCCGCATCTCAATTGCCTCGTTATGCACCTGCTGCAGTCTCTCAATCTCCGTCTTCTGTTCATTTAAAGACTGTTCCAACTCACGCAGACTTCGCTCAAAACGCTCTGCATCCGTCATGAGGGAAGCCTCGATGGATCGATACTTTTTACGAATGTGCTCCGCCTCCATCCACTGAACATTGGTACGATGTATCTCGTTCTCCAACTGACAGACGAGCTGCACAAAATGTATAATTGATGAGATCACAATTTACATACGACTGATCTATTGATCTGATTGAACTACCCACCTTACGATTTGAATCCTCTTCGAGTGTCTCAGGTGGTTTCTCTCCCAAATTTTGATTCTGCGCCTCCTTGTTGGCTAATAGCTCACGATATCGTTCAACTAGCCTGCTAAAGTGTTGCTGCCGTGACTTGAACCGATGACGGACCAGGTCCATTTGCTTACGACTCTCTGTCAGCTTCAGATCAGTCAAGAAAATGGCATCTTCAGCGTTCTTGGCTCCAATTGGATATGTGGCCTTGCCTACGATTATGGTGGGTGTGGCAGCCTGTTTCTTGCGCGGTTCAGTGCTGGGCTCCTTGATGACCACAGGACGTTGGAGCGGATTGCGCAGCCGACTTACCTTTACCGTAAGTTCCTTAATGTCCTTCTTTAAGGATCCAATGGAGTCGCAGTTAATGCGATTTTGCTTCTGCCATTCTGCGGCATTGGCCGTCTTCTGACCCTCTATGAAAACGGCACGCATTTGAGAGCTTTTATAAATAGATTTATATCATAAAACCAATTTGCTTACCGGCTAAAAGAATTCGTTTCTTTATCTCATTGATTTGCCTATTTAATTCACTTAATTTGTCAGATTCCATAATTTTCCTGCAATTAGTTATTTCAGGTTCACTTTCAACTAAATCTTTTTGATTTGTTAGATCGATAAATTCACCTACTTGTTGTGACAACGAACCTTGAGACCGGTATAGTGAAACAAACAAGTGTTGACCTCAGAGAGAGAGAGCTTCTTTTGTTGTTAGCAACGAGTCTAACAGCTGACTGTGTATTGTATCTACTTAGTCAAGTCAAAAACCATTTAGATACATTCAAACAGATATGTTTACCTCAGATAACATCACGTTTTATTTTTATCTTTTCTTTAACATTTCATTGAATTCTACAACAACAAGTGGGCGGCAACAATCGGGCATGCTCGACAGTAGGATGCCCTGAGCCCAGGCTAATTTTCGACCGATTGTTCCTATGGCAGATATATGATATAGGAAACCGATCTGAACAAAATTTTGCTAGGATATATAACACCAACTTAAATGCATATTCTATCAGTTTGGTTAAGATATCCCAAAAAAACAAAAAACGTTTTCATACTAAAACTTGATTTTCGATTGAGCGTCTCTATGGCAGTTACATGATATTGTGGACCGATTTGAACCAAATTTGGTCAGGATATATAATACCAGCCCGAATGCGTATTCTATAAGTTTGGTTAAGATATCTTAACAAACAACTTTTTATACCCGTTACTTATAAAAAATAAGTATAAGGGTATATTGTGTTCGTTGGAATGTATGTAACAGGCAGAAGGAGGCATCTCCGACCACATAAAGTATATATATTCTTGATCAGTATCAACAGCCGAGTCGATATAGCCATGTGTGTCTGTCCGTCTGTCCGTCTGTCTGTCTGTCTGTCCGTGTGAGCGCCTAGATCTCAGAGACCATAAGAGATAGAGTAACCAAACTTTCACACGCAGATCACAAAGGCGTTGGAGCAGGTCAAGTTTGTTTCAAATTTAAGCCACGCCCCCCTCCGCCCCCGCAAAAAGCGAAAAACCGTCTGAACAAAGAAATCTCAGGGACTAAAAGAGATAGAGTAACCAAATTTGTCACACAGATTTCTATATACCTCACGCAGATCAAGTTTGTTTCAAATTTAAGCCACGCCCCCCTCCGCCCCCGCAAATCGCGAAAAACCACCACACCCACAGTTTTTGAGATAATACGTTTTTTGTGATTATTAGCGTTATCTATTAGCGTTATCTATCATCCCACTGAATCGCATTAAGATCGGACATGTAGATCGACAGTTATGGCGAATTAAAGTTTTCAGAGCAAAACAAGTATTTTCTTTAAAGTACTTTTCAATGTATTAAAGTAAGTAACGGGTATCATATGGTCGGGATCTCGACTATAGCCTTTCCCGCTTGTTAATACTAAAACTTTGTTTTCGACGTATCGTTTCTATGGCAGCTATATGACATAGTGGTCCGAACAATAAATAAAAACAAATTTGATCTGCCTATGGTACCTATGAGCCTACCTACCAAGTTTGAAATCTCTAGCTCTTATGGTCTCTGAGATCGACGTGTCCAAACAGACGGACGGACGGACGGACGGACATGGCTCAATCGACTCGGCTGTTGCTCCTGATCAAGAATAAATATACTTTGCGGGGTCGGCCACGCCCCCTTCTGCCTGTTACATACATTCTGTCAATTGCATTATACCCTTTTTGGACCATTTTTAATGGGCTCAGGGTGTAAAAAGTCTTAGCTCGCAGACAAAGTGTTGTTTGAAGACTCAAATTTATTTATTTTTTATTTGCTTTGCTTAATTTATATTGAAATTTAAAAATATGAATAAAAAAAAACAAGATTTAAAAAAAAGAGGAAACTAATTTATGATTCATTAATAACACTTTTCATATCGTTTCACATGCGCATAATTTTCTTAATTATAACAGTACAATCGTACTCTTTGAAGAAGACGATACTACTTTATTTTTAATTTCTCTTGTTTTACATTCGGATAATCAAAGCAAAAACGATTTTGATTAAACGAAATTGCTTCCAAAAGGGATGAACAAAACACATTACAAATAAGAAATTAAATATAAATTATTCTCAATGCGAGCGTGAGTTTTCCACACACTTTTTAACGATTCCATAAAACTGAGCTGCCACATCTGAATTCCCGAAACGGCAGGCCAACCGTTCCCGTACTCCCTTTGGGCAGTTTGCATAATTGTAGTGTGACCAGTGGCAACTGTTTGTACAGTTGGCCAAGTAATCGATGCTCCATTTGCTGTCCAGACGCATATGGATAAGTAATTCTTTCGAGCTCTTGTCCCAGAGTAGCATGTAATAGATTCCAGAATCAGATCCATCCATTTTCCAAATCTCAATCTGCCCTTCGCCTTATAAGTACATTGCTAAAAATAATCAATTGATATAAAATTATTATTTAGTTACCTTTTATCTTCCATTCCTTCAAACTATCAAACACAAAAAGTTTTGCAGGCTTTCTGAAAATCCGAACTCCAGTTTTTTCAATCTCGTTGGCATCTATTATTTCATGGAACGTTTTCAACGATCTTTCTTTGCTATTTGCTAATTTTGTATCTGCTGTAACAGCTAACTCAAATAGTTCAAGAGATTTTCTACATTTCTCATTTCCTTCCTCTTCAACTGATTTTTGGCATTCTTCAACTTTTGAGATTAAAAAATTTATTATTTCAGCATAATTGTCCACCTGTTCAGATAAATGTTCCTTTTCCACACTTTCATAGTTTGGTTCAACGTTCTCGGAAGGTGTTTTCTCAATCATATCTGCAGGAATTAAGTTGAACTCTGATGAGCTCTGACAAACAGCTGGGGTTTCATTATATATTGGAGAAGGTAATTCGGCAGATTTTGGGTGAACTAAGTCGGAATACAGCGAGGATTCTGGACAAGAATGAGAAAAAAATTGGTAAATATTAACAGTAAAATTATCTCCGTATAAAGTCTTACCAATTGAAGTACCTGATGAATCCGTTTCACATAAAATCACTTTAAATAAGTTCTTTAAAATTGAACTCTTAATATATTCTGGAGGTCCGATTCTTTTCCTGTTATCATCAACAAACAACTTTTTAATCAACTGTGTCCAATGACAACTATTTTGAATGAATCCACTTAGTAGACCAGCATTGTGTTGCATCTTTTGCTCTTCTACAATATCATCAGGTATAGGAATATTCTCAATATTATCAGATATTTGCTGAGCTTCCGGCACGAGGTGCAATTCACTGCTGTATTGTTCGTCCTCAATTGACTTGCAACACTCTGCAGTTGACTGTTTCAACGGACTTGAATCTATAGAAATCTGGAACGACAGCAATTCTGAATAGTCAATTTTCTCTGGCAATACATTGAGCTTGTTTGTAGGTGCCACAAAGTCACTTAGCGGATTGGTGGGCAGAGGAAAGTCCAAATCGAATTCGTTTGAGCTTGCTGGACAGTTTAAATTCAGGTCCAAACACATATCCAAATCGCTTTCCAATTCAAATGGGGAAACAAACGAAACAGGTTCGAAATTCAGTCGTGGATCTCTGGTATTGACTTTGAACAGACATTGGATTGATGCATCTTGCCAAATCGCAGGAATATAGGAATCTTTCAACATTGTGGTAAATAAATAAAAAGACCTTAATTTTTAAAGACAATGTTTTGTTTATGTTTCTGTATAAATGAACGACTGCTGAGTTGAACGTATTACATATCTGAACATATTTTCTTTGGTTTCTTTCAATATCATATTATAATCATAGATGGTGTAATCATAGTTTTTTGTTAACACAAAAAACACGTCTGTTTTCTATGGTCTCACATTTCTTCCGATTGGCATCACACGCTCCAAAAAACTCAACTTATTATGGTATTTGTGGCGGAAACTATTCCGGCGGGCAATGCGGCCACTGCGTCTAATTACAATTTGCGCATTGCTCAACGGAGCGTATACGTAATCATAGGTAGCAAGGAAAAGATGGAAACCATGGAAACCGTGGCTGGAGACTCAAATTACATTGACAACGAACTTTTCTTTTGGTTTTTCAATAGACACAGAGTACAAAACACAAAAACAAAGCCAGCCGGAAGGCAAAACAAAATGAAAGCAAAGAATATAGAGAGGAACTTGTGAAGACCAAAATAATCGTAACAATTTGTATGTATAGAGATGGAGGTCCCCAGTCAAATAAATATGCGAGGGAATCGTCAAAGCAAATAGCGAAACTCAAATCAGAAATATGCATAAAATGTGAAAAGAACGAATACAAAATGCGAATCGCGAAACGCGAACAAACAAGTAAATAAAATGTGAATGCAAACAAAAAGAAGTGAATTTCGTTTTCAAAGTGAAAAAAAAAAACAGAAAACAATAAAAATTTGCGCACCATTAAATTTGTACAGTATTTGTACCACAAAAATTGCGTTCTCTGTTTCCTTTTCCATTTTCTTTGTTTGCGTGTATGCGTTTTTGTGTTTTTCCCATTGACTTTTCTGTATACCTTGGCTTTATTCGATTACTCGCACCTCACGTCCTCCTCCTTCTGTTAACCACAAGTTTATCCGTTTTCAATTGTCGACACTTTCGTTTTGGTTGCCTGTGAGGTTTGTTTCCTTTCTCTGGCTTATACTTTGTTGACATTCCGGCTATTTATGGATCGAATGGAAAAGCCAAAACATGTCAAAGTATGATTTGAAAAAAGTCCGAATTGATTTATGCATTTTGCGACAAACAAAAAAAAAAACCTTCGGAAATTATGGCGACATCGTCTCGTATTTGCGAATCAGCTAAGCAAGCATTAACAAATATCAAAATACCAGAGATAAAATCTTCGTCTGTCTGCTTATCCTCTTATGTAAATCCATACATGTAATGCTTACTTACTATTTATAGCTCCGACCGTGAAAGGAGTTAAGGTGGAAATTATTTGAAATGAAAATTGCCTGTGCTCTTCTTTGAGTTTTGCGGCTTATAACGAGGGGGAATCGTTGACGCCGCATTAACTAAATCAGACACACATTGAAATTAATTAAAATTAAGCTGCTTGATGCTGTGGATGTGGCAACTTCTGGCTTCTGTCAATAACGACGACGTAACCACAAATGATGGGGAAATTAGTAACACGATAAACGAAAAAGGAAAAACGCGAGCAGCTTCTTCCCGAAGTACAAAGTCAGGAGGCAGGAAATGAAAAATCGTCAACAAATTAATTACATTTTGTAATTTAAAGATGAACGCTCTGAGCGCTGCTTTACAGTAGATTTTGAGTGTATTTTGAGTGTGTTGTGTGTGTGTGTGGGTGTGGGTGTGTGGGTGTGTGTGTTGCATATGTGTGCCATGTTGCATGTTATATGCCATGTTGCTGCTGGCGCTCTTGGTGATTATTTTGAGGCTATGTCACTTTGTCCTCGTCGACAGAGTCAGGTTCAGTGACCTTTTGCTCTGACATTTGCTCGTCATGCTCAACAAAGTCGACCAGCCCATATGCCATATATGTATACCGTAACTTATATACACACACACTCTCGACTGTTTACGTTGTGCATTGGTGTGTGCGAGTATGTCCTGCAGGCAACACCTGCTGCCATTCCCCCCCCCTTGACAGATGCTAGAACATTTCCAACGTTGGCGCACGCAGTGCAGCGCGAAATTATTCTAATTAGAGCGCCACCCCCTCTCCCTCTCCCTCTCCCCCTCATCCGCCACCTCATCCCTTTATTTCAAAGGGCAATTTTTCTCTTCCTCTCCTTGCTGGTCTTTCTTCATGTTTACTAAATATTTCATTTTACACTTAACAAGAATTTCTTTTCAATGCTATAATGTCAACATATAATTACATGAATGAAGCTAATCACGTTAGCATCCAGATATCTCCATCAGTTTGTTAAAAGCAAAGGACTCTTCAAGCGACTGCCTGGGTAAAGTTCTGTGGCATTAGTCAGTCTTCAGTTAAATGTTATTAATTTGAAAATTAACTTCTTTATCCAGTAAATTTATTTTTTGTATTTTTATTTTAATTAACCACAGCCAAAGAAATGTTACAAGTATGTTTATTACTATTAATTAAATCATTGTGTTTTTAATATATTCTTATTTATTCTCATATCCATAGTAATAGTCAAATTTGCCATAAAGCGCATGCATTTTTTAAGAATTTTTATAGGATCGTGGTTAGTTTCAATTGCTGCATTCCCCAGCAATCATGTCACGCTCCATGTAGAACGCTGTGGGGTCTGCAGCTTTGAGGACGACATCATCATAATGCAAAATGTGCTTAATAGTTTAACGCGTCATGTACCACTTGTGATGGTATGAGTAAGAATATACACACACATCTATATATTTTGAGTATATGTATCAAGCCAACACACCTGTTCGGGCTTTAGCTTAATTCACTTTTCCCCAACATGTTTGCACCTCTTTCTACTTCTTTTGCTCCTTCATTCGCTGCTCCTGCTGATGATGATGCTGATGCTAATGGTGATGGTGACTAGATGGCGACAAGGATGACGCTGCAGCCTGCCAACAATCCAAAAAGAGAAGTAAATGTCAGGCCATTCTCCGTCAGATTCAAATGTTGTTAAATTTGTGACTCGTAAAGCTAAGGTATATTGTTTTTATCCGAGTATATGTAGCAGGGAGAAGTAGACATCTGCGACCCTATAAAGTTTATATATACTTGATCATAAACTGTCGATATTTTCGACAGACCCTTTGTATAAACCTGGTTACTCAAATTTGGCACACAGAATGCAGGACCCTTCAGCACTTGATAATTTCAAAACTTAAGCACACCCGCACAGAAAAAAAATCAAGATTTCCGTACTTAAACATGCCATTTTTAAGTACAAACGATCTACAAAGCTGTCTAAGTTCGGAATTTCTAAAGTTGTGAACAAAAATCTTGTTTTAAGTTCGATTTTCGCTAGTACGGAAATCTTAAAATAAGATCTTTCGGGGATAACTTAAGTATGCTTTGGGTTGAATTCAAGTCTGTAAATTTTAAAACATACTAATTTAAGTACTCAAAAATCTTGAACTAAATCCTAAATGTACTTCTAGTACTAAAAAATTCAAATTAATATAAATTTAAACTTAAAACATCCACTAGTATGTGTACTAAAATTAAGCAAAATACTAAATTTAAATACCATTTAATAATGCTGTATTTTGTTGGTAAGTTACCTTTTGAAATAGGTGCTGATTTCAATAGATACCCAAGCTTACGTTATATTTGCGTCGCTAGAGCCAGTTAAGAATTCTCAGGTGCGACAATGAAAAATAATTTCAATTTTGAAAAAAACTATTTTAAGTACAAACTAGGGGGCTCCGCCCCCTGCTCGCTTCGCTCGCCAACCCCCCGCTCGCTTCGCTCGCGGTGCTACAGTCGAGCATACTCGACTGTCGGAGACCCCGTACTTACTATGGAAATAGAAAAGACTACAAAAATTCAAAAATAATTTGGCCGCTTGATGCTGTTGCAGAGCGTTGTAATACATTTTCGACTACTTTTTTCAATGACAGCTATATGAGATAGTTGTCCGATTTGAACCAACTTCGGTCAGGATATATAAAACCAAGTTATATGCATACTGTAATAGTTAAGTTGAGATATCTCATAAAAAAAAAAGTTGTTCATACTAAGACTTGATTTTCGTCCGATCGGTCCAATGGAAGCTATATTATATAGTAATCCGATTTAAACCAACTTCGGACAGGATATATAAAGCCAAGTTATATGCATACTGTAAAAGTTTTGTTGAGATATCTCATAAAACAAAAAAGTTTTTCATACTAAGACTTGATTTTCGCCCGATCGATACTATGGAAGCTATATGATATAGTGGTCCGATGTAAGTTAACTTCGGAGAGGATATATAAAACCAAGTTATTTGCATACTGTATTAGTTTTGTTGAGATATCTCATAAAACAAAAAAGTTTTTCATACTAAGACTTGATTTTCGGCTGATCGGTCCTATGGAAGCTATATGATATAGTGGTCCGATGTAAGCCAACTTCGGAGAGGATATATAAAACCAAGTTATTTGCATACTGTATTAGTTTTGTTGAGATATCTCATAAAACAAAAAAGTTTTTCATACTAAGACTTGATTTTCGCCCGATCGGTCCTATGGCAGCTATATGATATAGTGGTCCGATCCAAAAAAGAAACAAACTTGATATGCCTGCAATATAGACGACTCTACATACTAAGTTTGGTGTCCCTAGCTTTGAAATTGTTCTTATAATTTGGATATGAAATTTTGTTTTTCGATTTGTGGGCGACAAAGGGGGCGTGGCCAAATTTTGAAACAAACTTGATCTGCTTGCAATATAGACGAACCTACATACCAAGTTTGGTGTCTCTAGCTCTTATAGTCTCTGAGATCTAGGTGTTCATACAGACGGACGGACAGACAGACAGACGGACAGACAGACAGACAGACAGACGGACAGACGGACATTGCTATATCGACTTGGCTATTGATGCTGATCAAGAATATATATACTTTATAGGGTCTGCCACGCCTCCTTCTGCCTGTTACGCACATTTTCGTTAAAACAAACCCAATAGACCCCTGTACTTTTTTTAAGTACGGGGTCTAAAAAGTCTTAAACTATTTTAGTACAAATAACTCAGTTGTTTCTGGAGGTATCTTAACGAGCCACAGAGATTATATATTTGCATTGGTCTTATATATTCTGATTAAGTTTGGTGTAAGTCGGACTACTATTTCAGACAGCTGCCATAGAAAAGGAAAGTCAGAATTCTAAATTTATGATCGATTCATACTTAATTCAAGATTTTTAGTACACAGAAATCTTAAAATTTTAAGATCAATACGGTATAAATTCAAGTACGGACGTACCTAATTTCAAGTTAGAACTATCAAGTTAGAACTAATTTTCTGGTAGTTGTAATTTATTTTGTATTATATATAACATCATCAATATCAAATTATTATAACAATATTTAAGGCTGTTTTAAGTTTTCAAACAACTCAAGCACCTAAAAGTATGCAGTAAATTTTACACCGTTGATATTTTAAATTCATAGATAAATTTAATGTAATCTATCAGGTATTTTCAAGTATCTCTGGAGATTTTGAATATAAATGTTTTTGAAAAGAACAACTCGAAATGTGGGTATATTTTTATGTATCTTAAATCAATTTAAATTAAATTAAAATTCAATTTTGTGAAACCTCAACATTTTTATTTGACATTTGAAAACAGTGGTTGTTTGATTTCAGCAACACCAAAAATTTTGGTTGCTTTTGTGCAGTAATAGAGATTTGTTGAGCACACCGGTATATAGGGTAAAAGGTATGTCATAGTCGGGTTCTGGACTGTAGCGTTGTTACTTGATTTTCGTGAGCATGTGATACAGTTGCCTGGTTGCGTCATGTCAGGTGCTAAATTAGAGGCAGGGCAGGTTACAGCTTCTGCCTCTGCCAATGTCACTGCTGCTGAGGATGCTTCTCTATCCCCTGCACGTGTCGCATGATGTATGACATTTTTGCGCCTCATAAACAGCCACGTTCACCGGCTGGTAATCAGGTGTCCACAATCCACGTGCCGCTCAACATTTTGCTGTTCCTTTGTATCTGTTCAAAGAGCCAGAATGCGGGGACTGAACATAGTCGGGTGTCTGTTTGGTAACTCGGCATCAGACGAAGGTAGGGGATGAAACGGGTCATGCTGTTTGTTTACCTTAACGAAATTGGTACGACTGTCGACAGGCAATGGCGTTGCGGCCATGTTGACAATTTGTTCGTTTACCTGTTCTGTGCACTGACTTATTTGCCTCAATGGTGCAATTTAAATGTAGTAAAAGTTTCTTGTCCCCGCCAATTACACTTTAACTTTAACTGAGACAGCTTTAAGTAATAAAAGGGAATTGGAAATTAAAGAAAGCTCTTAACATTGAGTTTTTAATTAAGTATATATAATATGCAGTTGAAACTGAGAAATGTCCTTACAATCTGCAGCAATTGAAATGAACTTCTTAAATAAATAGAGAAGGAAAAGTTTTATAAAATCATCCTAATCTGTAAGAGCTTCTTCATAATTTGTTGTCCTCTAAAATGCTTCAATTATGATACGATTAAGAAACAGCTCTCGGACGCATGTGAAAAATATATTCTCAAAGCTAAAAGCCAACTGAAGTGCGAGTAAATTGTTAAATTGATTGCTTTTTCAAGTGGGAACGAACTAGTTTGACTCTCAGAGATTGCATCATCGTTAGGCTGTTTTAGTGCCAAAATCTCATTAAAAACACATCTGTATTTTATTTGCATAAATCGAAGTCGATGCAAATGATGACAATCGAAAGGCGGAGTACAAACGTTGGACTCATCACGGGGATATCATTTAAAATCGATTGCAAACCAATTAGGGAGTGAATTCAAAACATTTCAAACGATACATTTAACTATGTATGTATATCCATGTTACCCTCAACGAAATGACTCAAAAATAGAAATGAACCAAATGATATACTCTTGGCAAGGACAGTTTCACTCTAGTTCGGTCGACGAGGGTCTCCAGGGGGAATGACAAAGTGAAGTTGATGTGGGGAGCAATGGGATTATGACACTTTTCATGGTTCGATGCTTGCATATTCAACTTTTGCTTTCATTGAGTGAAATAAAAAATTCAATTAAAATGCGCACACGGACAACATTCAGAGTTCGGTGCCAAAAAAAATATTGAGAGCGGAACGGTCCAAACAATGACAAATGCAAAAGCGAGTCGAAAAATGTGAAAAATCAGCATAACAAAGTGTATAAAACTATGAAAATGCATTTGCTGCAAATTGCAATGCCTGTATTTACTCCGGGGTATTCAATGCTTCTCACACATCGGTCCAAAAAGGGAATGCTTACTTTATAAAGTAAAATACAAATTTGCAGCATTAGAGAAGAATTTAGTTTTGCTGTAACTTTCTCCATTTGACTTTTCTATGAGTAAATATTCAAATTTAGTTATTAATTGATTGATTTTTAATTTTTAGAATTTCTCTTTTCGGTGTAGGGTATTTTGCAGTTTAAGCTTTCTGTTTTCTCTTTAGCGATGTGGACCTGGCGAGAGTCCAGCATGTTGTACTTGTTTAGATCCCGCGGCAGTCACGATAAAGGACAAAAGGACTATAATTTCGCATGCTGTACATGAGATTGCTGTAAATAACCTTTAATTTTAAATACGCTTGCTGTACAGTAAATAAACTGTATACGAATTGTGAAATTTTTTTAAGGAATAAAAAAATAATGGAAAAAAAATTTGTTTAATCCAAGAACGAGCAGGAATGCAAGACCAAGATGTAAAAGATATTAATAGTTTTTAATAATTTTTTTTTTCATTTTTATTTTAGTTATTATTTCTAAATACGATATCCTTTTTTAAGATTCAACATTTTGGATTCCTACATGTTTTTCACCAATTTTCGTATTCTGAATATTCTTTTTCGACATTCGACATATGGTAAATCTGAAATGGATTGTAATTAAGATTCAAAAATCCTTTGCTTCCTTGATTTGGCTTCATCTTAATACGCCGCACTTTGAATTTGTCACTAGAATAAGGCGACACTTTCGATATCTCATTTTGCAGCACGTATTGCATCGCTATAGAGAAGAGGACCTACAAATTGTGTGATCGAGATGACGAATTGCACATTTTTCAGAACAAATGCTGTTGATTTTGAATTGTGTACAGTTAATTAGCAAATATGCCATAAATGCAATTTGAAGGCAAGTGCGAAAAACATGTAAATACTTTCATGGCGTGCAAATACATGTAATTCATTTTATAGAATGCCAAAAACAAGCGTGTGTTTGCCATTGGACACCTCCCAAATTTGGAATATTTAACCCACGCAAATAACACCAATAACAATGGGCCAAATAAATTCATTTGTCGCGGATGCCGTGCTATTGAAACAGAAGCCTCCTCTGCCTCTGCCTCCCCTTCCCCACCTCTCTGATTTGACTAACTGGGGAATCTGTGAAAAACTGAAGCTCATCTGTGGCGCCAAATGCAAATAAAATGCAAAGCCGAATTTACGGCGGCTGCTTTTCAATTGACGATGGAGGCGAAGAGGGAGTGGGTGGGGTCAGGAATACGGCATGGGGAACGGAACGGAACTCCCGGCCTGGTCGGTCGGTTACCGCCCCTACAACGGGTCGCATGGAGTGAGTGTCTGTGTGGGGGTTCGTTTTATGGCGGATTTTCGACGAAATATAAAAATAAAATTGGATTTTAGCGTAAAATGTAGAATGCCGTAAATATTTTTCAATTCAGTGGCATGGTTGGTTGCTCGTTCAGTCGAGTGTACAGGGAGCATATGTATGAAGGATGATTTCCCCAGGGTGAAGGGCTGCGGTCTCTGGGACACTGTCAAAAGTATTGGGAATCGCGTGCAAATGATTTGCCGGAATCAACTCCCCTGCACGCAAATAAAGCACATCCCATCGGGTTGAATGGAAACCAGTGAAGCTGGAGCAACATGTGCCAAGTGTGGTGTTATTCAAATGCCCAGAGAGTCGCCTTTCTTTTTTATATATGTTATTACGTATGTTGCCGCTGTCCAAGTTAACCCTTTTATATGCCTTTTAGACCATTTCTGTCGCTCGACCGAACTTTGCCAAATCCTAACGAAACTCATTTGCTTTGATGGCGTCAAATTGATTTGCTTACTTATCCGTTTCTTGGAAATTTAAATGATTTCATACCTCGTTCCCTTCAACACATTCTACACAAATTAATTTTAAAATTTTATATCTTATTTGGAATCACGTATATTCTATACTTTGACTTTTGACTCAAATATCAACACAGTTCAACGAGTAACTCGAAATGACAAAACATTAAAAACTATTTTGTTAAATTAACTTTGTTAATGTTGGCTAGAAGGGCGGTGGCCCATACAGCTTTCTGACACTCAACCAAATGCTTTATCGTGAACGATTGAAAAACCTGCAGAGGGTCATCAACCGCTGGCACAATGTCGCATTCAGTAAAAAATTTCTGCTCTATACAAACATAGGTATATCCATATCGTTGAGCATGTTGGGCGATACCTTGGAGCAATCTTATGAGCGGTTTACGGGTGATATCGTCGGCTGGGATCGAACCCGTACAGTTCGAATGGGCATATCGGGCTTGACGGTTGGCATTGTTTGTCATTACTGGTATCAGTACCTAGACTACCTCTATCCAAAACGAACATTACAAACGGTGGTTCGCAAGATATTATTGGATCAATTTATATGCTCACCATTCTACATCAGCGTATTCTTCCTCACAATGGGAATATTGGAGCACAAGTCCTGGCTGGAAGTCCAAGAGGAAATCAAGGACAAAGCTATTACTCTATACAAAGCAGAATGGACCGTCTGGCCAGCCGCACAGTTTATCAACTTCTTCTTAGTTGCTCCAAAATATCGTGTGTTCTACGACAATACCGTGAGTCTTGGATATGATGTGTATACCTCGAAAGTGAAGTACAAGAAGAATCCGAACACAGATAAGGTATCATGAGAGTCGCACAGTATATTTTTTGCGTATAGAGCTTTCAAATCACTTATTCAAATTTCGAACATAACGAATTGTTAATATATTAAATTTTTGCGTAAGTTTATAAGCCATTATTTTCTTTTATTTAATCAACATACATAGGGTATTGGCATTTCATGTTAATCACAGAGTTTCCTATTTCTATAATATAAATCTGTTTATGTGAGAAAAAAAAAATCACTCAATAGAACTTAAAATATTTTAATTAAGATTGACATACGAGGGTCATATAACTGTTATAGTTATGTTTAATACGTCAGACACGCAAACTATTGCTCTGATGTCTTATATGTCAAAGAAACAGAACACTCTTTTGTTGTTTTTTGAATATCAATGAGTTCTCATTCTCGCACTCGTAAAAGGACTATCTGGTTGTCTAGGCTCTCAGCGACATTAAAGGAAATCAAATTGCCTCACAGCAACGGAAGGAACAACACAAAGATGAACCGACTTTATTTCAAAACATATTTTGTGTAAACTTTAAATAAAAGGTTTATTTGATTATATTTGTTGGCTTGTTGGGATACCTCGAAGAAGCAACTCGTCTGAGAAGTTGATGTTTGACGTGTTGACGAAGCGTTTGAGAATCCTGAGTGTTTTGTTGTGTTGTGTAGTGGTTGGCTCTACAAATCAAGGTCCTTTACGTGACCTTTGCCAGCTCATTAAAGATTAAGGGCTTGACAGTAGGATAAATGAGAGTTGTCTTTTAGAGTTTACAACTTGATATATTTCGATTGTTGAACATAGCTTAAAGTAAAATAAAATTCAAAGTTGTACGCTACAAGATTGTAAGTCAATGAATGATGTTTGAAATTCTCTCTTTATTTCCAATCATTCCAAATCAGTTAAAGCCTCTCAACTGAATAACATCTTTAATGTTTGCTTATATTCAACCAACCAAATGGTTTTCAAGTAGCCCTGAATTTAAACTTTGACACTCGGACATTTGTATTGTTCAAGTATACCACAAAAAGCATAGATGTGTATTTGGGTAGCTCTAAAAATTTATCACTGAATATATCGGGCGTAAATTCAAATTGAATTGATGGTTTACTTACACTGCTCGCAGGATATCAAATAGCTCATATTCTATGAGAGTTTCAAATATCCAAGTGGCCACTGCTGTGACGACTTCTAAAGAGCAGATAGGATGAATGCCGTCGAATACTTGAGAGATACCCGAGCTGTGAACACTTGACGGAGGATTGTGTCAAGCATACAAAACATAAGAACACCAAATAAAACAGAGCAGTATAAAAAATATAAAATGTAAAAAAAAAAACATCAAGTGACAAAATTGATGTCAAGACGCGTCCTGGACTGCAGTGTCTGAGGATGGCAATGGATGTATTCACGGCCAGCGCGAGTTTACACCCATCAGTGTGAGTGTACTCGCACATTCGCACTCACCCAACCACACACGTCAACTAATCCAATTTAAATCTCTTAACATGATTTGCCGCTTTCTTTTCATTTTGCTGGAT
The DNA here is from genome assembly GCA_951394115.2 of Drosophila phalerata. Classification (NCBI taxonomy): domain Eukaryota; kingdom Metazoa; phylum Arthropoda; class Insecta; order Diptera; family Drosophilidae; genus Drosophila; species Drosophila phalerata. Next base: position 15,342,124 of record OX596004.2, read on the forward strand.
TTTATGCCATTATCCTTTTTTGGCTACCATGGCAACTGACAACTGGCAACTGGAATTGGCAAGCAAAACACGACGCTTCGCCATCGTCACCGACATCTCCGTCGTCGTCGTCGTCGTCATCGTCCGGCAGGCAAGTTGACTTCCTGTCCTGCCGTTTTATCTGCTATAGTCGTAAGCAAGAAAGACGCGCGCAAGGACAACTTAGGAGTATGCCCAAAAGGGTTCATTTATTTGGTTTACTCTTCGCTCTGGTTGCCTTACTGACTCTATCTGTATTTTGTGATTTAATTTAAAAGCTCACCAGGCACACGAGGCCAGAGAAAGTTACCAGAATTTGGCTTAGCTGGCTTGGGTTATCTCTTTAATGTCTGTGTGCGGTTAATGTATCTTAAATGGGAAAACGTGTCGAGTTCTGTGTGTGTTTACCTTTTTCCAAGTGTGCATTTGAATCAGCCAAGGCGTCATTAGGCCCAGCTGCTCTTCATTGACAAATTGATGCAAATAAGTTAAAGCCAATGGGCAAATAGTTTAAATACTCTACAATATGAGTATATCTGTGAGGGAAAAATTTTTAAAATATTACCACATATAGTAATATTTTTCAGAACCTTGAAATCGCTCAGGTATAGCTAACATATACATTTTAATCGAATATATAAATACTATTAGTTATAATAAAAGACAGAGGACTTACTTTCAGTGGCTCGAAGCTCACCCAGCTCTTTCCGTTATTTTTGACAGCGTGTTAACTCTTTCATCGCTTATCCAAAACGAAGTACCGATCTATATTGATGTTCTGTTTGATGGCGACATTTGATATTGAAGAATGACTTAATGACTTGCTGGATAACTAAGATATTTGTTACTCAGAGTGCAAATATTCATGTGTTTATTTTGCAATGATGTTTAGCAGATGGTATCGGTTATAAAATGTTATTACATCAATTTAAACTAAGGAACAGTACGTAAGACACTTGTCTCTATCTCTGGTTCTGTTAATGACTCGCATTCTTCGACAAAATCAATTTTTGTGGAAGGATACTGTACAAATGTATCTGTCGACATCTGCGCAACCATCTGATGAGCTTAATTGACGCTTGAAGCATTCAAACAGAAATGTCAATGATGTTTTCCTACGAAATTACAGAAATTGTCGTCCAGTAACTGCTGTATGCTTAATCAAATGCCACCTGCTGGCTTCTCAGCTAAAACTTTCACATGTATCTATTTCTGCAAATGTATCTGCACATATGTCTCTGTTGTTGTATATGTGTGTGTGTGTGTGTGTGCATACAGATGAAGTACTTAGTGTACTGCCACTTGTTCGCAGTTATAATTCCATTTGCGACCATAAAAATGTATTACGACGTTAAGTCCCTCATAACAGGTTACTTAATTAGCGAAGTATTCATGAGTCTCTGTTTTGTTTTTTGCTTTCTTTTACCTGCAAGGAAAAAAGTACCGCCCACAGGAATAGGCTACATATCTTGTGTCTTCTGTCTGTCAGGTGGCATGTGGTATATAGCAAATGCTCCAATCCTTCACAACGAAAACGACCAGAAGTTGCCTTTACTTAATTAGACATTTATTTAGTTCAGACTCACGCGTTTTTAATGGCTTGTTTGTGCTAACCGACAACTTTGTTTTGTCTGACCCACATCTTAATGGCACCTGGTCCAAATTAATCTTGTCTAATTCTTGAATAACCACGTGTCTGATGTCAGCTAATTAATCAATGAGTTGCCGAAAGAGTCACACTTAGAGAAAGTGTTGGCAAGCATCATGTTTATGTCTAATATGGTTGGCGATTAACTAAAAATGCTTTCAAAGGACTTGAACTTGCTGTTACTGTATAATTAATTATTTTCTTTAAATTTTGGAATAGTGCTTAGTCAGATGTAGTGTAATCGAGCCTGTTTGTCGTTTTGCTATCATTTATTTAGGAGTGACTGCCTTCTGACAGCTCAGATTTTTGAGCCAAATGCTTCCACTTTAATTTTGATGCCGTCCAGTCTGAAGCACTCAAATTATGCACGCTTCTTGATCCTTGGACGCTTTCGTTTTTCAACTGTTTGCGTGCTTAACCAAGCATTAAATGACGGCTCATCAAATTGTATCCAACAGTTTTTGCTGCATACTTTTTGGCAACTTTACTAGTATTGTAAACACACTCAGACTGGTCAAACTTGGTCAATGATTAAAAACTTTTAACTGCCCGCAACTTTTAACTGCCCGCAACTCTGAAAATTGAATGTGCATTAAAGTGCGCTTCGAATGAAATCACCAATCATGATAAATCACTGGGAATCAGAGCTGGAATCACGACGGATTTTAACTCCGGTTCGCACATTTAAACAAAATACTTACCTTCAATACGGCGTAAACTTTGCCGCCGCTGGGATATGAAAAAGCACTAAAACCGGCGGCAACAATGCCAAAAAACAAGCAACAACAACAATACGTTGAACAATCGAAATGAGAGCAACAAATTTTAACGAGTACCACAAAACCCCAACACGCTGCTTTTGGAGCCGTTTTTCCCGTTTTCTCCTCCCCATCCCTCGCACTTCCAGACCGTGTATTCTCCGCGTTTTGTAATTACAAAAAGTCGAGTTGGGCGCATTACTTGACAAATGACAGGGAGTGGGATGTGGAACGGTGGTAGACACTGGCAAAGTCGGAACATAACGAAAGACCGCGTAGAACGCACACAGAGCGAACGAGCCGGTTAACCAGGATAATAGGATGAAACAAATGTAAATGAAGCTGGAGATGGAGATGAAGACAGCAACGGCGTCTGAGCCGAAGGCTTCGGCCTTCGAGGCCCAGTGACGGAGGCAATTGTACACAAATAAGAACAAAAATAAATATAAAATAAAAACAAAAAGAAATCTGTTCAAGACATTTCCAACTGTGTTTTTTTGCCTTTGTCTTTCAGAAATGGAAACCAGCGCCGCGGGTAGCAGTTTTCCATTTGGGGCCAACAAAAATAGCAACTTTATGAGATGGCCAGCAGAGAAATTTAACAAAAAAAAGTGCGTATTAGGGTGCATCGGTCTATTTTGAATAAATGGTAACCCATATTCATAATCTACGATCAATTTTAAGATGTTTTCACCAAGTTTCAAAATCAATTAAATTATGTTTTAATGACAATAAATACTTTGATTTTTGATAAATCTATACAATTTAAAAAGTCTTTGTCCTGACAGAAGTTTTCGGTACCAATGTTGACAGTATAAGTCTATAAACACTTAAGTTATGCTAGTTAGAGAAAATATTTTAGAATCGACCGTAGATTATCCTGTTACATATTTTTATTGGCCCACACAAATCGATGCACCCTAGTGTGCATACTTAATAGCAGTAGTTCGAATGAGTCGACTCAGTAACAAGCAAAGATCTCAAGTGCCATAATAACTAGTTATTTACAGTGAATTTTTACAAAAAGGATGTATATTATGGAAATAGGTATCAAACTAATAATATTGTAATTTTTTAAATTACATTGTAAAATACATGCCACACTCAGAAGAAATAAAATACAGTATTTGATGTACAAAGTACTTAGATCTCGGTTTAAGAAAATCCGAGATCAGCAAACTTTTGACAGCGTTTGGGATTTCTTTGATTGTTTCGATGTATTGATAGTATTCATAATTAATAGTTACAAAATGTGCACTATGTTATCTCTGATACGGAATCCTGTGATATTTCACATTTCAGTTACCTTTTGAAATAGTACGACAACTATACAACGACTTGTCATTTTCCACTAAAAGTCATGATATTCAACGCAATTAGGGCCCATTCAGCTGACCAAGCCGCAGTTGGGCCAACAGTTGGTTGCACAGCTGGGAATCGCTGTCGCAGTCAAAAGTTGCTCTGCGGGCAGCATTGCTCCAATCTACTTGTGCTCCTCCCATGCTGCGAATTCTCGCTGTGCGGCAATTAAAATCTTGCATTCAAGTCTGATAGCGGCAGCTTCAAGTATTCTAATTTCCCTCGACGCGGCAAAAAGTCAACAGTGGTCCAGGCGGAGAAGCAGAGAGAAGCCACAATACTCCGACTCACCCACAAATCGGAATCAAAACAAAACGCTAAGCGACACGGCGAAAACTACGACGTCTGCGGCGAAGAGCGGCGAATGTTGATGTTGAGGCGCATGCGCGATCTCTGCACAAAATGGCGACGGCGAATTGCGAGTGCTGAGCAATGGCTTCTGATAGAGCTGAAATTTAGTTGCTGCAGGACTGTCGCGAGATAAAGTTGGCTCAGACGCACGAACGTAGACGCCATGTGAGAAACAGTCAGAGAAACGCGCGCGAAATCTTTTGAATCCGCACCCCCGCTTTTTGTGCAGAGACTGTTGGTGTATCCACACACACACATGTGTGTGTCTGAGTTTGTCTGAGTTTGTGTGTGTGTGTTGGTGAAAACTTAGTCTGAAATTTGTTAGGCGCGCAAAGTGAAGTTAATTGCTGATAGACGGCTGCTGCCACGCCCACACTGAGACATGGAGCACCTGCGACCATTGAGCTATGAGGAGATGTGCCAAATGGAGCTGCTGCAGTCTGGTGCTGCCAACGCACCACCGGCATCCGTGGCACCAACAATGTTGCCCATTATGGTGATACCCACAGCACTGATAACATCAGGAGGAGGGGGAGGAGCAGCCGGCGCATCCCAGACGCAGGGCGGCGTCGAGCACTATTATCAGCTGCAGCCCACACATATTTTGACAACGAGCGCGGAGGGAGCAGCAGCGGGCAATGCCGGACTCAACGGCGAATTGGCGCTCCTGCAAAGCAGCAGCGAACAGTATCCACATAGCATCCAACTGCAACAGCATCCACATTCCCATACCCATCCCCATGCACAGCCCGTTAACATTCTGTGCACGGGCACACTGAACCGAGCACCGCCAACATCGACGGCTGCCGCGACGCTGACTGCGACGTCTGCTGCGACGCTGCCGCGCGGCTTTCAACCGGCCGCCTTTGTGACGGATGTGGAGAGCGACTTTGAGGGCAGCGAGTGTGGTGCAGGCGGCACCACCACCACGTGCATGCCTCACTTTCGCTTCGGCGGCTGCGGACTTCAATCGGCACAGCACCAGCAGCCCAACCAAGATGCAGTCGTTGGCTGTGGTTCACTCTCCTATATGATGGGAACCCTAGCCGCCGGCGGTGCAATGCACGCTGGTCGCTTTGCCGGTACACTGGGCCGCAACCGACGGCCCGACGGGCACACCAAACGCGTCTCTTTCAAGGGGGACAACCTCCCGCAATCGCCACCGCCTCCGCCCGCCGTCGAGCTGGACGAGAACGGTCTGCCCATACCCTTGCCTGTACCGGGCGCCGGGGGCGCTTGCTCCTATATGCATTTCGACAACTACATGGACTACCAGGTGCGTCTTGGCTGTGGTTCTATTGCTATGGCCGTTAAGCCGTCTCTCTAATTGGCATTCATGGCCTGTTTCGCCGTTGTGATGTGGACACTTTTACGATTATTGACGCGCATTTGGTTCGTGCCGCGATTTAAATGAGGGGGTAGCAATGTGGGCGGAGTTTGTTAACAGCAAAACAAACCAGAAAGAGACATCTGCTGTGCAAGTACAATTACATACTCGATATTGTGGAGCAATGGTATTCAGACAAAACTTATAAATTCCAAAAAAAAACATTTTCACGAGGTGAAAGTCTAGTGACGAAAGTCAAGATGCCCCAAAAATTCTAAAATCCAAATTTGTGACGAACGATATTCAATTTACTATATAAAAATAAAAATTATTTATTTATTTCTTAATTTAGATTCCATTTCCATTCCAGTTTCTCAAATTTCTTAATAATGTTAGTGTAAATATTTTAACTTTTATTTACAAATTGAAAACAAATCTCTATTTCATAAAAATTTTAGACGCATTCGGGTCAAATATTCACGTTTTTTTTTGCTAATCGGAACTTGTACAGGCACCAATAAACAATTGGATTCAAAACTATATATTTGTAGTATAATATTTTGGGTATTAATATAACTAAATTTTTATATTCAAGCAATATATGCAAATTTATATATTTACAACTGAAATATCGACCTTAAGTGGTAGGCGCTTGCTCGTAAATGACCATGAGTAACTAATGTCCACAATTCGAGGAACATTTTGCTTGGACACATTGTAAATGCATCTGATAAACGATTATCTACATGTAACTCCATTTGTTTGGACTAAGGGTATCAGATTGCCAAATTCATGGCATGTGTGTTAGTATCTCAGAAGAACCACTTTGTGTCAGGTTTAAGGCAGAGTCGGGAGGACAGTAAGCTCTATGGAGTTAAATCTGAAAACTATACTCGTACCTACAATAAGTGCACACATACAAATGAAGCGTTGCACAGGGAAGGACAATTGTTCTCCGCAGCCATTACTCAAGTCAACTGTCATCTTTGGCCACTGGGGCCATTTGTTCACATTTGCATAATAAATTAAATGTTGCAAGTGTCGTTCAGTTTCAGTTTCTTTTCTGCAGCTCAACGATTTATCCATTTTCTTACCGCCTGTATCCTGTTGGCCACAGCGTTAACATAGCGTTTGTTTGGCTGTCAGAACCTGCGTTTTTATGCGTTCCGCCAAAACCCATAAATATCGTCATTATTGCCAAGCTTACTAGCGACATTCACCATTCGCAATTCGCCATTTCTCGCTCTATTGCCTCACAGATTCGTTACTACCCTTTCCAAAATTGGAGTGTGTTCTACTAGTGGTAGTTCTGTCCGGTTGCCTCCTTAATAATAATAATAGATATAGATATAGATATAGATATAGATATAGATATAGATATAGATATAGATATAGATATAGATATAGATATAGATATAGATATAGATATAGATATAGATATAGATATAGATATAGATATAGATATAGATATAGATATAGATATAGATATAGATATAGATATAGATATAGATATAGATATAGATATAGATATAGATATAGATATAGATATAGATATAGATATAGATATAGATATAGATATAGATATAGATATAGATATAGATATAGATATAGATATAGATATAGATATAGATATAGATATAGATATAGATATAGATATAGATATAGATATAGATATAGATATAGATATAGATATAGATATAGATATAGATATAGATATAGATATAGATATAGATATAGATATAGATATAGATATAGATATAGATATAGATATAGATATAGATATAGATATAGATATAGATATAGATATAGATATAGATATAGATATAGATATAGATATAGATATAGATATAGATATAGATATAGATATAGATATAGATATAGATATAGATATAGATATAGATATAGATATAGATATAGATATAGATATAGATATAGATATAGATATAGATATAGATATAGATATAGATATAGATATAGATATAGATATAGATATAGATATAGATATAGATATAGATATAGATATAGATATAGATATAGATATAGATATAGATATAGATATAGATATAGATATAGATATAGATATAGATATAGATATAGATATAGATATAGATATAGATATAGATATAGATATAGATATAGATATAGATATAGATATAGATATAGATATAGATATAGATATAGATATAGATATAGATATAGATATAGATATAGATATAGATATAGATATAGATATAGATATAGATATAGATATAGATATAGATATAGATATAGATATAGATATAGATTTTCTCATTCTCAACTCAACTCAATATTCAAAGGAAAAGAAAGCTATAAAAGAAACTATTCCCAGTCTCACTGACCCATCTATTGTTTCTTTAATGTTGATTGACCACATTTTGCTGCTTTTCGATTCAACCCCTACATGGGGCATGTTTCATTTAAGTGCTGCCCACCAATTTGAAGTGCAACATTTTACTTTTCAGCGCTGGTTTTGGGCGACTTGGTTCTCTCTTCTGCGGCTCTAAAGGATCCACTCAATTCATTTTCGATAGCTGCATTACTGTGAAACTGAAATATTTTGACCATGCTAACGAAATGGAACCACTATTTGATTGATGGGTGGGTGCGTGTGTGGCAGCTTCAGGGGTAGGTTCGGGGTAGAGTAAGTCGAGCACAGCTGTTGAGTTTGACTAGCTTTTTTTTCGGGTTCTGCTCTTGCCATTGTTAATGTCAGCTCACGTTTTGCTTTAGTCTTCTGTTTCAAAAGTTTCAGCCATTTCTTCGTCCGAAAGCCAACATGATGAAACACTTTGTAATCATGACTTGTTATCAGGCGAATCAGAAAGTTCGTGAGTCGTGTTAGTGGTAAAATCGATAAGTTCACCATATTGACTGCAGATAACCAGAAAGTTGCAATCACTTCGAAATCTAAGATAATAATGATTATCTAATTGATTATAATAAAATAAGTGAGACTTTAAAGTTTAAAACATGTTTGTTAGCAATAAAGGCATTGGCTAGCGCAAAAACTTATAAAGTGTTTGAAACGATAATCACGAGCCATAAAGAGAAACTTTAATCTTTAATGGATATTCTACTCGCACACACTCGGATTGAGGTCAAGTAAGAACCACACAAGGACTGCACAATGAAATGCGATTAAAAACTTTAAATTGCTTAATGAACACTTAAAGAGCTGCAATTCCTTAACTACCAATACAAATAGAAAGCTGAGAGCACACGCAATCAGTCTGAGACTAGCAGAGAGAGGTGGGAGTCCAGACAGTCGACGGTCATCGCCCACATAACTCAGAGACAAATAAACAGAAAGACAGACAGTCAGAGAGACAGACAGACAATGGTACAGACACACAAGCATCGAAACTGGCAAACTCGCAAACAAACAAACACCAAGTTCTAACACAGCCATCGGCACCAGCAACGCTTTTTCTGCTCCTCCTTTTCGTCTTGTCCTTTAGGGAGCAGGACAGGGTAGAATGGCTAAAATTACGTAGCACAACATGGCGCTTGCTCTCAGTGTATAAGTAAGAAATAGTAAAGGACAACAGGAGTAAAGTGGGTTGTGGCATGTCAGATGTGAGATGGGAGGTATGTCAGAGAGGAGGAAATGAGGAGACTCTGTCCTTATTGCTGGCGATGTCCATCAGCGTGAAATGCCCCAATGACATTTGAAAAACTAAAAACTTGCCGACGTTGACATGAACAGCAGCCGGCAAAATAGTAACAGCAACAACAACAATACTAACAACAACAATGGCTACGGGTGATGTCGACAACTTCACCACAACTCCACCCCCTCAGATCCGCAGGGTGCCATGAAAACGATAATAGCCAAGCGTCCCACAATGGACCACAATGGGCGAGTATCACCAAAGTTGGCCACAAATCAGTTTATCAACATTTATGAACGCATCCATCATAATCATCACTCAAATACTGCTCTACAGTTGTATTATTGAACTTTTCTCCCATGCTTCGTTTGGCTTCCCTTCAGTCGAGCTCGAATATTGAAAACTTTTTAAAAGCTGCAGCGAACCATTTGCTCTACTTTAAACTTTTACCATTGGAATCTGTTCGAAATCAACTCATATTTTTTTCTTTTACTTAGAAATTACATATTATTCTCTTTTTATACAACAAAAACGGATATTTATTTTTTTGGAAAAAAGTTAATTCAAAAATATTTTTCTAGTATTTTATAATATTCATTAAATTCAGACATCAGCTAGAACACTTTTAAGTAAACTGCTATAACTGAGTGTTTTTCAATTATAAGTTTTTATACCCGTTACTTATAAAAAATAAGTATAAGGATATATTGTGTTCGTTGGAATGTATGTAACAGGCAGAAGGAAGCTTCTCCGACCACATAAAGTATATATATTCTTGATCAGCATCAATAGCCGAGTCGATATAGCCATGTGTGTCTGTCCGTCTGTCCGTCCGTGTGAGCGCCTAGATCTCAGAGACCATAAGAGATAGAGATACCAAACTTTCACTAAAAGACTTCTATATACCCCACGCAGATCAAGTTTGTTTCAAATTTAAGCCACGCCCCCCTCCGCCTCCGCAAATAGCGAAAAACGGTCTAAACAAAGAAATCTCAGAGACTATAAGAGATAAAGTAACCAAATTTGGCACACAGATTTATATATACCTCACGCAGATCAAGTTTGTTTCAAATTTAAGCCACGCCCCCCTCCGCCTCCACAAATCGCGAAAAGCTACCACACCCACAGTTTTTAAGATAATATTGTTTATTATTATATATTGTAGTCACTGATATCTATTATTATTATTTATTATCCCACTGAATCGCAACACGATCGGACAAGTAGAACAGCAGTTATTGTCTGAAAATGATTCTTTAAGCAATACATGGCAATACATGCCCCCTAGAGTATGCAATAGATTTTGTATTGTTAGAAAATTTTCTTTAAAGTACATTTATATGTAGTGAAATAAGTAACGGGTATCCTATAGTCGGGATCTCGACTATAGCCTTTCCCACTTGTTTTGTTTAAATTTTTGATCAGCAACCTATTTACTATTATAATACTACAAAGATAAGTTTATTATTTTCTGTACTTTAATATATATTAACGACTACTGCTAGTTGCATTGTACTGGTGCCCAAGAAAGAGCATAGAAGTTCTTTTTGATTCCTGAAAATTCTATTATATTTTTCAAATCTAACATACACTGCCGCTCAACTGAATAGGTTCACGACTTTTGTCACATTAAATTGGCCAGATCTTTTGAAACAATTGGTTGATTTTGTTGAAATAATTTGTATTTGATAGATTCTTAATAAAGGTACAAATATTAAAATTATTTAATTTTCCAATAGTCTACCTAAAATGGCATGCGTTTTTTGGCTCAACTGGATAGGTTCATGAGATTAAAATTTAAAAAAAAATGTTTATCGGAAAAATTCAAAGTTCGGATAAATTTGTTATTAAATATACTTTATTTTACTATAATTTAATAATTAGTTTGATCTCCTGACTTTAGTATTACTTCATAAATTCGATTTGGCAAGGACTTATAATTTTCAATAATTTAAAGCGAGATTTCGGTCTAGGCTTTCCTAATCGCATCAATTAAGTTCGCGGTATACTTAAATTTGCTCTCGCCCTCGTGTAAAAAGTCCCCATAATATTTACGTCCGGGGAGTATGATTATAACTTAGATATTCTTACATTTGGGTCTTCAGTCAAATGTTTATTCCATCTTGCAGACATCTTGCAGGAGTGTGAGTGTTATTATGCTGAAATGTCCATGAATGCCTGTCAAATAATTCGGAAAGTTGGGAAAAGTTTTTTAATAGTTCAGTATTGCACACACTTCCGTTTAAATCTGAAAAAACAAACAGCAGTTTACAACTTCCACAATATGCTACTACTCCCGATAAAATTTTACTCCATTTACAAGTATGGTGGTGACTTAAAACATATTATTCCTTTCGTACGACTTGGAAGTATTATTTAATCTCGTCAGGACCACCCAGATAAAATGTTTTCTGATCGAAAAACCCGACATTGTGCTATACCTCTCATCTCTAATCATGAACCTATTCAGTTGAGCGGCAGTGTAGATCAATAAAACAAAATTTATTTAGAAAGTGATTGTTTAACTAATATTTGTGTTTGAATTGTTATATCTATTATATTACCTTCTAATTATCTTGAAAACGCACAATCGTCCAAAGTCAAACTTTGTACCAATTATAGTGCTAATTAAGAGCTGTTAGTTTAGCTCTTTGTCAAAATTAAAAATGTTTCAGCACCAGTTTTCGTACCATCAATGCCAAATTTGCTAAATGTGCAAACATAAATTCTTAGGTCAAAAGATCTAAAGCAGTGGGTAAGAATAATAATTCAATATGCAATAAAAGGGAAAGTCAAAAATGTTTTAAGACATAAATTTAATTATTATTTTAATTTAATGTAATTTAAAAACATCCTAACGCTACAAATACATTGATACTTTATTTTATGTTACTTATGTTCACTTATTTCAAAGGCTTTTACATCAATAATAAATATTTGTATAATAACGAAATACTTTGAATGAAGGAATTGATATGCAGGAAAAAAATGAACTTTAAGCACAGTTTGCAGCTGCCAGTTTTTGTTACTCCACATTCAAAAATGAAATGGTAAAAAAAAACAAAGTTAGAATGAAAAAAAAATGTAAAATTTTGCTGATGAGAGTTTTAGACTAAGATATACCCTGAACCTAGGCCACAGGATAACTAAAACATAATTCCTAAATTCGGGTGGACAGACTAACGAACTTGATTAAGTGGCCCTTATGAAGTATTATCTGCGACAACTCTTTCTGCATGTTAAATACAGCTTAAACATACAATGTTTTCTCTTTTTTATGGGTACAGGGCATTAAAAAAGATTTACTAAAAACTGCACCCGCGTCCAACACAAATAGCAGCAAAAAAATACAACGGGAAACTATAAAGCATTCCGCAAAGTTTTCTTTTATTTTTGCCGCTGTTATTCTCATTGTTACATCTGCCATTTGTTATTGTCCTTGTTTCTCATTCTGTTTCTATTTCTATTTCGCTGCTCCTGTTGCTAGCTATCTTTTGTGTCACGTGGATGGCGCCTGTCTCTCTGCTCTGGTGATTTGCTGAATTGTGTTGCTGGGATTGCGTGTTCTGGTCATGCTTGTTGCAAGTAGTTTCTGTTGCTTCAACGCCTGCCTCTGTTTTTTTATTTAAGGCTCCACTCTCTAAATATTCACATAGGGAAGCGCGATGACAGAGACAGACAGTGCTACATCTACATACAATATTTGAATGGCCTGAGTACAGTTAGCACATGGCAATCTAAACGGATTTTCACGAACCCAGAGTTTTTTTATTTTTACACTTATCCCAAGATTCCAGTTATTAGAGATATAATAAATATATTACATCTTACAATTTTGTTCTATTTGTAGACGAATTAATTCCGCGTAGTAAAAGTAGGCGTAGTAGACACCATAAGCTAAATATATTCTGTATTAGCAACACCAATCGAACTAATATAGACAAGTCCTTCCGACTATCCCTACAAGCGAAAGGATCTCAAAATTGATGAGAGCTAGATGCACCAAATTTGGCATTTTTTATGAAGCAGCTTAGAGCCAATGTAAGTAATTTTACTGACGGTAAGTCAGTTGCTGACGAAATTCAAGGTCCTTTTTGCAAACTTAATAGACCCTTATGTACTTATAGTACAGAGTCTAAAAAATCATCAGTCCAATGAACATGTTATTTGAAAAATAACCTTACTTTCTGAACATTATGAACATTATTATGACTATTTTAATCAATAGAAGTGATGCGAATGTAAGAAGTCACAATTTACTGAGTTTGTAAATTTAAATAGATTAAAGGTATATATTTTTCTTAGATATTTTGTATAAAATAGTTAAATGTTTTCTTTTACATGGACACAAATTGCAACTCTGTTTTTAAGCAGTGCTTGCACCTTGACACTTTGAAACGCAAGGCAAACTAGAATTGAACTAATTATAAACTGGGAGCCGCAGGCAGAGACAGGCGGGGGCAAACTAAATATAACCAGAATGTTGAACAAGTCCCAATTGCTGTCACCTGCTGTGAGGTCAACGCCTGCCACCGCCCATGAATTCTGTAGCAACTTTGACGCCTTTGCGTGGCGAACGTAGTCAGCGCGAAATGTGGCTAAAGCTGCTTTCCGGATTATGGGGGGATCCCCTCATACACCATCTCCCCCTCCATGATTATGTCGACATTGCGCTACCAACTGCAAACTTTTGCATCCGCTACCAACATGCAAAACTAACGCCCATCCAAAATGATGCGCCCTTTAAGCAGCGGCGGACTCGAAAGTTTGCCAAATTTTACATAAAATACAACTTTCTACTCACAACTCGACCTGGAAACACTCTGTAAATGGTTGATGACGAGAAAAAATTATTCGTGAATTTATTATTACCAGATACGGTTTCTCTTACTTTATAATTTGCATGTAATTTTTAAATCAGAGAGGTTAAAAATTAAAGCTGTCGTAATCTGTAACTACAAGCAGGGTATCTACTGCAACTAGGTCGCAGCAAACTATAAAAAATATTTGCATCTTTATTAAAAATTTAATAAATTGAGATGTTTTTTGTGAGCCTTTTCAGACTTCGACTCATCTCATTCTTTTTATTACTTGTATCGCGATGTCGAAAGTTTCAGCATTATTAATAAAAGTTAATTTCGCTGCCTGATGAATGCGAAATTCATAATTAAAATAGTTGAAAATGTAACAACCCACAATTGGGGCTCAAAAGCAGCACAATACTCGACGTTTCGCTTGTATTTTATTTAATTAATTTTTGAGCTGGCAGAAAAAAAAACATCTATAGAACCTTTTCCTTTTTTTACATTGCTCATACGCCGTGTGGTGCAGCTAATTAGCCGCACATGCAAACGAAAGAGGTCGAGGGAAAAGAAATACGAGGGGCCAGGGAAATCATACCATTGAAAATAATTGCGCACAGCTCTCGAGTTTGGTCTCTGAATGCTGCTCACTGTGGACTATGGTATATAATCTGGCCACATGTAAGAGTCCGATTAAAATAACCATTGAGTGTATGTGGAGATTAAATGCTCTTAATTGTAAAATGTATGATTATAGATACCACAAAAAAGAGCAAAGGCAAATATAATAATAACCAATATTTAATTAAAACCAAATATGTAAAATGATAGTAGCTATACATTTTGCTTTGTATCATGCATGTTAGCAAATTTGATTTGTTCTGTGGACTTTGTTCCCAATTGGGTTGCACATAATTCCACCAGATAGTCACAGAATAACCAAATCATTGGCAAACTTTATGACAAAGTTTTGTTCCAACAAGTTTTGTGATATTGCGAATGTCAATGTAGCCAACAAATTCCCAATGCGAAATGAACGGGGACACATGTGAATTATAGCCATGACTTAATTATATTTGAGCTGAGATTAGCTGAACAGATGGCACCATGTTTGCCTCAGTGTATGCTTATAGAATCGTTGATTTGATTTGAATTGGATTGGATTTGATTTGATTTGGTCATTTGGTTCATTAAAAAGTTTCAGATTGAGTTGTGTTGATGTTTCATGGCAGTTATGAATATTACAAAACGTTCAAAGTTTGCAACAGTTTTAATTAGAGCGCAAAATCAACGAAGAAACTTTGACGCACTTTTAATGAAGCAACTTCCCATCAGCTAAAGAGCTGGGAAGGCCGGGTTGAAGAAGCCGAAGCAACCTGGCAGCACCTTGTGCTGTCAGGTAACGAGTACAATACAAGAGTAGCCTAAAACGCCACTTTTTTTTACCTTTTTTCTCCATTGCAGACAACCGGGTTTGGCGGGCTGCCAGACGTAACGGAGCACTCAAACATACGCCGCACCCTCTCCCGCCAGAACTCGATCTCCAACAGCGACTCTGGCGGCGAAATTGCCAGCATACAGAAGTCCAAAGTCTTTGGCAGCGCGATGACGGCCGGCGTTGTTGTTGGCAACGATATCGCTGGCATCGCTCTCGATACCAAGTCGCCCACCTCACTGGCAGCGACTGCATCGACAGCAGCCGGCGCCTCCGGCAAGACGAAGGGCAAGAGCGGTCGCAAGGGAAGAAACAGCTCTGGTCCCGCCCATAAAACGCGACGCGGCTCCTGGATGGTTGCCCTGACCCTGGTAAGTGCCATCTGCCTGCTCGCGATTGCGGCAACCCTGGCATATCAGCACTTCCTCATGTCACCCAGCCGCAACTCGCACGCACAAAGACTGAGAATCGTTAGACGCATCCTGCGCGAGGTACCACTCGTCGATGGACACAATAACTTTGCCTGGAACGTGCGCAAGTATGCTCACAGCAGCCTGGAGCTGGTCCATCTCAGTCACGACATCGATCACAAGTCCATATGGTCACGACCGGCTTGGGCCCAGACCGACATGGAAAGGCTCAAACAGGGATTAGTCGGTGTGCAGGTCTGGTAAGTGAATCATACACATAATGCAATATAATGCTTGCACGTCTTTGCTCTTCCTGCTCGCACTGCTCAAGCAATTATATTTGGAAAGAAGCGCCTAAAAGGCGCACAAGCAATTTCACGATCATAAATGTGTTCAAATTGCTTTAATTTATGGTTCAGGAATTGGGATTGTTGTAGTTCTCACGATTGTAAATTTCGCGCCCACAGCTGGATAAAAGAAAGTTACATTTATCTATCACTTTATGCCTTCCTGATAAATCGTATGTGAACTTTGAAAAGTTGAAAATCATTCCAACTGAAAAGCCTCATATAGATGCAATCAACCATGCTAGACACTGGCCCATAACAATTACCGGGGGACAGAAGCTGACCAGGTCACAAAGGCCCCACAATAGTGAAAAATTCAACCTCCCATCCTACCTCCCTTCCTCCCTTGGGCAGACAGATAACCGCCCACTGTTTCGACTGCTGCTGTAGTCGAGAAATGCCAACAATTTGACTGCAAAATAAAATTTGGCAACAGCTACTGGGTTGCTGCAGGCCAAATGGTCAACCTGCTCTGTCTGCTGGACAAATTTTAGCACCCCGCTGAATGCACAGCTCCAACAAGGTCCTGAAACAACAACAACAACGACAACAACAACTGCAGTAAAAACAAACACAACAACAATATCAATAACAAATCTGACTGAATGTACTGGATGTACTAAAGAGGAGCATTGTTTGACAGGCGGCAGACAACTGCAGTTTGGGAAAAATGCTGATAGGCAATCGACTTGATTTTATTTGGTAGACTTCTGACACCAAAAAACCAAGGACTACATCTACAGTTTGCCACCGAACGCCAGATGGCGTAAGCGTAACTTTTCTGCCATTTTCGCATTTAATTTTAGTGGTCGTCATTGTTCAATTTCTGTCCGGCATTCTGTCTACATTTGCAACGTTGAAGCTCGAACTGAACTTTTCTCTCTGGATTGGACCATCGCAGTGCAGCAGTTTTTGTTAGTGGCCCTCGTTATTGCCATATCATTGCATTTGAAATTCAAATGTGCTGTTAGTTAACCACTTTTATGGGATTCATGCAAACTGCATCTAAATGGGATTTCATGGAACTGGGATAAGTTTTGTAAGGCCACATAGTAGAGCACTCAGATGTTGCTTAAATTTTTAGATCAATCAGTAATCAACATTAAGAGAATTTTTAAATAAAATTACTTGAGATCTTCCAAAATATATGCATTTTATCACTTAATTTACTCAGTATTTTGAATGAGTAATTAAGAAAAGAATCCATATAAAGAAATTAGACCCAACTAGAAAAATTATATAAATACAAATTGAGTACAAGTTATAAATTTAATCAGACATTTGCAATCTGTAGCTGATATCTTTTTAAATTCTCAATATTGAAATGATTGTCAAAATGAAATTGTGAAGCATACTTTTTTTATTGGGTTTCTGACCTTACTGCGATACATGTATATGCATAAAGGCAATGATACATGGTTTTTTTGGATTTAACTTTCATTTAACTGAGTTTCTGACTTTAAAAACAAACAAAGTTGTGGTCAATACCAGGGCATTGATAAGACCTTTCTTGTCACATAAAATAGTTTCCTATTATCTGGCCCATATGAGCCCGTTTTTTTCTCCTGACCTCCACAGCGTCTTTGCATGCAGTCCTTACAGTTGCATTTCTTCGTCTTGACTTTCGTGTCGGAGTTTGAATTCGTTAACGGAGTTGGATTCGGCGTTGAGGTTTCTTTTGCATTTGAAACCATTGTCCCGTTAGATAAAGCCTTCGAAGGTACCTTTGAAACTGCCTTCGATTCAGTGTTTGTGGTTGCGTGTGAAACGGCTTTCGAAGAAACATTCGTGCTGGAATTTTCGCTACCAGTCTTTCCCTCCTTCTGAGATTCAAATTCACCTCCAGTGTTGCCACCTTTTTTCTGGCGCTGATGTTTCGCCATAGTAAAGGCGCTTAGGTTACAATTCTTCATATGTGGATTCTGTTTATTCTTCAAATAGAACTGACGACGATCCAAAACGGCAGTACGCTTATTTACCCACCAACTGAAATCTGGATCTATAAAGACCGGTTTAGCATTAGTCAATTCCCTAGTAACAAATTCCTTATGTTCCTTCAGCCAAAGCCGACCGTACTCCCAGCCCAGTAGCAACCCCATTGCCGGTTGTTCTTTTTCAAATGACGTTGAGAACTGCAAGCGCCTAGGAGCAGGTCCATCTGTAGGGAATATTTGGTGACTCTCCTTACAAGAGCGGAACTGCTCAGCACGGGACCATGTCTTATGCATCTTATAGAATACTTAATTAAAAACGCTTTTCTATATTTGTGTGTTTGTGAAGAATTCAACTAACATGTGTAACTGAAATAATATTCTGATTTACAGAGCATACTGAACACTTCCTTTTATACTTTTGAAATTTCAAACCGTCAATAAAATATTAAATTTTCTGCAAATATACTATACCCCAGTATGGGTAATAATTGGCTCTTACCTAGGTAAAATGTAAAGTTTAGAGCCCATTAAAAATGTGACAAAATTGGCATTATAACTTACGAGTTTATTATCCGATATAAGAACTATGATATTTAAAATGTGAGCTCTAGCTCTTATAGAGACTGAGTTCTAAGACAGTCAGAGAGTCATTGCTAATCGACTGAGCTGATCTAGATTCTAGAATTCAGGATATAAAACCAAAACGAATATAAGTTTCGGTTTCGGTTTCGGTTAAGTTCAGTTATGTTATATAAACTAATAGCTCTAGCTCTTATAAATACTGAGTTCTAAGACAGTCAGAGAATCATAGCTTTATCGACTGAGCTGATCTAGATTCTAGAATACAGGATATCAAACGGCAACGAAGTTTCAGTTACGGTTCCGCTTTGTTCCCATTTCGGTTTCCGAACGATTACTGGATTTTAATATGTTTCGGTTCCGAAATGACAGGTTTATTTTCAAATCACAAAAGCAAAAAAATGTATTATACCAATTTAAGAAATATGTTAATTTGCGAACAATAAATTCTTTAATTTGAAAAAAATTAGAAATGAGATTATTATTTAATTTAGAAATCAAGTTTATGTTGAAAATCAATAAATACACCTTAACAACATAATTGAATTTAATACTTGATTGAACCGATATTTACCATTACATATGATTCGATTACTTGAATAACATTAAGAATAATTAAGATTATTTAGTAAATTAAAAAAGATTTTTTTCGGTTACGATTTCAGTTACGTTTTCCAATTTCAATCTGTTCATAAAGGTTAAGGTTCCGGTTACTATGTCATGCTTCCAATTGCTTGTCACGCACGATGCCACAAACATGTAATGGGGACTTACATCAGGAGATGTATTATTTCTTAGTGCATCAGCATAGCTAGTAGTTGCTTTTTTATGCAGTGTGTCGCATTTATTTTACCCTGTTTCAATTAATTTTTCAATCATAGAAACCAAATGAAATTTAAAAACGTTTATTTGGTTCCATTGCAGGTCGGCGTACGTGCCCTGTGAGGCGCAGGGCTTGGATGCCGTCCAGCTGGCACTGGAGCAAATCGACATTGTGCGGCGGCTGTCGGACATGTATGCCAGGGAGACTGTACTGGCAACCTCCTCGCAGGACATCGTGGCCACGCACAGGCGCGGTCTGCTGGCCTCGCTGATCGGCATTGAGGGAGGTCACACAATCGGCTCATCGTTGGGAGTATTGCGCTCCTTCTACTCCCTGGGTGCTAGGTACCTTAGTTTGACACATCGGTGTGATGTGTCCTGGGCCGGTTCGAGTGCCTCACCGTTGGAACAGGGTCTGTCGCCCTTCGGCAAGGCCATTGTGCGAGAGATGAATCGTCTGGGAATGATGATCGACCTCTCGCACAGCTCGGATGCCACTGCACGTGATGTCCTTCAAGTGACACGGGCACCCGTCATATTCTCCCACTCGGCAGCACGCCAGCTATGCAACTCGACGAGAAACGTGCCCGATGATATATTGCGTCTGGTGGCCGAGAACGGCGGTCTCATCATGCTGAGCTTTGACCCAGAGGACGTAGCCTGTGGCCGGCAGGCGAGATTGCAGGATGTGATAGAACACATCAAATATGTACGAGCAATTGCGGGTATTCAACACATTGGCCTGGGAGCGGGCTATGATGGCATTGAGATGCCCCCTTTGGGCTTAGAGGACGTGTCCAAGTACCCGGAGCTGCTGGCTGCTCTCCTCGAGGATCACAACTGGAGTGAAGAGGACGTTGCAATGCTGGCGGGTCGCAACTTTCTCCGTATCATGGAAACGGTGGAGACTGTGCGCGACTATTGGAAACGTGCCGCCATCCAGCCCATTGAACAGACAGAGCCACAGCCAAAGACGCAGTGCACCTACATGTCATCGTGACCACTGCCGCAGGCGGTCAGAACACGCCGCGATGAATCCGCGACAATGGACAGCAACAATCCCAATCACACAGAGACGGCTTCAACCGGCGCTCAACTCTGGCACCAACTGGAGTCCGGCGCAAATCAAACAAAAGTGCAACACATCGCGATGGCTGCAACTGCCACAACGATGGCCACAACAACATTCACAGTCAGTGGACTGTTGCAATAAGCTCAGCACTTATAAATCGTGTGTGAGTCCAGAGCAAAAGTATTAAAGTTGTTAAGCCGACTTAATGCAATGCCGACGTTCTTCATTAATTTAATGCAACATGGTTAAAATCCTCTGGCTATGCACTGGCAGTTGGAAAATTAATTAATACTCTACGTTAGCACAGGAATCAAAATCACAGATTGAAAATATTTATTGAGAAGCATATAAATAAGTGTATACTTATACTATAGTTACGTTTATACGTATACCATATATTCCAACATGTTTTAATCATAAATGAGACATTCGCATTCGTTGGCTTTACGATATATAGTACATATATTATTCTAATCATTGTGTTTAGAGGTGAACATCGAATGCCTTGTTGTTCTATTTTTGGTAAATTGGTGACGAATTAAACATAGTTATTATTGTACTTATTACATTTTATATAATTTACACAATATAATTTTGGTATTGTTCATGAATTTAATCACAACCCATCAGTATGCGAAACTTTTAAGAAGCAGCAAAATTAATTATGATATTTTGCATATTTTTAATTTAATAATTTTACTGTCGAGTCACTGTAGGCAGATAATAAAATGTTGCAGCTACTGATAAAATCATTTCAAATTGGTATTTAGTTTAATTAGTCTCTTTATTGATTTTGGATTTCATTACGAACGAATCGCAAAGCAATCAATTTGCAACTGTATTATAAATATAATAACAAGATTAAATTATCGACATAAGTAACACGTATATTAATTAACAAGAATAAATATTCCTAAATTACACAAAAGCAAACGAATAAATAATGTTTTCATAGAATAAGAGGCAACTCTTTATACCCATATCCTTAATGAAATTTGTCACAGAGTTAATGTGAAATTAAGACACAAGAAATAAAAATGCTAGGACATCTGCACAATGGAGTAACAGTTTTTATCCATTATTATTAATGGGTATTAAAAGTACGCTGTTTAATTGCATTTGTGCATTGACATTAATTCCAAATATATAAATATTATAATGATTCAAAATGTTGTATGTGTTAGTTGCTACACACACACAATCATACACAGGATATATACATAAATTCAGTATAATCGTATCTATTAATATTTAGGAAAGCAAACGCGAATATCGTATAGAAATAAATGCATTTCCATAAAATAAATCTAATTAAAAATCAAATTATGCATTTCTTACTTATTTATTTGGATATCTTTGATTCTGATCCCTTGTTTCAGCAAAAAAATAATGAAAATGTCATTTATAGTTGACGGATCTCCCAACAAGAAGATACTACACAACCTTTACCCGAATATTGTAATTTATGAAACAACTTTCTACAGACTTTCTGACTATTTCAGAATAATAAGATCTTGACATTGCACACTGAGTATAATACAATTATCCGAAAAATAAAATTTCGTGTGAGATTATTCTTAGTCAGGATTTATTTAGGATTTGAAGATACTCTTCACCTTGCTCTGAAATACCCAAATAAGCACTATGCGAATTAAAGCATGATTTGGACGTTTATTATTCAGAAACGGCGAAAAAGTGTTATTTATATGAATAGGGTAGCTTCCAGTTGAGCTAGGGAAAACTATTCCTATTTGATTAACAAGGTTGGAAAGTAAAACTACGTTGAGCACAAAAACTTAACTTAAACCATATTTTATGGGTAAGGACGACTGAAGATGTGGGGATCTGTTTTATATAACTGTAAGAATAAGTGCTGAGACACACAGAATCGCAGTTTTGTTGTCTGAGGCCATAAAAAACGTTAAGTGGTCGTAAATCAAAATTCAGCAAGCATGAGAAAGTTCACCAAGTCGTTTTTTTCATGCAGCAGAAAACGTCCTTTTGTTATTTGGTCCTATTTCTGGTGCTCTTGTATTTATTTTCAACTACTTTCAGCACATAAAAAGAAAATGCAGCTGGCTTTCCACGGAAAGCTACAGCACAAATAGAACCGGATATCGGGTGCTCGGGATGGGAACATCACTGCTGGCGCCTAAAGTCCTTTAACTAAGCTGCAGCCCAAGTAAATTCTATTCATTTACAGTCCATTGAAAGTTGCTTAAATTTTAACGAGAATAGGCAAACCCTCCACCCACCCACAAAGACAGTCAGGTCCAATCTTCGCTAACGATTCTTGTGCTGTCTCATGGGCCTTGACGGCGCCAACGCCATCAATGTCTGATAACAATGTATTTGTTGTTTACACGAGGACTTAAGGTTTTTCTTCAGATACTCGAAGCTTGCCACTTGGCATTGAGTTCCTCTCACTCTCTGACTTCAGTGACTGTCTGACTTCTGTGACCCATCTCTGTTCTCTTCAATTTCAGTCGATTGTTTATCATTGCTGTTGTTACTGCTGCAGAATAATAGAGACACTAATTGTTGTGCCTTCACTGTCTCCAAGTATTTCGTTTTGTTTCGGCGCTTTTTTATCTATATTTTCGAAAGCAGCACAAACCAATTAAAGACATCTCAATTTTCAGATATTTGTTAACTTGCGGAACAATGGCAGTAATAATTCTAAGACCGCTTAATTTGTCTTGATTACTTAAAAATCAATGCAAGCTGCTAATTAGGTAAATAAAACTTAAGTCTACAGAATTTAGAAAATGTATACAAATATTTTATAAAGCTGTTTTAACAAAAAAGTACAGCACAAATGTATCAATTCGTTAACATTCAACGTAAAAAATTAATTAATTACTGCCAAATTGGTTACTGCTTACGACGCTTAGTCAAGGTCTTACACTTAACTATCTTAACTATTGTTAAGATTACTTGATCTTACGCTTTTTGAGTTTAGTGGTTTATTTATATTAGTTACTTATTTCCATATATTTGTAAGTACTTCATAGATATTACTACATAATAAAAACTACTACATACTTTTAGGTGATTGTATTGAATTAATTATTTATAACTTTGGTTAGCTATTACTACCGTTCTACTTGTCCGATTTTGCTGCCGTTAAGTGAGATAATAGATAATATTAATAGATAAAATTAATTTCCATAAAAAATCGTATTATCTTGAAAGCTGTGGGTGTGGTGGTTTTTCGCAATTTTCGGGGTGTGACTTAAATTTGAAACAAGCTTGATCTGCGTGGGGTCTATAAAAATCTGCGTGTGAAAGTTTGGTATATCTATCTTTTATAGTCTCTGAGATCTAGGCGCTCACACGGACGGACAGACGGACAGACACATGGCTATATCGACTCGGCTGTTGATGCTAATTAAAAATATATTTACGTTATAGGGTTGAAGGATGCCTCCTTCTCCCTGTTACATACATTTTAACGAACACAATATACGCTTATACTTATTTTTTATAAGTAACGGGTATACAAATTTGAGATCAGGACTAAATATTATATATAGAAAATATAGTTACATATATAGTGATTTGCATCGCTACTTTATTAATGTGCACTGATAGAAAAACGAAGAGTAAATGTAAAAATATAACTTGTTGTACTCCGGTTAGCCTTCCAATTAGTACCACTTCGGCACAAGAAGCCACAAAGAATATCATAAAAAAAAAAAAAAAAAAAAAACAACAATCACAGTGCAATATTATATTATTATTAATATTATTATGCTTTTTTTAGTTTTATTTTAGTTTTTATAGTTTATTTATTATTATTATTACATTAACCGTGCATAAAATTGTAAGAAAATATACAAAATAACCCATACAAATAACAATTGAAATATTTTTATGCTTAATATGTAAGTTATTAGTTAGGAATATAATAAATGGTTCTTTTGAGCTATAATTAAAACTTCGTTTATGGTTACGCCTGTCATTAAACTTAATAACCTGTTGTTAAAGACACATTAACGACAAGTTGGCAATCAGAGACGTCGAATGCCTGGCGAAAATAAAGTCGCTCGTTAATGCCCCGCTCCGTTCGTCATTGCATAGCTTTCTCATTAACACGCCGTCCGGTTTCAATTTCCCGTTTAATTTCGTTTCATTAAAAATGCCTCCCCTATGGCACATTGTGTTCAAGTTTCAACATTAATGGAAACTGTCATGCAGTTTGAGTCCACTTGTTCCCTGCCTCTTGCCCCTGCAACCACAACGTCTGCCATGCGCCAACACACCAAAAAGAGCGATAAACATTTCGAGAGAACAACTGCGACGAGTTGATGGAAAATATAATGCCTGATGACATTTATAATGACTAAAACCAGCACAAATTGTAATTGTTGCTGATTTTCCGACCAACATTTAAACTCCGATACCATAAATCCGCGCAATTCATTTGGAAAAGTGCTTTCCATTTTGTCGCTTTCAGTTATATCTGTTGATTCGCTATTATCTTGTTGCTCTGTCGCGTTTCCTTAAAATACAAATTTTTAGTCTGATATCAAGAGAATATAGGTATGTATATTTTCACTATATACAGTTCGAAATCATTTCTATATTCAAATTTTGCATGCAGTGTCTAAAATTGAAATTGTTGTCATTGAAGCTGGATGTTGGGATTTGTGTTGGCTCCTGTCACCTACAATTTCTGTTTGTATAACGTGACAAGTCCCTAAGTCAACAAAGCGACCACACAACTGAATTTTGTCCAATATCAATGGACTAAACATGTCTAACAAGTGCCGGCTATTGTTGCCTGGACTCTGACACGAATTGCACACTCATGTCCATAAATTACGTATACGTTTGAAATAAATGAATTCGGACTTAAAGAATATTTAGATAAACAGAATATAGTACTTGTACTATTTTATAAATTTTGAATGCATAGATATTTTGGCCATAATTATATTTATCATTAAACGAATAAATTAAGAATTTCAAGAATATCCAAGTGAAACTAACAGATTTATATATTACTATGAGTATAGCTTATCAAATCAATTTAATTTGGTATATAAATATATTTTACTAATGATGCTGAAACTTTATTGAATAAAATCCACTTGAAAGAAAGCCAACTCTCTCTCCCTCACTTTCTTCTTTGACCTTTTTAACATAAGTTATACAGAATTCAGTCAAAACTCAAAACCAAGCTCATGCAAGGACAGTCATTACAAATGCATATGTAGATGTCCAAAACCAAATTGGCCCTTAAAATGACGAGAGAGTCCTACTACCAACGTATCCTCCCCTACCACCCATCATTCATTGGCATTCCCAACCCCAAAATAGTTGGCAGTGTGGTAAGCCGAGCGACATCATTTGCAGGCAGAGCACAGCAAAGCAAGTGCAATTAGGAAATTTACTAAATTGTCTATTGCTCCTGCCGCAGGACATTGCAAATCACAGCATGTGACGAGAGATGTTGTCTTTGCTCACACAAATTGACTAAGTTGGAGGGAATGACGCTTGAAAGAGGGCATTTCTCGTATTTACATGGCAAACAATAGTCAATTATGGCATTATCTTGTAATAATTCATTTTGGTCAAATATTGAAAATTGTACGAGCACGTAGATATTGCCTTTTGTTTGATTAAAATTAATAATTATATGTATTCGAATTTCGAATTCTGTTATATTATTGTCTAATTCTGTCTATGCACTTCTGCTTAAGCATCATGGATATGAAGTGTGGGTATCCACTCATCACGACCATTGTTCAGTCCATCAGTAGCTGTCTTAAGCCTGCCCAAAAGGCTTGTTTGCCATCTGCCACAGCTGTGTACACATTCCTAAGTAAGTATTTGTATTGTATTTACACATTGCTCTGCTTGCACTAAATGGAACAGAATTTGGGGAGGACACAGTAAGACGGAGGCCTGAATTGCGAATTGTTTACGAGTGTCCTGCGGAACACAAATGAGCAGTTCAAGGAGCCTGAACATAATTTAAGTCGTTTCTGCATCTGCTCATGAGTTGAGCGCCTGCTTACAACACAAAATTGATTTACTTTTGCTTCTGGCCAATTTGGCACGTACATTTTGGCCATGAAATAGCTTCGAATAGTTGCCAAACACATTTGTAATTAAGCGCTTGAGAGTCCCAAATGTGTAGTTAATGCGTATCACCCATAAATTCGTCCATTGTGTGGTATCTAATGTGTTTGCTCCGCTATTTGTAAGAAATCACAAGACACAAATTAAGTAAATCCAGTTAACACACAGGTGAAGTCGACAATGCAAATAAAATATGACTTCAATTTACTTCAATACAAGGCTGCCAGACGGTTCTGAACCAAATCCGCAGACCCGAATTGATTCAGGCATTTAAAAATTCCCGATAATCTTTAAAATTATCTACACCCCGAACTCGTCACGAAACATTTTCTAAAATTAATATTAGTCTCCACAATAATATAATATATAATATACATATATCAATTTAGTCTTGCTTTCTTTTTTGAAACGGAAAATTTGAAATAAAATTAATATTTTAAAATATAAAATTCTTAAATTTAGGAATAGGAGCAGGAATTTATTTTGGTAAATAATTTGTATAAATATGTATATAATATCATTTTGATGATACTTTTTTTCTGGGAATCATAGGAAAAAACCGACTTTTGAAAAGAGAAAAAGAGCAGAAATATTATTATTGCTATTCACAATATTCTTTTATAATACAATTACTGGATTCAGCACCATTTGTAGGATTTACGAAAAAGTTTAAAAAGTGATTAAGAGTCGCACTTTCAAATTATTTGATGAGAAATATTACGCTCAAAACATAACTGTCACGAAGTTTTGACACGCTTGTATAAAAATTAAAACCGTGAACGGCTCTAGTACTTTTTTTAACCAGAACTAAATTATCATAACTTTTCATATTTAACATATTGAATATTATATTGGGTACTTCAGTGACTTGCCTCTCATGCAGGTACCTATGCATCTGCATATACCGTCAGTAATACAATAACGAATGCGAATGCAAATCAAATGTTATCTATTCAAAATGTGGCTAAGTGCACGTACATACTATATTGTATGCACAGGGAATGTGATCCCTTTGGTCATAATATCTACACAATTCCAAGGGCGTAGGTAACAAATTCCAAAATCCACCCAGAGTTGTATCACATTACATTAAATAGCAAAATATTTCAAGATCTTCCATTGATTGAAAGGTATACAAAAATGTCGGAGAATATTTGTTGATATACAAAAATCGTATGCCACCAATTCATTTTTAATATGAGCCAAATTATTAATTATTTATATATACCGGTGGCCAAGATTTTAATATCGATTTAATATTAATATTAATTTTTTCAGCTGATGTAGAATAAAAACTGTATGAGATATCTGCAAGCTTTAACCGTTATTTTGTTGGTTGGACTGTCCACTTGAAAACGACGTATCAGTTTATTCAGATTTAGCGTTTCTTATTCATATAAATATCGACATTTTAATTCAGTTGCACAAATATTTGGTAAAAAAAAAGGTTAATCGAGAATGTATATTCCTTTTAGCTCGGTACCCAAAAAATAGAGCCTATTAGATTCGTGACAATTATGGTACACTACTTTGAACACCTTTATCTCCGAGACTATAAGATTTAGAGCAACCAAATTTGGTGACAGGGATCCTAGAATGTTGTCAAGTTTATTTAAAAATTAGGCCACGCCCACGTTCGCTTACGTAAATAATATTAAATCGAATTACAAGAGCAATTTAAAGCTATAGCCTTGATACTTGGCGCACAGGATGAAAGTCCTGAGTGTGCTGGAAGTTTCATCGAGATCGGTTAGTAAACAGAGTAGATGTTTGAGGAAATATGATATATTGAGGACATATAATCACCTGGATCTCAGAGACTATAAGAGCTAGAGCTAACAAATTTGTTGACAACACTGTTATGTTGCGCACGCAGATCAAGTTTTTGATTTTGTTTTTTAAAATTTTTCCACGCCCCCAAATTTTCCTGTAATCGACAAAAAACTAAAATTTTCAATTACAAGGCCAATTTAATAGTTAGAGATTTCAGGTTCAGCACTCGTATAGATTGATATCTCTATAATTTTATTACGATTGGATAATAAACAACGAATATATAAGCAAATAAGTTTCGCACAGTTTGGAGGGGTGGGGGTAACAACAGGTACATGTGTTATGTAAGTTATAATAACATAATATAATTTTAGTTATATGTTACATGTTATATTAACAAAGCATAAATTATGTTAGACGTATTGTACGAATTAAATTTTGTGTTAATATACAGTTCTTCTGTTAATTCAATTGCTCAATAAATTATGTTAATCTATAAATGTTAAATTTGCATATATTTATGTATGTTTGATAGTTAGTATGTTAAATTCTCTTTTGTTTTAACATTTTAAAAATTAAAAGTGTCAGTTCAATTTAGCCTCTTTACGAATTGAAGTTTTTTAAATATTTATTATTTAATTAATGGTCATTAAATCTAACTACCGCGAAGATGTGTGTGGCGAGTGGGCTCGACTGTTGCCCTTTCACACATCACCGCGCGCGAAGTGAGCATGGAGCCCCCTTGTTAATTAAATTAAAGGTGAATATAATTTAATTCAATTACAACTCAAATTTTACAACGTCTCCGTATATAAATATTTTTTTCAATATTATGTATTCTGAGTGTTCACATTAAAGAAACTATGATAAAAACATAGCAATTCTTTTAAAAATCTCTAGAGATTGTGGTGTTTAAATATACTGTAAAAAATAAAAGAAAATCCGGGCCCCTTTGCACAATGCTACCTACGCCCTTGCACAAAACTATGCATTCAAAAACGTGACTGGTTCACCTGTATTTATGAACATTGTACATACGTAGATAACTACGTACGAGATATTGGCTTAACATTTTGTGTTTAACAATGGAATTTCCAATTTAAATTGCGATTTGCAAAAGCCCAGTTAAGTACATAATCATAACGTATTGTACTAAATCGGAGAACTTCCACTTAATTTCCTTGACTGTCAAAATCGCACTTGTCACGAACACTAATCGACAGTTGTGAGTCCTTGTTGATGTGACGGGGACATTCAGGAAGTGTCTGTCATAGGCAATTCTATTCAACACTTGGCCACTTCATATACACTCGCATACATACTCGCACTCACATCCCCATGTATTGCACATCTAATTTCCATGTTGTCAGGCATGAAAGGGGTTTTTAGTAGGGCCCTTATGAAGGTTGACTTGCCGCATATGATGTGCCGGCGTGTTTCTGGTAATTTAGGCGCATTGGGCTTTAAAGCAGAACATGAATTCAACTGAAATGCATTTACACTTAACATACTTTCACTTCGTTTGCCTGGTTTGGGGCAGAATTGCACCTGAACGACAATCAACAAGTTTTTGTTGTTATTGCTGCCAGTTGTTGGTACTGCTGTTCTTGTTTGCTGTTGCCGCTGCCAGTTGCACTTGTAAAATGCATTTGCTGTTGAGTACACAACGGGTGCTCAGAGGAAGCAGCAACATCAGTAGCAGAAGACGACGAAGAAGCAGAAACAGAAAGAGAAACAGAGCAGCTCGCACGCTTTTCCTGCGTCATAAAAAGCAGTTGCCTCAAGGGAGACACTTGGCCAGGTACGCACAACATCATGGCTTCGACATGTAAGGAAAAGGATATGCATGTACCTGCCGAGCATGTCTAACTTTCGTACTGTCTTACTGTCTATCTGCCAGGTCGTTATCTTGTGCGATATGACAATCTAGCCGATAGCGCTTGTTGAAAGACGCTGACGTTGGCAAGAGAAATATTACTAACTTTATGGAATCCTTACACTGCATGTACACACATGCATATATGAATGAGATGTGTATAATGGCATATTCCAGTTAAGCGAAATAACATTTGCACTGCCCAGAGTGAAAAGCGCCGTTGCATTTCCCAAATTCGATGTCCTAGATACACTAGTCGACACGAATATTTTGACAAAACGGTCGCTTGTCTTTCCGCTCATTTATTTATTTATTTAAGTAATCGAAAAATTACCAAAATTGTATTGCCATTCAAATAATCAGAATTTTATTCTAAGAATATTTTGATTCAATCTTAGAAAAAACATGTTTGAAGATATCGTCCAATTATTAACTAATCTTAAACACTAAGAAATTCCTAAATTTAGTTAATATAATATTAAATACAAAAGATATTCTATTAAAACAAAGAAATTTAACTATTTTTGACAAAATAATTGTGTCGGTCAGTGTACCGTGTACACATCCATACTCACGCACTGATGCAGAACATTCAGACTGACACCACACAGCAGATGTAAAGTGCAAAAGGAAAATATTAAATATGGATTACAATCAGTCGTACGCATACCAAAAGACATGTTGAAGCGTTACACAAAAAGTTTCAAGAGTCCAAGTACTTGAGAGGTATAAGCACAACCTTCGAATACGTCAGTCAACAAGTGCATAAACCGCTTAAGAACAGAAAAATGAACACTGATGTTTATACCCCGTAACCATTACACCAATGTGAAATGTGTCTAATAGATTCGCGGATATAATAGGAACAGGGAAAATTCCAAGAACAGAAACTTTGAATCTAAAGTCAAACAACAAAACAAATCAGTCGAATATTAAAACTGTTTGAATGAGCGTAGGAAATGAAATTCAATGCTCAACTTATTGCCAATGTTTTATTTAATTTCAGTTACTAGCGTCCCAATTTTAGCGTCTCGTATATCGATTAAACATTACCCTATCTTCAATTTCAAAATATCAGTTATTTACCCATCAGACTTTAAAAGTAAAATAATTTAGAAAATTTTCATATTTTGAATCCAAACATTTAATTGATATGATCAAGGATAAATGAAAGAAATAAAATTATTTTAATTATAACGTACCTAAATGCCGCTCTACAATTCATTTTACCATTAAACTATCTAACTTTCACTGAATTTGATCATTTATTCTTTCAATAATTTAAATTTATCATTGTTGACTTAGACATAGGTAGAACCCAATTGATCTGTAGCTTACATCAAAATGAAATTATTAACAAGGTGACATACTCTTTATACCATAAAATATTCTGGACTCACATTTTAAAATATTAAAAACAAGTGGGAAAGGCTATAGTCGAGATCCCGACTATAGGATACCCGTTACTTATTTCACTACATATAAAAGTACTTTAAAGAAAATTTTCTAACAATACAAAATCTATTGCATACTCTAGGGAGCATGTCTTGCCATGTATTGCTTAAAGAATCATTTTCAGACAATAACTGTTGTTCTACTTGTCCGATCGTGTTGTGATTTAGTGGGATAATAAATAATAATAATAGATATCAGTGACGACAAAAAAAACTGTATTATCTTAAAAACTGTGGGTGTGGTAGCTTTTCGCGATTTGTGGGGGCGGAGGGGGGCGTGGATTAAATTTGAAACAAACTTGATCTGCGTGAGGTATATATAAATCTGTGTGCCAAATTTGGTTACTTTATCTCTTATAGTCTCTGAGATTTCTTTGTTTAGACCGTTTTTCGCTATTTGCGAGGGCGGAGGGGGGCGTGGCTTAAATTTGAAACAAACTTGATCTGCGTGGGGTATATAGAAGTCTTTTAGTGAAAGTTTGGTATCTCTATCTCTTATGGTCTCTGAGATCTAGGCGCTCACACGGACGGACAGACGGACAGACGGACAGACACACATGGCTATATCGCCTCGGCTATTGATGCTGATCAAGAATATATATACTTTATGTGGTCGGAGAAGCCTCCTTCTGCCTGTTACATACATTCCAACGAACACAATATACCCTTATACTTATTTTTTATAAGTAACGGGTATAATAAAACAAACATTTCCATCACAGGGTATTCCGTATACACAGAACTTATCAGAATGTATCGCACAATTTCCTATGATCGATTGCTGAGAATATTTTCAATTTTCTAAAGGCCATTGGCGAGTATTTCTTGGAAATGGAAATAGAACAAAAATAAGATACGCCGACAGGAAATGATACTCTTCGCTTCAAGTCAAAAATTCATTCACATGAAAGCCATTTAATTTGTTTTTCTACTTGAAGTACACTCTACGCGCATTCGCGCACTTGCGACGCATCCGCCGGAAATACACACACACACACACACACAGCCATACACTTCGACACTCAGACTGTCGGCCTGTTCGTTTACTCTTCATGCATGACCACGTCAACATTTTCGCTCCTCATTCGTTTTCAGTTCCCATTGCTTACACTTCCGGCTCCTTTTTTCTTAGCAGTAAGGCAAGTTAAGGTCGAGTCGAGGGCCTCTGGGTGGCTTCAAAAAACATTTTCAATTCGATTATTAGCCAATTGCTCGGCTCTCTTTCTCTGTTCTCTATCTGCATATGAGGAATATGCGTACGTGCCGATGTCGTCGCTCATACGCTCCGTGGGACGTTCTACGCTCTGTCTTGTTCGTTCTGCCTGAAGTCAAATGAATATTTTGAAATTTTCACTACTCCCTCAGTGAAATTTACTTTTCGCTTTTGCATATTTTGTGGGTAATTTGGGAAAAAGCAACTCGACACTCTTGTGTTTTGATATATTCATCCACTCGCTTGCTGTACTCTATCAAAAGAAACTATGAAATATTTTTAAGCTCATAATAGTGGTACATATTCCGATCTATAATGGTAACATACAAAACGTACATCAACGTATGGATATTTAGAAACTTATAACTATATTGGTAGCAACAAAGGCAATATATCAATGATATTAAGCAAGGGTATTCAAGGAGGCTAAAGAAAAGAACACACTGTCGATGACTTTCCTTTGTTCATTGTTTTCAACGCCAAATCGTTCACGTAAAATATTCATACGTTTCCTTGGTGGTTTTTGGCTCTCAAGTGTTTGCAATTCAATTACAATTCAATTGATTTTCGTCTGCGGGCCCAATCTGCCAGACTGTCTCTTCGTTCTGTGGTATGTATGTGTTCTGTGCTGGGTTCAATTCTCCACCATGGACCGTGGGTACAATTTATGACTTCAGACAGACACGTGCCTCAATCAGATACCAAGTGAAACATGCAACTGTGCGGAATACAAAAACAGATTTACATCTACGAATGTCTTCTTCAAAATTTAATTTGCCTTGCAAGTTGAATGGCGGTTAACATCCCAAGTTTTTGTATGTTACAACAATGTGAGGTTAGAAGAGTGCAACTTTAGAATAGTTTAACATCGAACTATTTCGGTAGTATCGAGTATCTCTATTTATAATTGGAAAAAACGAATAAGGTTTTGTAGTCCATCGCATAAACTACGGACTTGGCTCACTGGGTGCACAAGAGGCCAATCTACTCAATGAGTATCTTTCTGCCAAGGACTCACGGCAACAATGCGGTGGAGCGGGCTAGGAAAAACCACGAGTATCTTTAGGATACACAGCCAAGACGATAGAGTGTGCACTTGGTATGGGATTGTCGGTCTGACTGTGCACACATGTAGTGGGTGGTGAAAGGGCGGTGAAGATGGAGGTGGATGTGGTTAGATGGCTTCACCGTTTCTGTTTCTATTGGTATTAGGTCATGTGCGCTTACGCGTACGCCAATTCCTTCAAGTAAATAAAGGCTTTACAAGGAAAATAAATAAAATTAAATGGGAAAACGAAAATCCCAGTCTCTGAAGCAATGCGAATGGGTTGACTCCACATCACATTCAAGCCAAAATAATCTAAGCTGGACATTGAACGTTAGAGTGAAATAAATAACATTTCTGATATTACCAAATACAAATTTGGCATATAAATTTATTTGAATGCAAATAAACATTAAGAAAGTAACGTATAATTTGTCCTTGTGGTCACATACAACCAGAATCAAATTTAATATTCCAATCTATTTGATAGACTTAACATCGACTTAGAGGACCTGACAATATTGTCTTTGATCTTGATTTTGCAAACGCTTACAAATCAGCATACAGCCCTTTTACTTCAAGTATAAAAAAAGTAAATATTCCTAGTCTTTAACCAGTTCGTCAAGAACTTGCTGAATATACTTGTTAGTAGTCGTAGTCGTTTTTATCGATTTTCTTAACATTTCTTCATTTGCATATTCGTTAGACAGACAAGCTGGAAAATCTGGTATGGGCGGAACACTTTAACATGATTTACAGTAACCAAAGATAGAGACTTACAAAATAACTTGAGGATAAATTTCCAATCCTATTTATTCATTTGTTATATTCTATTTTTAGGTAATTTAAAAAATATTGAAAAAGGTCCATTGCCCATATTCATTTTAAGTAATATAATTTTAGATCTTGGGCAACTTAAACTTAATGAATCATCATTATCAGAAAAAAAAACACCTTCTCCTGCAACAACTTTAAAAGCCTATATTCTAAATAATTATGTTCGGGATGATTTTTATACGACAATTTAAAGATAAATAAATTGCGATAAGTTAATACTGGACTTCATTATTGTAATTGCGAGAAGAAATGTCCTTAATGACATCGTCATTACTAAATGAAACACAAATTACAATTAAAATACATTCATCGATTTGTCAAGTACTAAGGAGAACTTTAGCCGCCCAAAAGGCACACGGGACTAGATATAATTTTGTGTACTGCGCACTTCATTTTTCTTGCCTCATTTGTTCTCATCTTAATTAAGGGGCAGACTGAGGCTAAGATAGAACCATGGAAACGCAGAGGCAGACAGGCAGAAATCAATTAAATGTTGGCAAATGGCATCTCAATGGGCCGACGGCTCAGGTACATTCAAAGCGATTCAAAGAGAACTGACATCGCAAAATGGATACTCGCAACATCTACGTATTAATCGAATGTTCTCTGCGCACCTAAAACACGCCCAAGGGAGTCATTTCGCAGCAGAGTGGCCCAATATCAAGAGTAAGCATCAAAGGGCGAGGTAAGATGGGGTTTAAGTTGGAAATACAGGAATAGCATATCACGGCTAAAGTTTTCGACGCTTTTGCCAATTGCCAGCTTCCCCAAACATATTTTATTTATTGTTTACCAGCCCGATGAAACGTCTACTACCTTGCAGTTTCCGTGGAGGGAATTTTAACATTTTGCTCACTTTCTACTCAATAAAATTCTCGATTTTTAAGTTACTAAGCCGACTAATTTTATTTTAGTATAATTTTAATTTGAATCCTTTTTTCTTCACATTTTCTGATATCATGTAATATAGTTAATATATGTCTATTCTAGTATGATAATAACTATTAATTATTATTAAGTAATTATAATTACTCTACTTTAACGTCAACATAGAGCAGTTGACCAAAAGTAATTTGAAAGATAACTACAATAACATTTGAAATATAGATTTGAATTAAATATTAAAATAAATTGATTTTCGTTTTATTTTATACATTTATATTAAAACTCAAATAATACCAAAAAAAATTAAATTTAATTGTTAAAAGTCGTTTCAAAACCGATTTAAATTATTTTGCGTAACCGAAATCCTATAACCGAAACCGATACTGAAACCGATATTCGTTTTCGTTTGATACGATTATGAGATATAATGATTTTATTTTATATTATATATTCTTTAAAGTCTATATATAAAATAAAAAGATACAAAAAATTAAATAAAAGTTTAGTGGTCTGTCGAAACCGATTTTAAGGATTTTGCTAACCGGAACTGACACTTAAACCTATATTCGTCTTGCTTTGAAACGATTATATATTCTTTCAAGTCTAAAGGAATTATGCATAAAGTGTGCTCTTACTCCAGATTTACTACCAGGTAGAGGTAGTCGAAATTAAAAAAAAGTTTAAGGACGAAACACGAATACAATGGCTATATTCACTGTCATGTCAAAGGTTATCATGGATTGGGTAAACTGCCTCCGGTAGGCTACCTGTAGGTGACATGTCCGTGTCAAAGCTTAGAAATGGCGCAACAGCCGCCATAAGCTTTCATCTGCCAGTGTCCTGTAGGTCGTAAAAGGACGACAGGCTGGCGACTAAAATTTGTTGATGCTCACTGCCGTCAGTTTTCAGTTTTGCCAGTGTTGCCACCAATTTGCTTTGTTGTCATCTCACTCGTTCTCTTTATGAACTGTGAACACAGTTTTTTCGCATGTTTGAATCTACCATGCATAGCACCATTTTTCTCCCTGACCCCTTTGTTCACATGAATTTCTCTTTTATGTTGATTTGTTTGGGAACATGTTGCCTGTCCCTCTTGTGGTCACATTTTTGGTCCTTCGAAAATGGTGTTCGCATCCTTATCATCATCGGTAACGGTGCCGGGATGACGAGTACGAAAATGCGTAAATTTTTTAGTGTGTCTTAAGGTTAAGTTTTATCGCTTGTAAGCTCTGTCTTTGTATTTGGTTGAGCACTCAAAAGTAATGCCTGATTGACACTATCAATATCAATACCCAACTCGCTAAACTCTGCCGACACTACTAGATCTTAGATTCATATACAACACTACACACAGTCATAAATTCTGAACCCATCTGACGCACACACGACAAACTTGAAATTTAAAGCGAAAACAGCAGAAAACTATGCTGGCTTTGAAAATTGCAATTTGTTATTGAATTTCAGCACACTAGCATTTGTTTACTTTTTCTTATATACTCTGTACATCACCATCGGCAAAAAGGGTATATCAAAATAATGCAAATTTATAAAATATCAATATAATCGAATGACAAAAAGAAGATTTCTCAAAATAGTGATGTAAGCCCAAACTTTTCATTGAATTATGACTGAATCTTAAAAATCATAAAGAAGTCATCGAATTGATAATTGGCATTGAAAATTATACCAATATATCGATTATCTGATACAAATTGTACAAATTTGCTTTGCTGAAAGTAAGTCCGAAATTTTTAGTTTGCTGTGTTTAAAATTCGTTTACTTAATACTTCAGTTAGGTTTGGAAATCTCTTTAATCTAGTATCTTTCTCTAGCTTTATTTTAATTTAAAAGTGCATTTATTTTATTATTTTTTAACCAATAACTTAATAGTTGTGGAAATAAACGTGTATCTTTATTTGTTTTTTTTATAGCTTTTTAATATTGACGCAGGATTTATTCTAAGGCTCTGAGATGTGAACAATTTGCATATGAAATGCCTTTTATACATATGTATGTATATCCGTTCTACGAGTATTGATATATAGCAGTGCCAAAAAATGCACAACAGAATAGAAAACTAAAATTTCAATGACAACAAAAGGCATACAGGACAATAGAAAGCATGCAGCGTGAGGAGGATATCGCTAACTGACAAGTGACACATTTTCAAATTGAATTTTTCACAGCGCCCCTTCCTCCCCTTCTCCTGTCACCCCTACCCCAACGAAACGAGTGACAAAAACTTTAACCAGTCAGGGAGTGCTTAGGAACGGGTTATAGACTGATGTACCTACTTCAATTTATACACTCAGCTAGCTGAGCTGTGACAGTCAACTCTATTTATACCTGAGTTTAGAATATATTTCGATATAACTTTTTAACATATATAATATTTAACTAAATCAATGCAAAATTGTATATTAAATTATTTCAAATAATAGTGCAAGCTCCGAAATCGCAATGGAGCCTAACTATAATGTTATTTTGCTGCCCATTATAACGGCCGTAATGCTCTCCTATAATCGGCCCGTGACTTTGGACGAGATCGCCGATGGAGTTATCTCACTACTCAGCTCGCAGCGGGAGAAATTTAGCTCTATTGCCTCGACTAGTCTGGAGGGCACATCCGATTCAAGTTATGCTAAAATAATACCTGCGCAAAGAAGAAAGAAGTGATTATTTTGACGCCATTAGAATTTGACGAAGATTTTGTTTATTTATACGATTTTATAAGTGAAAGCCAAGTATTAAACATAATAAAAAAATTTAAATTTTTTCATAATCAAAATAGTTATAAATTTCACAATTCCAGCGATATAGAATATAAGAGTAATCGTGTATACGGATTTTTTCATCCTCCCTTTTTCTTTTTTTATTAATAACCATCACATTAAATTTGAACTTTTCTGCACGACTATCCACTCCGTTAATTGTTTCAGTGCAACATGGCAACAGTTACAACAATGTAACAGTATCTTCTGCAGCGTACTTAAAAGTTTTTACATTCACATTTCAGCGGAGCGAAAAATTGTTTATGTTTGGCATTAAGGAGCGAAAAAACTATGCAAGCAGTGTTTTTTATGGAGAAAGACAAGAAAACTGATGGGCGAAGAATATGATCCGGTCTTGGAACACGTCTAGTACCAGCGACCGTATTTATTATCAAATTTTTATATAAAATTGAAATAAATTTATATCAGATTTTTTTGAAAAAAGTGATTAATATTAATAAAATTAATTTATCTAATAAAAATTAAAAATAATTATTATATTTAAATTTGTATACAAAAATCAAACCAAAACTATTATTTTTAATGTTTATTAAAAAATCAATAAAGAGAATTACTTGTCAATTATTATAATGAAAATTGAAAATTAAAATTCAATGTCTTATTTTGACTTTTATAATAAAAATTTAATATAAGAAATTTATTTTGATTGTTATTATTTAAATTAATTTTAATAATTAAAAAGAATTAAAAAAAATAGAAAATAAAAGTTTATCATGTATTTGAGATTGAACTACAAAAATATATTAAATGTATTTTTCCCCACTGTTTTTGTTGGCTTTTTGGGCTTTATTTTTATTAAACTTTTAATTATTATTTACGGTCCCTGTCACTAGACTGTGACTACTAAGTCACATGGAAATTATTTAATTGAAAACGGATTTCTTGAAGATTTGTTCGCATTGCCTTTTTCTAGACTTTAGGCTCTTTTCGGTAACAGGTTTACGAACTTAATGCTTTCCAGATTAGTGGTTTCGACTTGAATGTCAAGTATAATTTCATTTTGGGTAGTTGGATAATCTACGAAGTTAATGTCGAGTGTCCCACCGCTAAGCGGATCATCGGCAGCCCTGGCTATGCTTCTTAGAACAGTGCTAATGCTCTTACTAGACATGTGGTTAGGATTACCAGGATTGGATGTGCTGGGCTGTGGCGGCACAACATCCGGCGGTCTTTTGTCTAGTTTTGAGTACTGTGCGT
Source organism: Drosophila phalerata (assembly GCA_951394115.2). Taxonomy (NCBI): domain Eukaryota; kingdom Metazoa; phylum Arthropoda; class Insecta; order Diptera; family Drosophilidae; genus Drosophila; species Drosophila phalerata. The sequence goes on from OX596004.2 coordinate 15,381,780, forward strand.
AGATTTTGTGCTGTGCCTCATCGAAGGTCTTGCCCATCTTAGCATAGAGTCGCAGAGTCTTGGAGCGCAGTTTCTCCCGCTGATCGGGAGATGTAACCGTCACCTCAATCGCCACCACGGCAATGTGGCACTGACTGTGTGGCAAGTGGAAGCCATCCGCCTGGCAACTGCTGATTACCGCCTTGACCACCTCGCCACTGTTCACCGCTCGTCCAAGGTGCACAGCCAGCGAGGTCGCAATATTGGAAATGTTCTGGGGTGCAAAGACGGCACGAGCCAGAGGTGTCAGTAGTATCTTGTCTCGAGGACTATGCAGGTCTGGCAGCACAGAGCACAGTTTATTGACTGCTAAGAGACCAGCTTGCTTGAGTGTGAGATAAAGTTTTTTATCCTGCACACGCGGATTAACATTGATCGGACTCTTAAAGGTGTAGGAGTAAATGAAAACACTGTCGCCTCCACTGAAGATTAGACGCCACATCTGACCATTTCCACTCTGCTTGATATGCCGCATCTTAGGGCCAAGTTCAAAAAGCACCTTATTAGCAAAGTCCAAACTCTGAGATTTCTCAGACTGCGACCCTGGAAAGTCGGGACAAATCTTGCTGAATGTTTGGCATAGTTTCTGAAAATCAAAACCGTTGTGTGGTCGTGCATCTCCAAGTGCCATTATTCTGCTGCGTAATGAAATTCGAGATCAGAATTGGTTCAAATGTAAACAAATCACAAGAATACACATGCATACACGTACATACTCCTAATAAAAATCTACTGTCGCGATGAATTCCAAATATATGGTTCGCTTCAGGCGTTCAATACTCGACTGTTTGTTTCCGCTTCAGTTCGTAAAATATAAACTCTTGAAAGAATGAGAGAATGCACACTGCGGCAATTCTCCCTTTGTTTTATACCCTGTACCAAGGCGTATCTCAACTTTGTACATATGTATGTATGTAACATGCAGAGAAAGCCGTGGCAAGCCTTATATAATACAAGGAAACAAAATTCAATAAGTGCTTATTGCATAGAATTTTATGGCTGTTGGTTCCCAATTTTAGGTCCCTGCCTTCAAATATACCTAAACTTTTTCTGTAGCAGATACAGATATCTAAAATTTAAAAAAAAATTTGTTGTTTGTATAAAAATAGAGCTTTTATTAAAAACGATTTAATTATATCTAAAAAAATTTAAGCTGATACAAACAATCTAACTTTGAGCCTCCAATTATCATCTATATATTAGAGACCTGCATGAATATATTCCTTTTTGAAAATAATAGTGAGTACCCATTTACAGTACTTAATATTAAGTGTACCCTGTACTCATTGTATAAATATTCATATAAGGACCCTACCGAAAAGAAACTGTACACTTTGTATTATCTATAATCCGGAAGATATTAATCAAAAGCAATTTATCAGACTGGGTATAGCTTTTAGCGTACTTACTTTTTGAGAATGTGAGTAGTGTAAAAAAAAAAATATATTAAAAAAATTTCCTATAGCGACGACACGATGAACAAAATAATGTTTTTAAATAAAAATAATTAAAGAAACTTAATATACTTTGTCTAAAAATAAAAAAATTGTGTATTAATTAAAATAAAAATTATAAAAATTAAAAAAACTACATTCTTTATACAGTGAGTAGGTGTATATATTTTTACAACTTTCAGTGAGAATGACTATACACCTACTAGAACGTCACAAATACAGTATTCACTCATGTTCATATAATATGAATATAGCAAAATATGTACAGCATTTTACAGTGAATGTCCTTTATGTTGTTTTGAATGTATTCATGCAGGTCTCTATATTTTATATATGTCCGAAATAACGACACATATTTCCTAAAAGAATTGAAAATACGACAATACTAAATAATTTGCGTTTACTGCAGTCGAACCGACTTTCCTTGACTTTTTTTATATTTTTCTTACATACAAAAACAATAATGTGTATAAATCATTTGCAATCTAATTTTTATTTAATGCAATCTTAATTTTATAATTTAATTTAGTTTCAAACTAACGAAGTTACGATTGGTTTCGATTATCTTAATAAATTTAAATCAGGAGATATTTTTATTATGTGTTTATAACCTACAAATAAATGTCCTTTGTCCAAGTGGTGTGACACCAAAATTTAAAAATACATTTCATTCGACACACATAATGTCTTTCAAAGACGAGTATTAAGTATCCTACTATTATTATGTGTTATATCTGATAGCAAACAAAACACGAATAGATACTAAAAATACCAAAAAGAACTAATAAATATTTATTTTCCCTTTTTTTTATTTTAAAAAAAGTTACAAGATAACTTTAATTTTTGCTTTAAAAAAATATATACATTTTTTATCTTTTGAAATTCAAAGTTAATTACAACTGGGAAAAACGCAGGGTATCTGGTTATCGAGGACACTCAACTATACTTGTTGGTGTAAGATTCAATTTAACAGTCTCCAGCCCTGGTTGTATTTAAATATCAAAGGCACGTCATGTATATACATATATATACATATATCTGTACATACATATATACGTGCCCATGTATCACCATATCCAGTATCAGTTGAAGTCTCAGCGTGTGTGCATAAAGAACAAACTTCAGTTCGTGATCTAAAATCAAAACGAAAACATTGAAATATCGTCCAGAAACACAACCCTTAATGTAAGATCTAAACAAATTAAACAAATTAAAATTGTTAAATTTAAATAAAACGTAGAGACACTTGTTAGCTTTTTATCGCAAAAGTTTCAATACGACAGTTCTTCAAGAAATATTTATAAATTTATACTTGTTGTGTTATTCTTTAAAATGATAAAAAGAAAAGTATAAAACTAATCGGCATTGTTTATACCCTGTACTATGGAGTGTCTTAATACTATGCAATAGCCTTATATAATCTATTTGTGATCAACGAAAAAAGATATATTTGACCGTCTGTCTGTAGATATTCGTCGACATCAGCAACAATAAACACTCTGAAATAAAATTTAGACACATAAAAAGAAGATACATATGTATAATATTATACATTGTAGATGAATACAAGTTATACTTTTGTTATTCCTTTACATAGTAACTGATAATTTTCATAATATTTTTTAAACTTCATGTTGATATATTCTATAGACTCGGTATCCATGCTCTTAATCTGGCCTAATATTAAAAAAACATTTTTAAGAAGTGCAAAGGCAAATAATAAAGAAATATAGCACTACGTCATCATGTTAGTAGCTTACAAAGGACCGGAAGTAATAGTTATGAATGCTAATTTTAACTAAATGAATTAGTTATTTTAGTCGTAATAAGCAATATCAGCTATAAACTCCTAATTATGATTAATAACTTTTATTAATATATGTATAAATAAGACTCTTTGTCCTTACTCACTTAAATACTCCATTATGGAAAACAGCCCGATTTTAAGGCATTAACTCTAAGTGTAAAGCTTAAAACTTGAAATTTTGTATGAATCTAAGATAGACTAATGTAGAATTTAAAACTTGTTTACTTGGATTACGCCGTCACAACTGCTTCCCAATCCGACCATAAAAATAAAGGGCAATATATTTTAATAATCATTTGGCAAATTTGATTTCCTAGCAGAAATGAAAAATAGCTTAAAAACAGCAAAAAGTCTTGAATAACATCTGACTCTAGATGGTTGTGTTATTATAGATTATAATCTTAGTTTCGCATTTTTCCTTAAACATATCGCTCATTAACATGAAGAGTGACATAAGTAAAAAACAAGAATTGAGTTATTGATGCAGATATGTTCGTTATCTATGTTGTGTCAACACAGCGTGAGAAGAGTTTATGTATAAACGCTTTGCATGCAGTCATAAGGCAAGTAAAAACTTTAATCGCGTTTATATCGAAATGCCATTTTTGAGATATGTCAATCTTCATGTAAACGAGCGATATACATTCTTGTGCATGTGTTTGTTCGCAAGGGCGTAGGCAGCTTTTCGATCAAGGAGGCTCAAGATATGTGATAAACTTATAAAAGTAGCTTTCGATGTTTCGATTACATTTTTTTGGAAGAAAATAGTTCAGGGCTGAACAAAATTTGCCAAGCAGAAATGAAAAAATTCAAAGCGGACTTATAACGCAAAATAATTTAAAGCTGTGGATCTTGGGGGGAGGGGGCAACTGGCCCCCCTTGTCCACCACTGCCTACGCCCTTGTTTGCTCGTATATTTTGGTTTTGCTTTACCCCTCGTTCGCAAGTTTGTTGGTATTGTAAGTATGTTACAGCGAAAATTTGTTTGTGCATTATCTCCCTATCTCAGTTTCAGCGCTGTCCAAATCTTTAAACAAGTGTATGGGTGTCTGTTCGCTTGTGAATTCTTATTAATTTTTTTTTTTTGCATCGCGCTCTTTTTAGCAGTTGTTTCTGTCTTTTGCTCTGGTGCTTTGAGCTAATTTTGAGTACAATTTATCCCACAAAAAAAACCTCTACACGAGGTAAAAGTCTAGTGACGAAAGCAATTTTTAGCTCCAAAATTTCTGATATCCAATTGTGTGACGAGCTAAATTCAGTTTATTATAAAAACTTTAAATAAAAATAAAAATTATTAAAAAAAAAAAAACACGAAAATTGGCATTGTGCACTGTGCTCAAAAAGGGAGAGCTTCTTTGTACATAAAAATTACTTTTTGCACAGTGCCGAATACCAATTTTCGTGTTTTTTTTTTTTTTAATAATTTTTATTTTTATTTAAAGTTTTTATAATAAACTGAATTTAGCTCGTCACACAATTGGATATCAGAAATTTTGGAGCTAAAAATTGCTTTCGTCACTAGACTTTTACCTCGTGTAGAGGTTTTTTTTGTGGGATATCAGAAATTTTTGCAATTGCTTTTGCTTTTGACATTTTAACTTTATCATAAATGCAGGTAGATAGTAAAAAATATAGCTAAGAGACTCCGCCCCTGTTTGCTTCGCTCGCGTTACTACTGTCTACTTTTCATACTAAGACTTTTCGCCCGATCGGTCCTATGTTAGCTATATGATATAGTGGTTTGATTACCGGTTACCAATTTCGGTCAGGATGTATAAAACTAACTTAAATGCATATTCATACTAAAACCTAATTTTGACCAGATCGGTCCTATGACAGCTATATGATATAGCGGTCCGATATGAACCAATTTCGGTCAGGATGTATAAAACTAACTTAAATGCATATTCTATCAATTTGGTTAAAATATCTCTTAAAAAAGTTTTTCATACTAAAACCTAATTTTGATCCGATCGGTCCTATGACAGCTACATGATATAGTGGTCCGATTTGAACCAACTTTGGTCAGGATATATAAAACAATGTAAAATGCGTATTTTATCAGTTTGGTTGAGATATCTCATAAAACCAATAAGTTTTTAGTACTAAAACGTGATTTTCGAACTAAAACGTGATTTTCGACCGATGGAAAAATATATATATTCAGTTGACAGGCAATATCTTCCAAACCCCTCAACCAAAATTTATGTTTTATATATCAAAAAACGCAGAAAATTACGTACTAAAACATGCATCAATTTAATAAAAATCGTAAGAGCCGTTTTGTCAAAAATCGCCAAAATATAAGCTAAAAAACCTTATTTTACCTGTAAAATGTTACCTGAGTACTTCAGAAAAAAAGTTTGAAGGTACGCCAAAAAGCCTTCAAACTAACCTTTCCAATGATATATAGGATATAGATGTAGCTTCTAAGGTTTGTTAACTATTGGGGTTTGAATTTTAGCGGGAAATAGCGTTTTCCCGCTAAACTAGCGGGAAATTCAAAAAGTCGTAGAACAAACATTTCTATATTTTTGAAAAGAAACAAATTCTTATCATTACATCTAAGCTTTTTTAGCGCTTTGATACGCGCAAACGAACCGACAAACAAACTGACTTTTCATCTCATTTTGAGAAGTCCACTAAAAATTTTAAATTTGATTATCTTTTGAACCAGTTATCGGATTTGGGTGATCGGGGTATCAATCGACGCGTATTTTTAATAAAAATTTTTATAAAAGAAAATATTTTAACAAAAAGCCCCAACGACCCCATTAGCTGCAATTATTTAAATTTTTTCCCTCCCACTTACACCCCCTTATCTCATGAACCAGGTGTGCTAGCAAAAGTTTTAGTACGCCATTTTGTAAGTTAGGTCTAAACCTTTCGATCGGTATATAACTCGATCTGATCGGACAGTCGTAGCAAATTTTCCAAATTAGCTGTATATATTGCTAGTCGCCTTTCGCACCCTTCGTGCTGCTTTCGTCACTAGAGCGAACTGCCGTTCGCAGTGATTTACTAATAGATGGTCCTATAAAATATTTTCACCTCGCACTTTCGGCTAGCATTAAAAAGATATAGATAACGTCAATTTGGAAACTCGAAAGAGACAAGCTATGGTGAAAACGTCAAATCTGGTAGATTTTCTTTGGTTTTGTGTGCCTCACGAGCTCCAAGCAAAAACTGCACCTTCAAGTGTGCTATTGATTCTGTGAAGTCACAATTTTTTATTGTTGGTCGTGTGAGAATTTAAGTGTCCTGGTCTTTCACATCGAGACTAGAGATGGGCACGGGGCTCTTTTTACACAATATATTTCATATAACACTTAAGTGTTATCTTTAGTTCTTTAAATTCTTCTTTCTCTCCCGGGCCCGACAAGATTCCTAGTTGTCACCTTAAGGAGTTCTGTTCAAAAGATTTTTAAACTATCCCTTGAATCTTCAATCTTTCCATATCTTTGAAAAGAATTTCATATCATTCCCTACAAAAAGGTGAATGGTCTGATATTTTAAATAGCAGAGGCATTGCAACGCTATGTGCTATCACTTAATTTCATGAGAAAATCCTTGTTTCGTCCCAGCAGCAACTCTGTAAATCAATTATTTCCCTGCACACTATTTACCCTTGTCATTAAGGACTTTATATTTTAATGTTTGTAAATGATGTTAAGATTATCTTCTCATACGCAGATACCCTAGACTGCAAAACAATTTGAACTCTATGCATCTATGATGCTTGACCAATCAGTTTAATGTGTATGTTGATTGATTCCAGTTTTCTTCTAGGACGCCTCAGCTTTTATATCCCTCGTGGGCCCACCAGGAACTACAGGCCATTATTCTTATCTACATGCTACATCTCTCCCTCCCTTGAAATCTTCACTTTCTTCCCATGATATTATTTATACTAATTCTTGTACCATCTAATAAATATTACTAATATCTATTGATCTGATGTTAGTTTTCTGGAATTTCCGCAATCGTTGCAACTCGTGTTCGAATATTTAAAATAATATTGAGCAGCGCAGACTTTTCAATTTTTAATATTCGTTCATTTTCCTTCAGTTTTTTAATTATACTTTTTTTTTTAAATTTAAAATTATTAGATATTCATTTGAAACAATATTTTAAATTTATTATCAAATGACAATGATATGTAAATACAAAATATCTTCTTTGCAGTAGAGCATCCAAGATGACCGAAGGAACTTTTGATTTCCAAAAGTTAGTGCAGACATTTACGGAAATATGTCCGGATTTCATCGATGAACCTGATTTTAAAAATGCAACTGTTAGTCGGCGATTTGCGGAGCAGGTGATCTTCGAGTACAGCAAACAGGCAAGACTGGCCAAATTCCAAAGAATGGACAAAACATGGAGAATTAAGCTTGGTACTGAAGGAAAGCATGGCAAGTACGGAGTGGAGCTGATCATAACAACGTATAATACCAAGACACCTCCGTTGTATCAGCCTTTCGTGCTGCATGGGTATCTTCAGCTCACATTCAAGCAGGCCAGTCTATTGGCGGTAAAAAAGTATTGCCAGATGGTTCCCCATCTGGTAGAGCGCAATCAGATTGCGCTGACCCCCTTAGCCGGGGGTAATTTTACGAAGGATAATATGTCAAAGCTAGCTTCGGCATTGGGCGAACCTCTGCCAAAAGTGGTAATGGCAGTCATTAGTAGTTGCCAAACAGACGGATATTATCTGGAACATAGTCGTTGTTACATAGCTCTCCGTGCGCTTCAAAAGACGGTCGTTGATCGGAAAATTCGTGTATCCTTGCTGAAAAAAAACTTTAAATTGTACCAGCTGCATGGCAAATACTTTGATCTTGAGAAATATATAATATGCTGCAGGTTCGTACAGCCCAACAACAGCCCAGCTGCTCCACCCGATGACTTGGACTATCTGGTTTCCGAAATAATGTCGCTGGATATTCTTATCAAATCCCAACCGAAGAATTCTTCGCCTGTAACCGAAAAGAAGAAGCCGAGATGTGCTGCATCTTTCAATGGCCAATCTATCAAAAATTCAAAAAAATAAAAGAAAAAAAAAATTCAAAAACTAAAAAGTTTTGCAAGCGTAAACGATAAAAAGTTGCAATATAAAAGCAATTTCAAGTTTGGTTAGTAAACCAAAAAAAAAAAAAACTAAAGAGTATACCACATTACCACAATTACTCTTTAATTTAACCCAACCATTTGGTTCTTTATATTTTGATTTGTTTGACATACAATCTTTCACATATATAGTGTGCATTAAATATGTGAAATACATAAATATAAAATATACTTCTTATTAAAGAACCTATGCGTGTAATAAATATTTTAGAAAATACACTAATAAAAAAAACAGTAAAAACACAAAATGTAAATCTTAAATGTAATTTTACATATATACATTTTATTATGTTTATTATGTTTATTAAAAAAAAATTCTTTCTTAAAAACATTACTTTTCAAGATAAAAATATTAATATTCATGTACAAAAAAATACTTTAATATAATCATCATATTCATGTATTTTAATAATAATGATTTTCACACATTATTTTTCTATATTTTCCTGTCATTAACAGATATCAGTTGTTAAACTACTACTTACAATAAATAAATATTTTGAGTCGCTTAAAAATATATATACAATTAACTTTTATTCTTATAAAAAAAACGAAAATATAAATAATATAATCAGCATATGCATTTCACAAAAACATTCCATTTTATTGTCATTTAAAATTATATTTAAAAAAAATATATCTTTTTGCATTAAATATTTTAAACCATTAAAAAGTATAAATTAAATTTAATTTTAATTTTTATCAAACTGAAATGAAAATAAAAATGTATAATTATTTACTTTAATATAATCATGATGATTTAATCATGTTATTATCAAATGTTTAACGATTACTTTCAATAAATAAATATTTTAAATCGTTTAAATACACATGTTACTAAATTATATTAAAAAAATACTGATGACAGGACCTTAAAAGAAGTCACTTGCAATCAAGAGAATCCCGAGTGCTCAGTTTATGTTTGCTTTGTTGTTCGCCATTTTGAGTTGAACGAAAGAGCTTAGGTAAGATTTTAGCTTGTTCTTTGTGGTGTTTTCTGGTTAAAGTTTTGCAACGAGTAATGTTGCTGTGGCGACGCCAAAGCCACTCAAAGATTATTGCGCGTCTGGTCAGAAGGAAGTGGAACTGACATAGGCGTAGGCAGGTTTAAGCGAAGGGGGCTCAAAGCAAATTTTTTTTATAATATTACCACAAAACCTCTAAAGATTTTTAAAGGAATTAACTTTAAATCAACAGTTCGAAAATTCAAAATAATTTAATTTACTTTAATCAATTTAAAACTCTATTTAATATCTTCATAATATATTTGTTATTTGAAAGCATTGCTTGCATAGTTTCAGAAACACCAACAATTGGGTTGCTTTTAGAGATTTGGTGAACATATGTACATTGAGCAATATTACTTCGTGGGTAAATTTGTCTTTGTTAACATTTCAAAACTTTTAATAATTTAAAATTATTTCGGAGACTAGCCTTTTTTGCGCTCTCAGCATACATGATTCTTAAACAGAAAAGACTTTACAGTAGGATTGGAAATTTTTATTTCCACAAAAATTGGGTTTCAAAATCGTTATCTACGACAAATTTTCAAAAAGTTTGCCCAAAAAACCTTCGGTCTTAAATAAAAATAGAGCTGTTAAAACAAAATCAGTGTTTTTACTAATTAAAAGTGGACCCACTCTATTATACCGGTGTTTTAAAAATTTTTGAAATGCAATAATTATAAAATAAAATTAAATATTTTTTATTATTAAAAAGAAGGGCATTAAAAATATTACAAATTAATTTTTTATGTGTACTTATTATAATATACCAATAATGAAGATAACCTGTTGGAATTTATACTTGACAACTTTCAAGCAAGGAAAGAACCAGAGTTTGAAGTTTATTTTGCCTCCCATCCTCCCCCCTGCCTACGGCCATGGGAACTGGCCAGACCCTTTTGCGGTCTGTGCGTCGCTTTGAAAACTTTTCCACTGTGTATGCCAACGCCGAAAAGCCTTTAAGTTGCGAAGGATATCGCAAAACAGGCATTAAGAATATCTGACAGTCGGTCAGAGCAAACAATGCATAGTTGATAAGCGTAAAGGAACCCAGACTAAATATCTAACAACAAATGCCAAGTTTCCTACGCCTTCGGCATTCAAAAAGAGAAAGATGTAGTATATGCTTAAATTATTATGTACAAACGGTACTTTGGTGTCGTACCTATTATTAAATTAATCATTTTGTCGCACATCACATTTTAACGTTTTATTAACTATTTTAAAAATCTGTTGATTGATTTTAGAGAAAAGTTATAAGCTTTCCATCTAAATTGGTTTTATATTTATAAATTGAGCAAATGTCTTAATAGTACGTAGACATTTTTTTATTTTCCGTGACATTTAATGGGAACATTCAGCTGGTTCAATCAATTAGTACATAATTAAATAGCAATTATTTCTTCCATTTACATGAGTAAGCAATACAATCATATGTTCACACATGCATATCTACGTGTGTATGTATACATACAATACGTGTATGTGTGTGTGTGGTATGCCAAAAACACATCAGTGGTATTCAGCCACAGCCCGTGTAATTAATCATATTTACATCACTAATGTGAGGGGGTTGATAGCATCGTTGTGGTCCGAAAATTCAGTAATACAAAATTCGTCTTAATTATTGTTAATAATTATTTAAGCAGAGAATGCAAAAATTAAATATAGCGCTCGTGCCGATCAATGCCAAGTTCAGGGCTGCATTATCCTCAGTGATGGCAAACGACTAAAATTTCTTGAAAATGTGGTTCAATGCATTGCCAGCAAATTATATCGAATACATTTTTGAAAAACTGTTTAATTTTGCAATACGATTATAGTTTATTAAATTACTTACTAACTTAAATAAACGACTTAAATAACACTGTGTTACAAAAAAAAATCAAAGCAAAACTTATGGGATGGGACATAGCGTATGTTGTAGGTAAGGAAAAATAAAATTTTTTTGCATACTAGAATTTTTTGGATCACATCGGATTTTTAAATTACGGTAAAAAACCGTTTTTTCATACTTGCACTCACTTATACGCGCATAGCTTCGTCAAATGTTCGCCGATTTTAATTTTTTTACCGGTTTTGGAAAGAAGAAACTTAGGTGTTTAAATGGTCCATACTTGACTTAACCGGTTTTAATTCCCTTATTAGAGTATTTGATAAATAAAAAAATTTTTTTTGGTTTTATTTTTAATTTTTTGACTTTAGTGATGTTTTTCAACACTAGTTTGCTAAAAACCCTCTAATTTTGATATTTTATTTAAAAAGAACACATTTTCACGAGTATAACGCTTTTTAATTTTCCTAAATCGGTCAATCATTAGCAGAGCTAAAAAAGATTTTCGGAAACCATATGTTGGGCAATATGTTTATGAGGCGCGCCAATTTAGCACTGTTGAGCGTAATAATGTTGATCACATTATAGTAAGAATGAAAATGGATCTAATTACTGTTAAATAAAATAAAACATATCAAGCTTCTTAAATATATAAATTTTTTCTTTATTTTTGAACTTATAGAAAAAAGTCAAAAATTTTTCATTGGTCTTATTCTTTTCAACTGATTATCATCGGTTTCTCGCTTAAGTGACCAGCAGTAATTTGCAATTATGTTAACTTATTTTTTCCATCAAATCGCTGTGCAATAGCAGCGATCTCTTGGTGAAAACGTTCCCCTTGTTCATCGCTGAACTGGCCCAAATTTTCTGGGAAAAAGCTTAGGTGGGAATGTAAAAAATGAATTTTTATCGACATGTTGCAGCCCATGTCATTGTTACAATTTACTAAAGGGATGCTTAGGACATTTTGGTACCAATTTGAGGTAACGCACGTGATGACCATTCTTCACGTTCATAGCGTTTTGATGCTCGGCTGTCCCATTCACAAAGATAACATGGATACTTCGTGTTTCCACCTTGAATGCCAATTCCAATCGGCATTTTATTTATATAATGTTTATTTTATTGCTAGCAACAAATTCAAACAATACTGACAAATTGAATTAACGCAAAAGTTAAAACACATCATAAAACTTAAATATGGACAAATGGCTTTTTTCACAGAAACTTGAATAACTCAGTGAATTATTACTCTATTTTTAAAAAATAAATTGCATAAGACGCAGAATTAAATGTATTTTGAAACTGCATACCAAAAAATTATGGTCTTTAACCAGTTTAACTTAACCATTTTCGTTCAAAGTACGTTGAAGTTGCAAAAAACTGAATAAATCCATATATTTTGACACGTAACTCCCTCAATTTTTATCTGAGCTTTTAGTGAAATACATGGTTGGAAAGGTGTTACAATTCTCTTTCCAATGACGTTTTATATTATAATGTAGGATGCATAGCTTAAGGAATATGATTGATTAACTCTATCAACCTCGAAAAAACGGTTTTTTTACCGTAATTTAAAATTTCGATGTGCAACAAAAAAATCTAGTATGCCACAATGTTTCATTTAACATTATCTACAACCTGCGCTATATCGCATCCCAGGAGTTTTTGGACTGTTACACCGTGTAATTAACTAGAATCAAAAATGATTGATTCAACAAACATCTTACTAAAATGCATGCCAAATCATTAAAAATTGTAGCTTAAAAACTGAAGAATGACAAAAGAAAAATCTCATTAAAAAAAAAACCACATTAAAATAGATATCTGGGAACCAACGTTGCTAACACTGGCCAGAACACGATCGAACAAATAAAAGAACTGCACGACTGAACTATATGACCAACAATCAGAGATTCAGTTCGTTCATTCACTTAAGTGATTAGTTCAATTGAACTTAATCCGAACGATTCGATGCAACTCTACACACAAAATAAGCGGCAAAAACAGCATCAAAACAACTAAGCATACCAAAACGCAATAACACTTGTTTGTATTACATGGAGTGCATTAATTTTAATGATTTTTCTGTAAAAGAGCGCCATGAAATTATCACAGCGTTTCTTATCAAAATGCGCGAAGCCAATTCAATGCAGAGTGCGCACAGCTTTTTCGAGTATTACTTGAAGCAATTCTATAAAATGCCCGCCAAGCTAATCGAAGACATAATCTACTGTCAGCGCGCTATGAAAACCTATTTAAGTGTACATCAGGTGTGTATCGTGTAATTAGAGTATTAATCTATAAAATGTATTAATTAATTGATCTATTCTTCAGAAAGTCTCACGCTTCTATGCCCGCAAAACGGATACTGTAAGTTAACATCACTACCATCACACAATAGTATCTAAATAAAATATCATTAAGGATTCCGAAGCCAAGAAGAACTATCTTCTGGAGATAGAAGACGTGCTGCACGAAATCAATGCAGAGTGCAAGTATATGGTGATTTGTCTGGAGGATGATATCGAGCAGTTCTGTTTGCCATTTACGGAGCAGCAGCTGCCACCAAATGGGAACTTGATCAGTGAAATGGTTAGTAAAGCCATTGTTCCTCATGTCTGTGCTAGCCTTTTGCAATTCAGGCCACACTTTGTGGCCCAACGACCAACGGAAAGTCAGTTGCTGAGCAAGTACTGCATCACCAGCAGCAATGACACAAAGACTTCATTGAACGCCAAAGATGAAAGCGCTAAACCAACAAGGATTGTGGCGCCAAACAAGAAGCCTCTTGTGATTGCAGCAACAGTAACAAATGAAGCACGACCAGCTCCCAAGCAAGCAACAATCCCAATCTCGGCGGAGACTGCCAGCAAGAACGATGCAGTAAATGCCAGTCGACTTCACTTGCAGGAAGCCTTGAAGCGTGCCCGTTCAAAAAACCAAAATGCAAAATGCGAACCAAAAGCACCGAGTGCTAAAGAATTGTTTCTGCACTCCATTGGCCTTTGCACACATCTGGAGCACAAAAGCATATTGTTATCCCAAACGCTCAGTCATAAGCGAAAGCCAAAGCCTTTTAAAAAATAGATTTCTTATACTTATGTAGTTTAGCAACATATATAGTTACTAATTTTTATAAAGCAGCTGCGATGAAAATAACTCTTTTTACAAACTTGACTCAGGCTTTAAGTTCTCTGTGAATTAATACTAAGCTCATAAACTGTAAAGTACAATAACTTTTTGTACGTTATAAAATGTTTAGAAGAATAATTTCAAAGTAACTAACTGTATTGAAAAGTTATATTTTATCCATGTGCCATATTCGTCGCTGAACTAGAGAAGTTATTACAAAAAATTTCGCATGAAAAAGTTGTATTATTTAGAAATAGATTTCGTATTTGTATTATAAAAACTTTTTTATTGTAAATGACACTGTAGCTTTTGGCTAAGTTATTCTGGAGCTACACATATATGTTTTTAAGTCCAGAATTTTGAAAATTTAATAATTATTTGTACAATATCGAACGTGTAGAAAATAAAAAAAGCAAAGTAATAAACTTTAGGTATTACTCGTATGTATATATATTTTATCTATGTGTCGAAAGGAACTCGCAGCTATACCGAAAAATTTATTTAAAAGAAAAAATACTTGGGAACTTGGAAAAAGACAGTGTAATGGCCAGGAAAACAGCATCTCACGGTAGCTTTCAGTGTGCGAGCTGAAAGCCCGAGAAAAACGAGTGAAACAAAACAGAGTAAAGGGACAATAGCGCGTAATGGTCCGTTAGTGGTGGTGTTGCTTTAGGTGCCGGAGCAGTTGAACGTTCGGATGACGGTGTCGCTCATTTATCATTTACACACCAACGCACGTCAACACAGATAAACAATGCTAGATATACACACATACAGACAAAAGTTCCAGGAGAGTTCTTTTGTAGTCTGAAAGAAAAATGCCATTAACATTTAATATAGGTCTAAAGTATCGTACAGGCTAACGGCCAGTAGGAAGCCCAATTTCATTCACTTCCTTCTTCACCGAGCATGACATTTGCATTGATGTAATCAGCTTGCGGACGGTTTGCCAAATTGGTTCAAACCAAAAAAAATAAATCCGACTTTCAATTACCTACAAATATTTCTTAAAAAATAGCCACTTTAGAAATCACCTTATATGAATTATGACAATCTTAAATTTTATGAAATCATTGAAAAATTTCGTTACCGAAACCTTTATACAACTTATTTGAAAACATTTTACCCTACCTATACCCATGAATAGAGGGTATAAAAATACCAACCCACTTTCCGCACAATTGCTGTGCAGGCATTTTAGGCCCTTACCTCATCAACGTCCCTTTTAAATTGCGTTACAAATTGTTTGTTTTTCGACGCAACCCTTTTAATTTTGTGGCAGGTAAAATTCGTCTACGTAAATTGTAATCCAATAAAATAGATTGAGTTTTATAATATTTCTGATTTGGTAAACTGAATTTTGATTTTAAAACAAAGTTTTGTAGTATTATATGAACTAAATTTTTGTATATGTTTAACGCATACGGGTGTTTCTGCATTTTCGAAAGCTACATTCGTACGCATTAAAAAAAAAAATTGCTAAATAAATTTGATTTGCATTTTAAAGAAGGCGAATCTTTAAGCTGTTGATTGATACGATAATTGGTGCTAAGGTTGATTTTGGAAAATTTCAGTATTCTAGGTAACGCGCCTGTCGCATGTGACATTTTGTTATTTGTTTACATCGCCTAAAAATATATATATTAACTTCTTCATTCATTAAAAAGCTCTATTACTAGAATTAAAGTGTGTTCTGTTGCATTCCCATTAGCTTTTTAATGCTGGAAGATAATTTCGTCAAATAGTCATTATAATACACAAACACAGTGTTGGAAGTAAACTTTTAAAAAATAGGCAAAAATATACAATAGAATAGCTGAAGTTATTAAATGTGCTGTCGGTAGGCTCATCATGGTAAATAAATTTATGTTTTAGTAACTTGAAAAGGTTTTTGGAAGAAAATTTCACAAGATGTAAGTTTTAAAACTTTTACAATCTTCTATAAAATATGGGTTATATTTAACCCATTTGCACTCAAAAACCATGAAAATCTATAATGCAAATGACGTTTGTATTATTTTAAATAGTTCGATAACGATAGCTTGACTACACAAATGCGCGCGCATCGCACCAGGGCTGGCTTGCTACTTAGATTTTTCTGTTATCAAATAACCAAAACAGCTGTTTACTCCCGTCAGTCGGTTGCTGCAACTTGTTTTGTTTTCGTAATTTTTATTAGATATAAAATGGTTATATTTAATAGAAGCGCAGCAATTGGACAAATTCTGCGACGGTGCCATCGTGCAGGTATTTAGTGAGATGTTTTTAATATGTCGAATCACAGTTGTAACGTCTTTATTCATGTGTGAATCTTGTTGTCGCAGCATTATGACATTCAAAATGCGTATTTACTTTTAGTTGCAGCAAAGAATTGCGGCAACCACTTGACATGTTTTCATGGTCTATGGCCAGTTTCGGAGCAAAGAGATTTCGAGCAGCACATGCGCATTATTCCAGAATTCATCAGCGAGACGGAGGAGAAGCAACTACACGAGGAAATCGAGCCATATATAAGTCGCTTACGCTACGAGTTTGACCATTGGGATGATGTGAGTACAATATCCACAACAATTGATGGTTTCTCAATGAGAATCTTTCGTCTCTTGCAGGCCATTCATGGATTTAGGGAGACTGAGCGTAAAAAATGGTATCCAACAAATCGAGACATCTTGGAGCGTGTGCGTCAAGTGGCTTTCGAAGGCGCTATTATGCCCTATGTTCACGTTCTAGATCTTGCTGCCGACGGCGTCATCAAGCCACATGTGGATAGTACCCGTGTAAGTCGATAAATCCCTAACCGATCATGAAATGAGATGATTATCATCGGCATGTCGAATACTTAAACAGATTGGCAGAGTCCTGCATTTAATTTTCTACTAATCAATCCTATAGCATCTATATAATGTAGAGATCCGATTTAAAATAAATCTGGTCAGATTGTGTATGACAAAGTCTAGAATATCTATGATCGATAGGATTACGATTGGTTGGGATATCTCAAGAAACAACAAAGTTGCTCAAACTAAAGTTGGATTGACGTATCTATGACAGCTATAGTATATAGTGTTCCGATACGGCCGGATTTGCATGTCAAGTAAACCACAGAAAGAAATGTTTTTTTTTACTAAAAGAAAAATTAAGCCTTCTAGATCTTGTTTATATAAGTAAAAATAAAATTCTTGTAAAGGATAATAATATATTCAAAATTTTAAATTTGTTTAAACAGTCAATTGACCAGCTGAACAAAATAATAGTACACTCTGCAAACATTTGAAAAGGTAGTTTTAATGAATTAATTTCCTTCACAGTACTGCGGCAATACCATCTCAGGAATAAGTTTGCTCAGCGATAGCGTAATGCGTCTGGTACGCACAGATGCCGAAAAGTATCAACAAGATAGCACAAGTACTAAGAGTAAAGAAAATGATGTGGACGCCGATGCAAGTGATGATGCATACCGCCATCAACCGGAGGCAAAGCTGGAAAACAATTACTATGCGGATCTGCTGCTGCCACGTCGGTCCCTTTATATAATGAGCCACACGGCGCGTTACAATTTCACACATGAGATCTTGGCAAACGAGCTTTCACAGTTCTTGGGCAAACCCATTAAGAAGACGCGCCGCATTTCCATCATTTGTCGCAATGATCCTTAAATTCTGGATTTTTATTATTATTTATATTGTTGACATTTTCAAGTTAAAACGTAAATTATATATCATTATTTTTAAACTGTGATATATGTAAATTCATTTTTATTAATGAATTAAATTCGATATTTCACTCAGTAATTGCTAAAATTTAAAAATGTACGAGGTAATATGGTAAGGAATAATCAGTCAAATATCTTTATTTTCAATCGAAACACAGATAAATCCCGTACTTATGAATATTTTTGAGTATTATGGAAATGCTTGGTTAAACAGATTTTGATTTGGGGCTGTCAACAACCAACTAATAGAAATTATTTGTCTAACACTTGACACCTTTTTCCCAAATACTTTGTTTGCTGGAGGCTTTTCCCACCCCTGTACAGTGTACACATGATTCGGAATCATCCCGCCCTGTTCTGATTCCAACCTCACCAAATCCCTGTGTCAATATATTTGGATGCTCCACTGTTGACGTTCTTAGACATTGCCGATAACAAAGCGTGACGATTTGCAAATGATATCATTAATTTTAAGGACAACAAAATAAAGCGAGAGCGGGCTGGCAAAGCGCTCCTTATGACTATTGTTTATGATGTATGATGAATGAAAGGCAGGCGAAGAATAAGCAAGAAAAAGCGCTACACATTTTTCATTTTGGCGCTCTCTTAACCCACAATGGGATAAAGTTAGAAAAACTCTCTCTCTCGCTCTCTTAAGCTGTTACTCGTTAGAAATGCCATCCACATTACTGTTAGCTTAATTCTTAATAGTAAACAGATTAAATGTAGTATAGGAGGAAGGTAGAAGCAATAATAATAGAAAGTTGTATCAGACCTAGTATTCATAATCCTTTTGAGTGAATATTTCAAAGATAAAAAGATTAAGAATGTTAATATTGGGAATAATTTCCTAATTTAAGGATGACTACTAAGATTAAAAATTTTAATCTGATTCTAATTAAAAATTTTGGCTGATTAAGAAGTTTTTTATTAGTTGCAAGCCGGTCGCAGACGCTCAAGAGCTAAAATCACTTTAAATAAATACAGAAATAAGGAAAACACCTGAACTGCTCTCCTGCTGCCTGCTGCAGGTGAGTCAATAAAAAGGCCATCAACATTTAGTGCTTCTCGAAAATCAGCTCAACAACAATGCGAAAACTTGAGAACAGAAAAGTGGCCAACCAGCCTACCTCCCCTACAGCTTCCCCCTTATAGCAGACCTCAGCAATACAGGAAAACATTGAGAGAAACCCAACAGCAGCTGAAACTTTGTACAAATTATCAACAGTTAAACAGTTTGCAACTGGGACGACATTTTCAAGTGGCAACCCTAAAAAAGGGACAAAATGCTGAAAAACTTTTATTTGAATTGCCTTTTTTTCTTTTTTGGCAATTTGGCCGTTATTATTATTTGCATGGTTTGCATGGAAAACCGCAGACCTATTCAAGGAATCCACTCATAACAATTTCATCCTTTCTAAAAAGTCAGAAAGTTGCATATTTCAATTTCGAACTTTTTTCCATCTTTCATTCTCTCATTATTTCATATGGCTTTTCTGCATTTGACACTAAATCACGATATACTATTAATAAGGTAGGAACTGAAAGTACAAAATTTTAATAAGTTTCATGCTTAATTTTTAATTTGACTGCTACAAGTTACATTTCACACATCTTATTTCAAAGGTCACTCTTCTTAAGTATATGAAACCGCAAGAATTCGCTTTGAATCTTAAAAAAGAGGTTCAAGTCAGAGCAGTTGAAAGTGGCAAGAGGCTGTTGCATAGAATCAAAAGGAATTTCGCTTCAGGCGCAACTTTGTAGACGATGTTAAAAAGGACACATTTTTGTCGCGTTTTCAAGTGGATTCTCCGCTGGTTGCAGTGAAAGACTAAATACTTTTTTAAGTGCCAATGCTACTTCAGGGCAGCTAAAGCGCATTTTCTGTGATTCCTTATCCTCCATTCCACTAACTTAAAAGAAATCCAATTAAATTACATCCTTTTTCATGATTTTTTTTAAAAACTATTTTCTGTCATAATACTCTATAGATGAGCAGTTAACTTTTGGAGTATATCGGTATCCGGTTCGGTTGAGAATAATAAATAAAATCCATACTTTTTTTGTTTGCTCAATACAAACCTTCGATAAATAATAACAAAATACATTTCTTAAGTTAGAATCTTAAAATTTTTTTGTTTATTTAATTGGGTTATAGACTTGAAAATCAATTAAAAAAACATGAACATTATCCCCGTATCACTAGGAACTAAGGGAATATGCTGTACTCAACTCAAGTTTAGTTAACTTATCATACTTAATATACATTCATGTGCAGGCTTTTGCATTTGTACTGTTTCCTCTATTCGCTGAGATTACAGATTTGTTAACCTTAAGATACAGCTATTGTTTTATATACTGAGCAATAGACTTGTGAAATGAGAAACACATTTAACGAGGTATTCTCGAATTCATAAACTTTACATTCTGATAATATTAATCATGAAGAGATAAGGAAGTATGTCGCTTTTGAAACACAGGGTATTTTCTGTGAAACATTACTACTTAAGACATTTGATCAGACTGCTTCCTTTTAATAAACTTCCCTTTCTTGGCAAGTGAGCAACAGGGAACATAAAATGCACAGTTTGCATTAGGGACGGACCCTGCCAGACCCTCTATCAAATATTTCACTGACAGTTGAAGCACAATGGACTCGACATGTGATTTCCCCCACAAAGTCAGTTACTGTAATTGATTGCAATAAAAATTGCATGTTTTTAACTTTATCTTTTTTTCTTGAAATACTGAAAATGATTAGATTACTTTGTTAAAGAAATAAAATGCATATTAAATTATAAATTAATTAATTTTAATATTCTCACAAATGCTTCCATTGTCTGTGGCCATCTGTGAAAAGTGCATTGTGTCAGAAGCCAAGTCCTTTCGTTGACTTGTCCACTTTTTTCCACTTACCCACATTAATTGTGCATAAATTTTTAATGCTCGTCGCCTGAATTATTGCGCAAAATGACGTCTGGACTGGGATAAGAGTGAAACACCATGCGGAATAATTTAATAGACTTTTAAGTCATCTCCATTGAGAGTGCGAGATTAAGTGTGCAAAACTTTTACGTGAAATTCTTTTCTCGGGTCCTGTCAAGGACACACGTCTCAAATGGGTGCCACCTGCTTTATCCATTAATCATAGTCGTGATGTGCCCTTTTTTTCCATTTTCATCCAATCATAATTTAATATTTATTTATTGGCATCCCGTTTTCAATATTTAAAATTAATTCGGTCAACTTGTAGAGTTGCTTACAAGAAATTGGCGAATGGTGTATCTACGTACTTATTTGGAAGATACGGTCGTGTTTTGAAATTTTAAAGTGTTCGTTTCTTCTTCCTTAAATCGACTTTTAAGTAGGTTAAAAATTCCGTCCAATAAATGGTTAATCATTCCAGAATGAAAGTGTACACATTCTAATCTGGCATGCTTAATGTATATTTTTGGTAGCTTAGTACGAATTCATAAAAATAGTAAAGCAGTTGGTAAAATAATCAATAATCAATTAAAATCCATTTAAGTGAAACCAATAAGCCAAAGATTACTAATATTATGACTTTGAAATTTGAAGTGCTTGTGGTGTGTGAAATATCATTAATTATAATTGCCACTTAAGATTACATTTATTATGATTGCATTACGCAAATACGATCAACATTGGACACTCAAAGACCCCTACCCGGAATAGAGGTTGTTTTGTTATTATGTTATTTGTTATGTCGAAACTTAACTACTCCTGGAAAACTCTGAAAGAAGAACAATATTTCTTTTTTTTTTATTACTTTGCCTTTCTTTATTGAATCTTCTCCAAGGGAGAATTGCAAAAAGTGTTGACTTTATATGAACTACGGGGCCTGACAATTAATTAAACATTCAAAATTTTTAATTATTTCGCATTCTGCTTATGAGAAATACAAAAAATGCGTATTAGAAAATTGATTTCAAAATATTTACTACCTTCTGAACTCATTTGTAGGTCTAAAATCTCATTATTATCTGACTTATATTGGCGGATCACACAATTCATACAAATTTAAAATTTAATAAAAAAATATATACTTGTTTTGGTTTTAAAATTAAGTATTCATAAATAAAATATCGGTCAACGGTCATAGATCCATTTTCTGAATTTCTAGTTAAAGTTAACTTACCAGAAACTTGATGTAAATTTATAATTTATATTAGTAATATCACGATCCAAGAATAAATTGTTTAATGTTCTTTAGAGCAGCGGTAACACAATTAATTTATGATATTGTCGATGTTTTTGCAGAATTCCCTTTCAAAAATTGGTGGCACTCTACTGCTATAGAGTGAACTATACCAAACGACAACATAAGTTTTATCCAAGCTAGTTAAGCCCTACTGTTAAGCGCTTATCATCAACTTAAAGAGCTCAATTCACACTACAAATTCATGTGTATATATAAATGTAATGGTGAGTATATGTATGTATGTTCTCCGGTCGTGTTTTCCTTATCGCTAGAAGGCGCTCATCGTGGGGTCTAATCGAGGGGTTGAGCACATATAAAAGCGTTTGGTTTTGCCTTAGTTCCCAGTTGTTATTCAGAGTCGTTAGTGAATATTACGTCTGAGTAAAGCATTCGTGATTACGGGTACCCAAAATAATGCAGTTTCTTTGGGGCGTAGGTTGTTTATTGGCTGTGCTATTATTGGGCACAGTTCAATCCGAGGCAGTTTGCGGATACGAGGTAGGTTCTGTTTGGATTAAGTTGCCTTATGGTTTCTTATGTGTCTTCTGGAATGTTATTACAGTCATGTCCGGATACAAAAGCAAACATGATCAATGTACACTTAGTACCGCATTCGCACGACGATGTCGGCTGGCTAAAGACAGTGGATCAGTATTATTATGGAGCTAAAAACAATATACAACACGCTGGAGTCCAGTATATTTTGGACTCGGTGGTGGCGGAACTTCTGAAGGATTCGAAGCGTCGATTTATTCAGGTGGAGACCGCGTTCTTTTTCAAGTGGTACCAGGAGCAAACGGAGCAAGTACAGCGGCTGGTCAAAAAACTGGTCAACGAGGGTCGCCTGGAATTCACAGGAGGTGCCTGGAGCATGAACGATGAGGCCGCCGTTCACTATCAAAGCGTTATCGATCAGTTTTCCCTCGGCTTGAAGTATGTGATAATTTGGGATGCACACTGCGCACACTGCTGACTTTTGATTGCTATATATTTACTCCAACAGGATTCTTAATGACACCTTTGGCGCATGTGCCCGACCCCGTATTGGTTGGCAAATTGATCCCTTTGGTCATTCCAGGGAAATGGCCTCCATATTTGCCCAGATGGGCTACAATGGTGAGTTCTTTGCCCGCATGGACCATGTGGAGAAGAAACAGCGATTGAGCGATGTGGCTATGGAAATGATTTGGCAATCGAGTGAGTCCTTAAAGGACTCGGATATCTTCACCGGTCTCCTCTACCGCCACTACTCGGCTCCTCCTGGCTTCTGCTTCGACATACTCTGCAGTGATGAGCCCATCATCGATAGCAAGAGTTACGACAATAATGTCAAGTCTCGAGTTGATGACTTCATCAAGTACGTCAAGACCCTGTCCAATTCCTATCGAGCTACGCATGTTATGGTGCCAATGGGGGATGACTTCCAATACGAGGATGCTGAAATCAATTTCAAGAACATGGACAAACTGATCAAGTAAGTAATTTCTCCACTCAAGTGCCTATCTTGGAAATTCTTATGATCATTATACGATTAAGTATTAGCAAATAATGAATCTTGATCAGCATGAAGAGTCGACTCGATATAGTCATGTCCGTCTGTCCGTCCATTCTAACGAACAGTTTTTAAAAACGTTAAGAGCTAGAGATAGATAAAGTTTATTTCAATTTTTGAATATCTCTAATCGAAAAGAAAAAGAATAACGAGATAAATTATATTATTTTAATCTTGAGTTTTGCCACTTATGTTACGTAATCAAGACCGGATCTACACGAACTTCGCTAGTGACGAAAGCAGAACGAATATGGAAAAAGCTAATATTGAAAATTTGCTATAACTGTCCGATCAGATCTAGTTATATACTAATTTTATTACGATCGCTTAACAAAGACGGAAGCTACTCAAGAAACAATTTTTCCTATCAACTGGAAAGTATCTAAGCTTTTGGGGCTCAGTGTATCTGTTCGTCAAGCACTCTCTACTAAAGCCCTCATACTAATTCATAGATATGTCAATGAGCGTCAAGTGGAGGGATCCAAGGTGAATGTGTTCTACTCGACGCCCTCGTGCTACCTGTACGAGTTGCATCAGATGATGCAGACTTGGCCAAATAAGACGCAGGACTTCTTCCCATACTCGAGTGATTCACACTCCTACTGGACAGGTTACTTCACCTCGCGTCCCACCCAAAAGCGATTCGAACGGGATGGCAACCATTTGCTTCAAACCGTGAAGCAACTGAGCGCTTTTGCCCATTTGACTAGCGAGAAGCAGACCGAAGATTTGGATGCACTGCGTCAGGTAATGGGTATCATGCAACATCATGATGCCATCACTGGCACTGAGAAACAGGCCGTTGCCCGTGACTATGATCGTCTCCTGACCGATGCCATTGTCGACTCCCAGGACAACGCTCGAGATGCGCTTCGAATCCTGACCAATCTAACGACTGGCGAGTTCGACAGCTGCCTTGAGCTGAACATTAGTGTGTGTGCCTTCACCCGGGATAGTGCCAACAATGTGGTGGTTACTCTATTCAATCCTTTGGCCCATCCTTCATCCCAATATGTACGCGTGCCCGTCAAAGAGGAGCACTATCTGGTCACGGATGAGAAGGGTCTCGAAGTACCTTCAGAGTTGGTGCCAGTGCCATGGCAAGTCCTGGCAATCCAGTACCGTTCAAACAACACCCAACATGAGCTGGTCTTCAAGGCGTCCGTGGACAAGATTGCCAATTTCTACATACGAGCGATACCCGCTCCAAAGGATGTTGAGATTCCGACTCTCAGTCGCTTCGAGAGGGTGCACTCCATCAAGCAAAAGCTGTCCAGGGTTCGTCCCATTGCCGACGCAGATGCGGATGAATTTGTAGTACAGAACTCGGTAAGGTTTACAAATAATAATATGATTTAACTTACTCATCTCCAATCATTTACATTGCAGCTAGTCAAGCTGGTATTCCTAAGTAAAACAGGACGGTTGAAGACGGTTGAAATGAACGGGGTATCGGAAAATATTGAGCAAACCTTTGCCATCTACAAGGGAGCTCGAGGTGACAACGGTGCATCCGAAAGACGATCTTCTGGAGCATATATTTTCCGGCCTGATGGCGACGTCAGTATCCTGGCAGATAAGGTTGACTATACCGTTTATGAGGGTGATCAAGTTAAGGAGGTTCATCAACACTTTAACCAGTGGATCTCTCAAGTTGTGCGCATCTATGAAGGCATCAATCGGGTTGAGTTCGAATGGCTTATCGGTCCAATTCCAATTGATGACGATACTGGCCGAGAGATTGTCACCCGCTTCAAAAGTGATTTATCCTCGAATGGCGTCTTTTACACAGATTCAAATGGTCGCGAGATGATCAAACGTGAAAGAAACAAGCGGGAATACTTTGAACCAGACATGTCCGAGTCTGTGAGTGGCAACTATTACCCTGTGACAGCTCGAATCGCTCTCCAGGATGAACAAAAGCGAATTGCTCTTTTGAACGATCGTGCCCAGGGAGGATCTAGCCTAGAAGATGGTCAGCTGGAACTCATGCTTCATCGCCGCCTCCTTAACGACGATGCCTTTGGCGTGGGTGAAGCCCTGAACGAGCAACAGTTTGGCACAGGTCTGATCGCTCGAGGCAAAGTTTATCTGATCCTCAATTCGGTTGCGGATAAGTCAACTTCTGTGGAGCGCTTAGCTCAACAGGAGATTCATCTGCCCTTTTGGAAGTTCTTCAGCGGCTCAAACACCGCCAGCGCGGTGAAACCTCAAAGGATTCCCGATTTCAGCGACTTCCCTCAGTCAGTTAATCTGCTCACCTTGGAGCCGTATTCCAGCAACGAACTTTTGATACGCGTTGAGAACTTTATGGATGAAACAGAGGGACACATCGTCAGCTTTAACATTCGTCACATCTTTGACACGTTGGGTGGCAAGGAGATTCGGGAAACCACATTGGATGGCAACATGCCGCTAAGTGACATGAAGAGGTTCAAGTTCCACCACGATGGCTCAATACCAAAGGCTCTTGAATACTTCACCTCTCCATTTGACCCGTTGCACTCTAATGCGTCGGACGACTCCTCCAGATTCAGCGTCACACTAAATCCCATGCAAATTCGCACCTTTATCATAAGGTGGAAATAAGATTTCTCCACGCTAATAAAAAGAAACATATTTCGAAAATTATTTGTCTTCCCATTTTAAATTTGTACTTCTTTAACAGATATTCGTGTATACATATATCTAAAGTGTCGATAGATAATTTGACTTTAAGAGAAAAATACAGTAGTAGTTACTTCTTGAAAGGGATTACATTTTCTGTGGTTTTTCAACAGCAGCAGAGGCAAATAAGCCAAATCAAAAGTTTACGCTTTGAAAAGATCGAAGTTTGAAGATAACTACCACTCAACCTGACCAATTGACTAAGGGGTGAAAAAGTTGCACATTCAGGGCTTATCACTGCGAACGGCAGTTCGCTCTAGTGACGAAAGCAGCACGAAGGGTGCGAAAGGCGACTAGCAATATATACAGCTAATTTGGAAAATTTGCTACGACTGTCCGATCAGATCGAGTTATATACCGATTAAACTGAAGGCAAAACGACAGCGGAATGAAAAATTCTATATAAAACAAGCGGGAAAGGCTATAGTCGAAATCCCGACCATATGATATCCGTTACTTACTTTAATATATTGAAAATTACTTTAAAGAAAATACTCGTTTTGATCTGAAAACTTTAATTCGCCATAACTGTCGTTCTACATGTCCGATCTTAATGCGATTCAGTAGGATAATAGATAATGCTAATAGATAACGCTAACGCTATTATTCTACTCAATCGCAAACGAATCGGTTAATTAGAACGTCAGTAGTGGCTGTTCCAAATTTGTCTAGCAATACAAGTTCGTTAAATTTACCAACGGGTATTCCTATGGTCGGGATCTTAAATGTATCCTTTTCTACTTGTTAAATTATTTTTACGACGATTATGTTAACTGAATATAAGATAAATTTGTATTTAAATTGGTATTGTTTTTTTAATGAATGTCACGTTCGCGATCCTAAAAATGACCATGCTTAAGTACTCGTATATAGATATGTATGTACAATCGATGAGATTTGCCGCTCTGCAGATGTTTATCACTGCCACCAGGAGCCAAAAGACAAACAACCGACAGTTGTGTGACCAGAAGTCCGTCTGGTCCTCAACCCTGCTCTACCTGAGGTCAGGTCGCTCTCATTTTGTGGCGCGATTCGCAACACAAAACTGTTACGCAAAATGCACAATAGAAAACTGCAGATCCTTTTTGCTATTCTTATCACACAAAACAGTACATAATCTTATGTACTCTCATTATTTACGGATGAAGGTAGATTTCTTGTTACATTTTTGGGTTGTTGTTTTAATTTAGCATTCGAATTCAGGATATCCTAGGACCTTACAAATACAGAGTACATAGAGAGTGTGACAGTGACTTTATACATAGCTATGAATGTATACTCAAAAGATTTTAAGTTTAAATATAAACAAATATGCACAGAATTTAATCGCAAAGTTGATTATTATACCCGTTACTTATAAAAAATAAGTATAAGGGTATATTGTGTTCGTTGGAATGTATGTAACAGAGAGAAGAAGTCATCTCCGACCCTATAAAGTATATATATTCTTGATTAGCATCTGTCTGTCTGTCCGTCTGTGTGAGCGCCTAGATTTCAGAGACTATGAGAGATAGAGCAACCGAACTTTCACTCGCAGATCCCAAAGGCGTTGGAGCAAGTTAAGTTTGATTTAAATTTTTAATACGCCTCCTTCCGCGCCCGTAAGTCCCGAAAAACTGTCTGATCATCTGTATAAACAAAAGAATTTCAGCGACTATAAGAGGTAGAGTAACTAAATTTGGCACACAGATTTCTATATACGCTACGCAGATCAAGTTTGTTTCAAATTTAAGCCACGCCCCTCCGGCCCCGCAATCGCAAAAACGACCACACACACAAAGTTTTTAAGATAATGCCTTTTTTTACTGAATCGCATCATGATCGGACAAAATTAAAAAAATCATACGCCAAATCACGTTTTTATTTTGACAAAAGGCGAAATATATAAAGAGATAAACCTGAAGGATGATTTTAATGTGACTAATTCTAGAATGTTATGCATTGATGCATCTTAATAAAGTCTTTTATTTGGTTTAAAAATTTTAAGTAGTTTAGTTCTTATTTAATTTTAATTACTTTCGGACGCGACGTTTTGTTCCATTATGTTTTTTATTTTTCTTGTTAACTTCGTAAGAAATATAATTATGCATTAAATAATCTTCAAACATTAAATTATTCCTATAGCTCTTGAAAAATCACCCTTTATTTCAACTTTTTTAATCCGTTAAAAGCTTAAATATCAGAATTAAAGTTTTTTCTTTAATTTTTATAAAATGTTTGATGCTGGAAAAGAGATTTCGTTAAGTAATCATTATAATACAATCACCCCCCTTTGGAAGTCTAGTTTTAAGAAAAAAAGGCAAATATTATAGAAAAGCTGAATTTATTCAAGGGTGCAATCGGTATGCTCATACTAATAACCTAATTCATTCGTATAATGCTTAAGCAAGTAACTTGAAAATGTTTCTAGAAGAAAATATAACAAGATGTGAGCTTTTGATAAATTTTAAGGTTCAAAATTTAATAAATAGTAATGACAGCAAGGAAAGCTATAAGAACTTTGACATTATCATTCCCTATTGTTACAGACATCCTCCAACTTGGTGCCATTGTAGATCTCGATTCGCAGCGGATATCATGCCGATCCTTTATCTGTTTAAGAATATGTGTAATTAATCGGTTGAATTTTTTCAATATATAAAAACTTCTTACCTTTAGTTGATTAGCCGTGTCGAGTTTTTATAATTCAAGGAAAGTTGAATCTTGGCAGCTGCATAACAAGGGATTGTTGGCCAGCCAGATATTCAGATAATAGCTGGCAGTAAAATAGGAAGGAGCTATGGGACTCGTCAATCGATTGTCATTCAAATATAAAAAGTTCAGACTAGGAAAGCCCTGGAAAGTTTTGCTTCGTATGGTGGAAATCCTGTAAAAATAGAAGGACCGAAGAGATCAGTAATGTCTGCTTTATTTATTGTATATATTTAGAGACTTCAAACTTGGTACATAGGTTCTTGAATACCATACACAGAGCAAGTTTTTTTTTATTTTTGGATCGGACCACTATATCATGTATCTGCCATATGAACGATACGTCGAAAATTAAGTTTTAGTATATAAAAGTTTTTTGTTTTTTGAGATATCTCAACCAAACTGATGGAATATGCATTTAAATTGGTTTTGTACATTCTGGAAATGGAAATTGTAGTGCTATATATTTATTGAGTTATTGCCCTAGTCCAAAGTGTGTAGCGAGTTGAAACCCTTGAGAGCACAATTTTCTGGTTTATTTATAAAGTTGTCGGACAGATCCAGGTCCGAAAGGGTCGTCATATTAGAGTAGTGTCGAGAAAACTCAGTGAAGTCCAAACGTTCAGTGGACAAACTGTCAAAGATGGGAAATTCAATTAATCCTCTGTGAGAACAGTTCGCATACAAAGAATAGTCGTCCTGGCACTTGCACTCCGATGGACAATCGACAGCATAACTTTCACCAAATATCAGTCCAATTATAAGAAAAAAGATCGGAATAAGCCATAACTGTGATCGCGTCGAAGACATGTCTAAAAATAATAATAGAAACAGTTTTAAATGCAGAGATCGCAAATAAGAGTTTAGACTCTAACGTTTAGAGTCGTCTCTTCTATTTTGTCACTTATAAAATTTACTCACTTGCTTCTATTTCGTAAATTTGATCAAATTTATCAATTTTGCAGAGTCTAGGGTCAGTCTAATTGATAAAGTTGTTAAAGTTGAAAAAATATATAAATAACTATTAGTATACAAAGAGCTAATCAGAATATGCGTAAATATATAATCTTTTAGTCTCATTCACAATAGTCTCAATCAGCATATCAAAAGTAATTTCAATGCTTTATTACTTTCTTAATCTTTTCTTTGAATTGTTTATATATCAAAAAATTTTTATGTAATTTTTTCCACATTTTATTCGTTGACAATTTATAATGATAAGTACAAATTAAATAATTTTAACAAACGACAGAGAAAAACTATAAATACCATGTATACGTATTAAAGCTCTAGTCGACTGCAAATTTCGACTGCGAGTTACCCTGCACTCACATACATACATACACGCAAACACACGTTAAACATGTCTTAATTGTATTATTTTATTCAGTAAACTTCATTAACAAAATAAAAAATGTTTTTCCTTTTTTTTCTCTTATTATAAAATAAAATTTGAAAGTAAATTAATAAGATCTTTTGTGTGTAATCCAAATTTAAAATTAAAATTAACAACCATAAATTTATTCTGACAACAACAAAAATAATAAAATTATGGTCTCCAGTCGTATAACACTTCATTAAAAATTATACATTATTTTGAAAAGAAAAATAGATTAATTAAAGTTTTATATAAATTTAACTTTTAGATTAATCGAATCATAATAATTAATTAATTCTTCAACTATTTTATTGACTTCAAGTTAAAACTCAAACAATTCAGTTAAAACTCGATGATTTTTTAAGTTTAAAAGTGAGTATAGACTTAGCAATATGGACAGTAACGATTATAATCGTTGTGTTCTCTAAACCACTTTAGTATGCATGATTTACCAAAGTGATGGAAACATGACAACTTTACCAAACGATGAGAACTATTTGACATCGTAGGCTCTTGACATAAAAGGCAATATTGTCGCGATTTAAAAGCTTTAAGTTGTTGCTTAAGCTCCAAACACATTTTATCTTTTTTTTTCAATTCAATTTTAGATTCTTTAAGCTGTTGCTTAAGCTCCAAACACATTTCATCTTTTTTATCAAATTCAATTATTAATTTTTTGAGTTGCTGCTTTTGCTCCAAAAACATTTTATTTATTTCCTCCAAATCAATTTTAGATTGTTCCTTTAACTCTTCAATTGTAAGCAAATAGGTATCCTTTTGAGTTCTTAGGTCAGCCAACAATTCTTGAAATTTTTCATCCTTCTGTAATATTTGCCCCTGAAAGTCTTTAGACCTCTTATCCGACCGGAGTTCTAGATCTTGAAAATTCTGCTTTTGCTTCTCCGTTTCAAGCAAAAAAATTTCATTTTGATTTTTTAGATCAGTCAACAATTTTTTACACATTAGATCCTTTTTCAATATTTGCTTCTGAAAGTCTTTAGCTTGCTTATTGTGAATGGAAATCAGATTAATGACGTGTTCTTGCCACAGACGATGAATATCATAATGAGATATGGTGTCATGCTGATCAATTTCTTTCTGAGCATCAATAGATGTTTCCTCTGATTCCAAAATGTTCTCTTCATTTGAATTGACCTGTGCTTCTAAGTTTACACCAACTTCTAATTTATTGACAACGAATTCTTTTGTATTATTTATAGTTTGATCAATCTCTGCCATTTTGAAGATATTAAAATTTTTGCGTGTGTGTGTATAAAATATGTATGTAAATTTTGATGAGTGCCAGCATCGATTTCTGCAAATCGCAATAACCATAAATTAAATGTTATTTATTTATAAGTATTTGAATTCCAAAATTTAACTTACTTAAAAGTTTGGAAAGTCTAATAAACCTTGATGCGCCGAAACCAATTGACATAAAAAAGCTAGTGCGCAGTGCTTTTGAATCAAAAACACGCATTAAATTAGTGATGTAAAAAAAACATCGATGCATCGCACATTGAATTTTATTCAACGATGTATCGCGATGTTTTACGATGTTCTTGCAGATACCGATGTTCATCGATGCATCGAAATTTTATAAAAACATCGGTCGTAACGATTAATAGACCCTTTCCACGACCACTAACATTCGTCACATTTGGTCACTTCTGAAGGTGGCTCAATTTTGGCTTTCCACGACCGAATGTGCAACTGACAAAATATTTGCTTTTCGCCCGACATAAATCTGCTTTTCGATTACTGTGCAAGAATAAAAAAAAAACTAACAATAACAACATTTTAATATTTATGTTGAAATAATAATTGTCGCAAAGTTAATGCCTACCGTTTTTATTGAACAAAACAGCTGGTTAAGGGAATAATTGCTTTTTTCACGAGCTTTTCGATAAAAAAAAATTTCTGAAACTTGCCGAAACGGGCGAATGAAAGCATTGTTAATTGTTATAATTTTATTTTAAAACATTGTAATCGAAAATATGCATCAACTGAATTGAATCAGCGGTAATTATTGTGATAATATTTATTATTGGCATTGGCAATAATAAATTGTTAATGTTATGAAAGCAAAAAAATGGTATTAATATTTTTTTTTTATGAAATTTTCTTAAGAAAATCTAACATCGGACACCATCGATGAATCGAAGTTACTGATCGATGTATTATACACCATCGAATTTTCATTTTGTAACCATCGATGAACATCGGCATCGAGGTTTCGACCCAAACTTATTGACGATGTCGGTATTATTGATACCGATGTTCATAGATGCATCGAAGTTTTACAAAAACATCGGTCGCTTAACAATTATCCAGAAAGTTGATTTTAATGATTATGACTGCTAAGAAAGATTAACAATTAACTCAATTAAAAATTGTTAAAGTTGGGAAAACTACAATTTTTTTTTTTTTTATATTATTATTATTTAATTGGAATAATAGATATACGCATTCAATAATATTTATCATAATCGGTTTCAGGAATACCTCATTTATTTGATAATGCATTAAAACACGCGATATTTTTTTCTTATCGAAAATTGACAAGCTCAGCATATCGATAGGTCGATTATTATTCGAGATCGAAAATAAAGGAACGCATAAACTGACTCGCTTGTTTGACCGGGAAAAAATCAAAAACCAATTGCTCTTTGGCCGCGCGACAAGCATAATTTCGGGACTCGCAAACGGTGACGGAATAAATTTAGTGCAATCTCAAGAGAAGCGTGTCTATGTAGATGTGAGCGAGGTCTTGTCATTTTTGTATGTAAATTGAATTCAGCCGCCTTTAAGACGCAACAATGCTGTAATACATTTGGATTTTAAATGTTGAAAGTCAAATAAATTTATATCGTGTGCGTCGTGAATGTTGATTGTAATTGTGCTTCAAATTTGTATGATAAGTCTTCATTGTGTATGTGAATGTGTACGAACGACTTTCAGCATATGTACTTACACATACATAAGCATTTATGTTGGTGTGTGTAAAAAATTAAGCGACTCAAAAAATCGACGATTCGAAGTCGAAGTCGACAACGACGACGCCGACGCAGCAGCTGAGAAAAAAAAAAGAAACAAAATAACGCGCACAGAGTAAAGAGAGAGAAGCGCCGATAAAGCCACCATTTTACAGTGACAGTGACGCAGAAAGAGAGAGAGAGCAACGGCGCATGTTAAACTAGTCAGCGCCTTTAGGATACAAGTGAAACAAATTAAAGCATTTATAAGTTTGTCGTGTAAATAAAAACTCGAATATGGCTCATTTTCAAATACATCGTGACAACGAAAAGGAGAATCCCAGCATGCTGAATCTCAAGGAGAAAACTGCTGGTACAAAGCAGCCACTCGCTCTCATCGGTGGCAAGGAGAAGGTGATGCAAGCGCGCGCAAATTTGGCCGTGCTAAATTCAAACATCAACCATGGCAACGTGACACGCCCCGTTCCCGCGCCCTCCGCCAAAGTGGTAAGTGTCCATCGTAATTCCAACTCAACTTTGTTGTTGAGTGTACGCATGTGTATATGTGTGTGTGTGTTAGTGCAGCTGTCTTGTTGTTGGTGGTGCGATCGTTGCGAGGACTGAATAGAATAGTGGTGGTTTTTAGTCCGTCTGTCTGTATGTCAGTTTGTGTGTTTTGCTATCACTTTATGCTTTCTCATTTGGTGCATGCATTTAAAATGTGCTTAAAACACAATTACAGATAAGCATTTGCAGTTTTGAGTTGCATACACACACACACACGCACACATGTATTTTTGAGTGCGCGCCTAATCTGCAAAACTAACCTAGAAATGCACACTTCGAGTGCGAATCTTGCGCGCTTTTTTTTTTGTCAAACAACTACAAAAACAAAAGAGCAGGGACTTGCAAAGAGTAAAGGCAAATGCAATTACAACGCTCACACAGGCACAGTGTGTGTTTGCGTGTGTGAGATAGAGACAGAGAGTGATCCCTGGGAAGCCAGCAAAGGGCGCGCATAGCGAAGCAGCAGCAACAACAACAACAAGAGTGACAGCGACTGCGATTGCGCGACTCACGTAACAGGATTTTTCCCAAGAGTGGAAAACGAATAGGCGAGACAGCAACTGATGTTCGCTCTCTCCTGCTGTTGTCATGCTTCTCCCCCTTCAAGCACACACAAATGCACACACATACACTTTTACCTAGTAAATTGCTTTTTACTTATTTATGCATTTGTTTTGTGTGTGTATCTGTTTTTTTTTTATTATCCAGGCTTTTCGTGAAGTTGGAAATCTTAGGGTAGATGAAAATGCGGCCTTTGGCAACGGCAAAAAATCCAATGTGGTGCCTGTGGAGCAATTCAAGACATTCTCTGTTTACGAGGACAACGTTGATACACAGGTGCAGTTGCAGTTGCAACCTCAAGTTGGAAAGCCCGCTTCCAATGCCGCCGAGAAGGAGAATGTACAAAATGGCAATTTGTAAGTACTCCTCCAGAGTTGCCATGCTGTCTTTATATTTACTCCACATTGAACTGTTTTCACTTGATATTTCACCAGTGACTCGATCCACAAGGAGTATGCCATGCCGCATGGCTTTGATCTGGACACCACGCCCATGTCCGTCACCGATGTGCTCTCTCCCATGTCCGTGGACCGCTCCATGGCAGACGCCAGCAATGGCCAATTGTCCAGCGAGAACAGTCTGGCCGAGGACTTGGCCAATTGCACTGAAGCTTCTGCTTCTGTTGCCTCCAAGTTGGAGCTGTTGCCACGCAATGATCGTCAACGCTTCTTCGAGGTGGTTCAGTATCAACACGACATCTTGCAATATTTCCGCGAGAGCGAGGTAAGTTAAGAGAGAGAGAGGGAATTGATAACAATCATATAATTTCATCTTATTTATGGGAATAACGGATGGTCAAGCAAAGTAAAACTATCTTTTATTTATTTATTTGAATATTACCTTACATCCTAGTACTACAAGGATTTCCTTATAAATTATTGCACTAGTCACATATACATTTCACATTCCCATTCTTATGCTATTTAAGTATTAAATCTATTTTTTTAATTTTATGTTGATATTTCAATATTAAGTGATGTTATCTATTACTATTATATTCTATTTTGATATAAAATTTTTTTTTTTTTTTTTTGCTTTTGGATTCTTCCTTTTCCGTTAAGTAATTCTTACGGTTACTCAAGTAATTCTTTTGACCCTTTATTAAAAAAAAATGTTTTTGATTTTTAATATTAATTTTAAATTTAATATTTTATATTTGCAAACAGATACTGAATTCCATTTGTTTTTAGTATTTTGTAAAATAAAACAAATATATGCATTTTTTATCTGTCAAAACAATTACTTGACTCACTGTACTTGCACACACACTGAGACACAGAACCCTGTCGCACCCTAATTTTTAATGGTTACGTTCTCTTCGCGCGTCGATGCCTTTTTCTTTTCTTTCCTTCCTTTCCTTTTCATTTTCTCTGCCTGCACCGCTGGTTTTGTGTCTTTACCATGTGTGTTTGCCATTGGAACAGCTCGGCGCATTAACTGAGCGCCTTCTTCATTTGTTTATTATACGAACCCTATCCCTGTCCCTGTCTTACTTGGACTACTTGCAATGCATTCCTAGAAGAAGACGCCTCAATGCGTCTCTGTTTTGGGTTGATAGCGCATCTGAAACAAACGCAGCTGGCCAACAAATTTTAGTTGTGTTCAGAAAGGGTCTAAATTTAGTTGGTGACCACTAAACCCAGATTCCCTGTTAATATTTAGTATAATGGGTTGGATTTATTGCATATTATACAAATTATGAAGATTAAAAGAATTTATTTATTTAAAATAATATTGTTTTAGTAATATATGTTATTTATCTTCCAAAATTGAAATTAAATAAATGGCAAATATGAAGAGTACAATGTAATATTTATAAGTATACAATTTTGGTCAATTCTGAAAATAAATTTCGGAATTCGCTTTCTATTTTATATGATTTCATAAAATGTTTTTTTTAAGAAAGTTTTTAAAAATGGTATTATTTTACTTTGATAGACTTAATTTCATCAAAATATTTCCGGAATGAAATTGGAATAGGTTAAAGATTTTCATTTTCGATAAAGGGAAATTCGGAACAGGACTAAATAAGTTTTTTTAGTGCATTTGGGCGAACTATATTGCAATATTAATATGGACTGCAAAACGAAACACTCAACATTTAATTTAAGCTTTATTAACTTGTTCTGAAGACACTTCAATTTACGAGGGTATTAGCCAAGTTGTCTTTCTGATTGCTGATTGATCGTGTGTGGAACTGCGTCCGCAGGCAGGTACAGTGCCTGCCAAAGCAGTTCCACACACAACTCAGATAAACGACAGACGGACGGATGGATTGAGTAAATGAACAAATTAACGTGAAGTCTTGTTGAACTGGTCGTAGAAATCGTCATAGACGGCATTGCTGAGCTTCTCCAGGGAATCCTTGCGCTGCTGATCCTGTTCAATGGCCAGTTTGGCATTGTCCCTAACGAGATCGTCCAGCTGTTGCTTGTGCTTGCGATCCATGTCGATCTGTTTGTGCATGAGTGTGCGATCCATGTTGATGGCATACTGCTCCCACTGCTTGTCCATGAGCTGTGCCTCTGTCTTCCGCTGCAAGGTGTCGGCCAACTGCTGCTCCTGTCCCTTGCGAAAGTCCCGCAACTCATCGGCCGTCATGCCGCGATACATGAAGGCGATTTTCTTGTTGGGATTAGTACGCGACTGAGCCACGTCCGGATTCTCAGTCAACATGTCACTGGACAACATGTTGTAGATCTCGGCCATATCATCCTCGTACGTCTCCTGCTTGTTCCGCAAACGATTCTCCTGCTTCTGCTTGGCCAGATTGATGTTGAACTGACGTATCTTGTGTATGAT
This sequence comes from Drosophila phalerata, assembly GCA_951394115.2. Taxonomy (NCBI): domain Eukaryota; kingdom Metazoa; phylum Arthropoda; class Insecta; order Diptera; family Drosophilidae; genus Drosophila; species Drosophila phalerata. Next base: position 15,419,307 of record OX596004.2, read on the forward strand.
CTGATGGCGCATGCGGTGATCCGACTTGGCCATATCCTCCAAGTGCTTGTCGCGACACCAGATGCTCTCCATGTACACATTATCGGCCTTGCGACGCGCATCCTCCGCCTGCTTCCGCTCCATAACCTGCTGATCGAGCCATGCACGTTGCTGTTCCCGCTGACGGACCTGGCGATCGCTCTTGTTTAGATCCTCGCCGTAGAAGATCTGGGCACTGGATACGCCCAGTGTAAGGTCGGCATCGGCAATGCGCACTGGCGTTGATTTCTTAAGGAAATTGGGATCATTGAGATCAAATTCTCGGCGCTGATCCTTGCGTTGATAGCGGCAGCGATAAAAATTCAGATCCGAGTCGACAATGCGTTTCTCCTTCTCCAATTCCTTTTCCTTGGCTGTAATCAGACGCTTCTGCAATTGCTCCTGTTCTTCAAAACGCTTATCACACTCCAGCTTTTCACTTTCCTTCTTCTTCTTTTCCCTTATCTGTCGCTCCAGCGTATCTAAATCAAGCTAAAGACAATAATATAAGTGGAAATTCAGTTTTTTCTTTATATGCCTTTACTCACCCCAAAAAGACGCTGCTTAGCATTGAAAATACGCTTCTTGCGTTCCTCCTCGTACTGCTCCCGCTTCTGCAGCTTGATGGCCTCACTGAGGTCATCCTGGGTACATAATGCCATTTTGAGCGTCATCTTGATAGTTTACTTTATCTTGTATCTAGAAAATATACACATACAAATATTGTTTGTTTCAGTGTGAAATAAGTTTGCTTTCTGAAACTCAAACTGGTTTTGAGTTTCGACTTTGTTTGCTTGGTTGCCGTGTAGATTGTTGGTAGGTTGTTAGTTTTCAAAGCATAACAAACAATCTCAACATCACAATATGGTTAATATGACTGCTTTTATCTCTCGAATAATTTAAGATATTAGTAAATGCACCTAAAATATCTTTTTTAAACAAATTACTTTTAATGTAATGAAATAGTTAATAACATGGTTAATACTAATAGGCTTTAATCATAAGCTTCTAAATTTGAGGCTTGCCTTCATCGCCTTCATCATCTATTTATAGGGGTTTTAAAGGGGCATACAAGAATTAGGTTGCAGCACTTTTCACAAAATTTGGAAAATTTTGGAATAAAAATAATTGAATTTAATTCAGTTTTTGAGTTTATCCTAAGGGAAACCGTGTTGCGGGTGCGTACATCTTTACTGCCATATTCGATGGCGTTTGCCGTGTCCAATAATCGTTAAACTGCCCATTAAATAAACACCTAATGTACATCAAGCTCGAATTGCCGTTTCGGAAAAAGATTTGTGCACTGGGAGTGGCGCATATCACAAATTTGAATGTGGCTCACGTACTACGAAATAACCAATAAACAAATAAAAATTGGTAAATTCGATTTCGTACAACTGAGGGGAGGGGAGAGGAGCAGGCCATGAAGGGAAAAGTCGCTTGTGGACGAGTTTAGTTCCCAAGCGTTGTCAAAGTTTGCAAGTTTTATTTGGTTACCTGAATAAAACACACAACTAGGAATACTAACGAGTGTGAAAACTAGAAAGAAGCGAGAAAGAGTTGAAAAATATTCGTATGCTATGAAATAAGTAAACAAATATTCTTTGTTTTTTGTTTTACCAAATTTGCGTATAGGTAAATCTATCAGCCATCAATTGTATGTTTACACAATCAATATTGAAAGACACTTATTGTTAACTCAAATCTATGTACATATTTACCGCTTAAAACCTAAAAAATTAATAATTTATACAGCCAATTCAATAAAAATATTAAAATTAATTAATAAAAAGAATCGATTAACAAATACAAGCAAATAATTTCAAGCATGCGGGTGAAAATAAACAATTAATCAATGCCCATTCATGTTTAGTCTATATTACTATAGTTTAAATTGGATAAATCATGGAGCATATGGTCCTAGCGTCCTAAATAAAGTGTGCTGCCATGTCAACTAAATAAATAAATAACACTTAAAAGAGTATTGTTTACTTATCCACACTTATGTTAACTTGGTGTTCCTCTTATTATTTTTGCAGAAAAAGCATCGGCCAAAGCCACAGTACATGCGTCGACAGACGGACATCAATCACTCGATGCGTACAATTCTGGTTGATTGGCTGGTTGAGGTCGGCGAGGAGTACAAATTGGACACGGAGACACTGTATCTAACTGTCTCATATCTGGACCGCTTTCTCAGCCAGATGTCGGTGCAGCGCTCCAAGCTTCAATTGGTTGGCACTGCGGCCATGTACGTTGCTGCGTAAGTACACCAATGTTGCCACCCACATTAAACTGTTTTCTGCCAAGTTATGCTCAAGTTGTTGCTTAGGGACAAACATGTCACCATTTATCTTAATGTGCACTGACTGCAAGCATATTATGATTGATTGATAGTTTGTGAAAGCGTACTTAGCTAATAAAATTGTTGTGTCACGTAAGCCAAATAGATGGACACATCACAACATGTTGCAAAACTGTTGCCACTTGGCCTCTTGACCACATTATGACATAGCTGTTCAAACTTGTATAAATAAAATATAAGTTAAACACGAATTTCCTTTATTTACAGTAAATATGAGGAGATTTACCCACCAGATGTTGGTGAGTTTGTCTTCCTTACTGACGACAGCTATACGAAGGCCCAAGTGCTTCGCATGGAGCAAGCTTTTCTAAAAATTCTATCCTTCAACTTGTGCACACCGACAGCCTATGTGTTCATTAACACTTATGCTGTGCTTTGCGATATGCCAGAGAAGCTAAAGAACTTAACTTTGGTAAGTACTTACCACAACTTTTAAATTTTACATAAGAAATTTTTACTAATAATTTTTACTTGATATGCAGTTCCTTTGTGAGCTATCATTGATGGAGGGAGATTCCTATATGCAATATTTGCCATCACTTATGTCATCTGCTTCGCTCGCTTTATCGCGTCACATTTTGGGTATGCCGATGTGGACAGCACAGTTGGAAGAGATAACCACATACTCGTTGGAGCAATTAAAGGATGTGGTGCTAATGCTGTGCAAGACACACAAGGCGGCAAGCTACAAGGAGCTAACCACTACGGCCATCCGGGAAAAGTACAAGAGAGACAAGTAATATCGCAGTTAATTTATTATCGGTGTAAGATCCTTAATTGTAATATACTATTGCTCTTTTACAGATACAAGAAGGTGGCTTTGATCGAGTCTATAGAACTGAGCGATCAAGAATTCGACGGTCTTTTGCAGTCTTACAAGGTGGCAAGCCGATGCTTAGCGGATCCGTTGCCCGGACTGAATATGAATTCGAAAGTCAATTTGTTTTATAAGTTTTAAGTGTTTTACAACAGCATCAGCCATGATCAAATTGTATTGTAGTGTAGTTTAGCGTTTTCATTGTAATCTTTCGATTAGTTTATTTCGTTTTAAGTGTAAGTACGAGTATTTTAAGAACTGCTGCCAGCTGCCAAGACGCACGCGGAATGCAACAAGCACTGCCATCTAGATAAGAAGCAGCATTTGTATTGAATTTGAATCAATTTAAACTGGCGAGCTGTTGGACAGTTAAATATGCTGACATGAGCTACCACCAAGAACTCAACATACATTACTGAAGATAAATAAACACACAACAACAAAGTCCAAGTCCTCAGCGCAAGTTTGTCACGCAAGGCGTGCGCAGCAGCAAATGATTTCTAAAGAGCACCACAAGATGAAATGAATAAAAGCTATAAACATAAATAGCAATTATCTTAAGCTACCTAAACACACATTTTAGTTATTGAGTTTTTAATTGGCTTGTATTTTTGTTTTATTCGTATTTTTACACCAATATATAATATGTATACCAGATGACTTTCAAATATGCAACTAAAACTCGGTCAAAATAACATAATATATTTATGCTATATGCTAACAAAATAGGCTATAAATGTTCTGTGAACCACTCAACAAATGTAACAAATATATAAATTTTACTACCAACATAAATTACATTTTACTCAGCCATTAAATGTAAGCTAGAAACTCGCCAATTAACAATACTAGCTATTACATTATCTATAAATATTTAAACACGCTTACTAAACATTTAGTTCAACTTCTTAATCGTAATAAATCACTATTTATTTGTCAAAAGCAGCAAATCGAAGATCAATTTGGCCAGCGCTACATAATGTTAATTTCAATTCAACAACTATTTACATTTAAATAGAATCTGTTTTAGTTGTAATCACTTTTGTAAGTCGAACTTTACTAATCACAAATAAAATTTAAACGCATCAGCACATAAAAGCTACACAAATTTTTTAATACTGTAAAGATAAGTAAGATCCTGGCTATGAGAATTACATCAGTGGTCGTAGTGTCCAATGAGAGCTGCATAGGATTATCCTATGCCGGAGCGCAGTCGGCACACATATAGAGTCAAGCTTACAGGGTATGCTTTAGCTTCTTTCGAGAACGCTAAATGAATCAGTTTATGTTCAGCCGTCGACAGAGCAAGATCAACACAGCGAAAGTTTAACAAAATACACTGGCAAACCGTTACCGTAACCGTTACTTAAAAAATAGGTATGTAACAGGAAGGAGGCATTTCCGACCCTATAAGGTGTATATATTCTTGATCATTATATCCATGTGTGTCGAGTCATTATATCCATGTGTGTCTGTCCAACTGTATAAACAAAAGGATCTCAGAGACTATAAGAGATAGAGATACCAAACTTTCACTCACAGACTTCTATATAGCTCACGCAGATCAAGTTTGTTTAAAATTTAAGACACGCGTCCCTCCGCCCCTGCATATTGTGAAAAACCCGTCCGGGCGTCTAAGAGGTAGAGCAACCAAATTTGGCACACAAATATCTTTATACTGCAGGCAGATTAAGTTTGTATCTATTACCATATCCACAATTCTTAAGATAATAAAAGTTTTTTTGTAGGATTTAGCGTAATCTATTAGTATTATTTATTATCCCACAGAATCGCATCAAGATCGGACAAGTAGAACTACAGTAATTGCAAATTAATGTTATTAAAGCAATATAATTCACTTATTTCTTTAAAGTACTTTTATATATGTCGAAATACGTAACGGGTATTAGAGTGCATCGATTTGTATGGGCCAAAAAAATTGACAAATGGTTCCCCATATTCGTAAACTACGGTCAATTCTAAGATGTTTTCACCAAGAAGCCATAGTTCTATAATCAATTCTTAGTCCCCGGTTTTTAAGTTGAAAAATTTTGCACTTCTTGATAGCTAATGAAGATATTTAAATATAATTTTGATCGTTAATAAGACTGAACTCCCGGGAATGCCGCTTTGAATAAGTGATTTTAAATTTATAATTACATTTGGAGAGGACCATCCGGGATAACCTCATTATATAGTCATCATTAAAATTCATTAAAATAGTTCATTAAATTAATGCGTAGGAATCATTCGTTGGAAATTTAATTTTCGTATGAACAACTTTTTTACGGCTGTAGATTTTACATTTAAAACATTATAACAACATAAGTGCAATTTATAAAAGACAAAATACAAACGGTCTTGTTTTTAATAATCTTTATTAGTATTTGATTAAAATTATGCGTGGCCAATTGTCTATTAGTCAAATTGAAGCCTTACAGTAGTATATTCACACATTTCGATAGATACACGTATTGCCATAAAGCTTGCTTAGAAATTGGAAATTAGGAGCTCAGACTTAAATCAACGGGTTAATGATTACACTTTTTGTAACATTTAAATTATATGAACAGCAGCGATCAAATGATTTATATTAACATACTCGTGCTGAATGAAAGCGGATGAATGAACGAGGTGAATGCAAATGAATAGGCAAATTGATCGATTCAAACTGAATGTCAAATCAAAGTTCAACGACTACAAATTGTTTATTATGGAAATCAGATAAAAATTGAAAATTTGCTGGTTTCTTCTTGTAACAGTTGTTTATTAAAAAAAGAAAATAAAAATAATGTTCTAGGAGAAAGCATATGTATCCTCAGTGCCTAATTCAGTGGGTATCGGACCCAAGTCCAGATGTGGCTACTCGGTTGAGAGTATTCATTGTTAATTCGTCTTGATTCGGATACAGTTACAAATGCAACTCTTGAGCGTAATGAAATTGACAAACAGAAATGCAAATAATGTCTCCAATGCATGTGTTCCCATATGTGACGGAGGTATCGATCCACTGGTCGTAATTCTCTAGTACGCAAATCGTGTGTCCGGATGATAGCCGAGCTTGTCAAGCGCTGGATTGCAGGCAAAGTTGATCATGGGCGGTGGGCCGCAAAGCAGGACAATTGTCTCATCGTTGGCCGGCAACAGATGAGCGCCAATCATTTCGTCATTGATGAAGCCCACGCTGTAGGTCCAGCCTGTATTAGAAGTACACAAATAAAGAGAATAAAACAATTAGATAGAAGACTCCACTAAATATTGAGAGATTACAGGAATAAGACCTACGAGTATACGTTAACCGATCCCTTGCATTGTGAAATGAAAGCAAAACTCTGTGTTACTAGTTGCTAGCGGGTTAGACTTAATAGCTAAAACGTTGCTCGGACCGATGGCCAAGCCGCTCCAGACCCGGTATACAAGTGTAGTTGACCATTGGCGGTGGCCCGCAAAGCAGACACAGCGTCTCTGGGTCAGGCGGATGCAGATGCTCTTGCATCATCTCGTCGTTGATGTGTCCAGTGTTGTAGGACCAGGCTAAAAAGCGCGCGTGCGCCGTGCGGGGCATCCGTTTGAGGGCAGCATGTGGCGAGGGGGGGCAAACACGAAAATTTCAACATAATAGATGGCATATTTAGCATTGCTAAACTTATTCCACCGGTGATAATATCAATATGAGATCTAATTGTGAATGGTTTCAATGAGCTCTTCTCATAATTTTATCAATGATGACCATTATGAATCCTACAAATAATTAAGTGTATGAACATTCAACAATTTAAATTAATTAACTATTAAAATATCCTATGCGATGGAGTCGTTTAAGTATCTTTAAGTATCAAAATGAAGAATTAGTTATAGTATAAAAGCTTATCCCTACATTTGTTACTTTCTTGTTACTTTCTTTGCATATTTAATATGTCTAAAATAGGTTTTTACTATTAAGTAATAAATTAAACGTAGCCTACGCTAAATAAAATTGAACTCAAAGTATTGTACTAAAATGAGTGTGAGTTGCTAAGTTGACACATGTCTTTGTGGATGATATGTGAGGACGGAGGTACACTTGAAATGGCTTCTCACCTTCGGCAGATTTATCAACGGTGTACCAGACCTTAAACTGGTCGGGATGTTTCTTGGCTAATTCGTCCAGTTCGCCACGCAGCAAAATATCCTTTTCACTCTGTAAATTAAATTAGAATTAGTCGATAATATTATAAATGTATAAATATGGTAACTAACCTGGTTGGCAAATAGAAGCGATAGTTGAGTTTTGTCCTTTTCATTACGCTTAAGCACTTCGCGTACCAGTTGCAACATGGGAGTGATTCCTGTACCGCCGGCAATCATGTTGACATTCTTGGCAGTCACATGCTTGGGAGGATCCTTGCGTAGTTTCTTTATGGAGAAAGTGCCATTGCCCAGATATTGCAAACGACCTGAAGGTCCACGGAACGAAATCTTATCACCAAGTTCCATCTGCTCCAAGTGTTGCGTCATTTTGCCGCCGGCTGGGAACTTGGGATGCACATCCTTGAAGTACACCTTCACAACCAGATCCACGTAGCCGACATCCTCATCGGAAGAGATGGGCGTGTACGGGCGAATAACAAGCTCGTTGTCAATCGTCGCTATCAGATGGATGTGCTGGCCAACTGGCAATCCCAGTATATGCTGCTTGGAGGGCAGTCCAAAGCGGAATCGTCGTGTATCATGACTGAGCACCTCCTTCTCAATCAGTGGCAGTTGGTACTTATCATTGGGATCCACAAGCGTGCGCAGTCGTGCTGTCCGGTTGGGTTCCCGGCGGGGTTTCGTCGACTTCTTGTTGATGAAATAGTGGACTATCAAGGCGCCAGCGACAACGGCTATAACGCCCACAGCAATCGGAACAAACTGTAAATGGACAAATATGATTAATATTGTGTAAGTCAATAGATCAAATATTGTTATACTCGTATGTTTATTTACTATATTCAACTATTAACATTATACATAGTTAATACACCAGACTGATGCCTTTGCTGATTAAAGGTCGAATTGCGTTTTGTGAAAATTTTCCTTTTGTAGATTATGAAATACATAAATAACAATTGTAGAATCGTTGTCAAAGCAACATGAATTTAAAAAGTATCTATCATAAACAGTATGTATCTGTACACTTTAAGATAATGAAATATATAAATACTAATTTTAGAATCGTACATTTATAAAGTATCTATCAGATACACTATGTATCTGTGGCCTTTGTAAACTTTAAGCCCCGTCTATGAAGCCGTACAATAATTGAGGTTATTTGTTATAACTTAAACCACAACGACTTGGCCGCGACCTTGAAATCATAGTCCATTTTAGGAGTACGTTTCTCTACACAAGTATTAAACATTGCACAGGCACTTAATGCGCTCTGGGTGATAATATACATATAGTATGTACATACATATATGTAATTATCTATGACGTCACAACACACTCAAAGATAAACAGAGAGCGACAGCTGGGCTGCTAAGAGAGCGGCAACGTCAAGTGCGTGACAACTCACGTATTTTCTCTCGCTCTTTTATAAATTCATTATACACTTACATCGAATTCGGTCATTTTGCGCACACTTGTTAAAAATGTGTTTTTGTTATTGTAATAGTACTCGTATTTCCAATTTAAATATTCCAGCTATTGAACTTGACCGACTATTGGAAGTCGCAAGCGTTTGATGAACCGAACGCGTTCGAGCACAATTTCCAATTGAAATTGAAATGAAGTCAACGCGGTGAAGTGAACACGAGGGCTGGTGCCGCATTCGCACAGTGAGTGTGCAAAGTATGCTGATTAGTTAAGAACTATCAAAACTTGAATTCAATTCAGTTCAATAATAATTTGTACTTGAATTATGAAAATGTCATGTGAAATTATTTGATATTCTGATTGATATTTTATTTTAATTAAAAAGTTAAAGTTACTTCTTTGTATATAAATACATATTTTATGCACTGTGTCACAGTAAACGTTTTATAATGATGATAAGCTAAAATTAGCACTGTGAGAGAGCTGAAACAGCATGACAGTAAGAGAGCGAACTCACAATGACGGTTGACAAAATAAATGGCAGGTTCAGTTTCAATTTATTAAAGAGAGTTATTCAGTATTGCCCAAAGAGAAATTGTATTTGTGAACAGCTGATTTTCGTTGAGCGTTTCAAGCTCATTTTGTCTCTTTCTGTAACTGTAACTTCTTTACCTATGCCAAGTTTATATGACAACTTAACACGATTTAAACTGTTTTGTAACGCATTTTAACTCGAAGATGGTTTTACACTACAATATTTATTGAAGTCAGTTTTAATTGTTGTTTAAATATTTATGGTTAATTAATTATGTCAGTTAAGTCTACACGAATTTGAGGAAAATAAGTTAGCTGCCTTATAAACTTTATATTTCAGCTGTAATGTTTTACAATTCATGTGTTTGATTCTATAATTATTTAATACATGACGTCATTTAACAATGTGTTTTTTTGTTTTGCTTAATTAAATTTCGACTTCTACAGACAAAAACATAAATGTATTAACATATAGGCAAGTACAATACATTTTTATATTGAATAATATAATATTCTTTGAATTCTTTTGTGGGAGATGCCAAATGGTCAATACATATGTACATACAAATGTATATTTTTAACAATTATGAAATGTGCTGTGCAGTTAATGGATAAGGGGAGGGGGCGGGGGGCGGGGGGCGGTCAGGAGGTTTGCCGAAATGGGAGAATATCAAGAATTATGCAAAAGCTGCGTTGTTGCAATGTGTTTCGTAACTTACATTGCTCTCAATGAGACGCGCCATATCCAAGGGCTGGAGACGCAGTTGCCTGGAACTTGAATGCTGCTGCTTTTCTTGGCAGTGAGATAATCAATCGGTGCACTTTTGGATAAATTATATAATTTGTGAATTCGATTTGAATTGCACCGATGGAGCAACCACACACACGGACAGCAGTTTTATTTTAAAACGCAACGCAGGCCCAACGCGAATGTCAGCGAAGAGCAGAGATAGTGAAAGCAATTGTTTTGTTTGACCACCAAAAATGTACGCTTCCTCTCTCTTTCGCTGTCTTGTAGCAAGAGAGATACCGTGGAACTCTCTTGTAACTCTCTTGCGGTGCTCTTTCTTTTGTAAGAGCTCTCAAGAATATGAATTTCAAATACAAATAAAATATATATTTGTCATGAGATCATTACACCGAAATTCTGTCGAGAGCTAAATTATATGCATAACAGATTACAAATTTATTGTAATAAAAAAAAACACTTGCAATTTGTTGAAAAACTTGTTTATTTCTTGTCCGAAGGGCTGCAAAAACATCGATGGTACTATCGATATTATTGATATTTTTAAAATTGTTCGATGCCTCGATGCTTTAATTTCAACATCGATGTTTCATTACATGGCGAAACGACTAATTAAAAAATAATAATTAATTTAGTTGCATAAATATGCGTAAATAAGTTAAAGAAATATAAATAAAAATGATATTTTCTTATTGGCGTCGGCGTCTCGTGGGTAAAAGTTTCCGATCTGGTTTGTTTGGATATTGGGTAAATTTAATTTTTTTTTTTGATTTCACTAGAATGTTTTAGGTCTATGCATAATTTTTTTTTTTGAATTTTCTTGATTTTTTGATATAATTTTTTTTAGAATTGAATTTTCAATATTCTCTTCCCGACGGCTGACAAACTTCAAATCTTCATTAAAATGTTTACCTTAATTTTGACTAATTTCTAAATTATGATTTTCATCAAATTTATTAATTTTTATTGAGTTTTAAGTAAAATTGCAAAATTCAAAACTGTGAACAAGTTCTTTTGAGCAAGACATTGAACTAGTTCAGCGGAAATATGAACTTGAAAATGTAGGTTTGCCACTGCGTCGAACCAGAGGTGTATTTTAAATAAAATTTCCGCAGCAACTCTGCTAAAAAGAATCGATAGACTTAAGTTTATCGCTTTAACTCTCTTTCTTTCTGAAACGCACGTCGCAAGGTGTAGACATGTCGTAAGTAATTCCGTAAAAATAAATCTTAAAAAATACAATGCATCCGGAAAAGTGTAAGGAAATATATAGGGCATGTTGATAAATTATATGCTGCTTTAAATTATCCGCACTGTATTTTTGGTGTGCGGCAATCAGAAACCAGCTTTTTGGACCAACATCAATGACCACATCAGTTTGGAAATGATTGCAATATTAAATTTAAATGTTGTGTTTAAATATGTGACTACTCATGCAAGTTGCAACCATTTACACAATTTTAATACATTTTCAAACAATTTTATACTTTGTGGTATGTATGTAATTAATTTGTACTCTTTCAATTACAGGTCGAAAGTTTCACGTGACACGCTCCTCGAGGGCGTCAGCGGTCTGCTGGAGCACTCGCTGAAGAAGAAGCGCGGCTTCCTGGAGTCGGTGGAACTGCAAATTGGCCTGAAGAACTACGATCCCCAAAAGGACAAGCGTTTCTCTGGCACTGTCAAGTACGTTGGCTAAAATACCTGCACTGTAAGACTGTAAATCACCTCACTCATGCGTGTGTATGTGTGTGGGAGAAACTCCCCTCACCTAACTGTGCGTGTGTGTGTGGAGGAGAGATGGCTTCAGTGTTAGGTAGTCGAGAGAGTGCAGTCTCACTCACACTCTCGGCGGACCTGCACTCAGGGTCTTTAAATCAAATTGAGTAGGCATCAGAAATGATTCCGAACACCTTAATTAAATAGATATATTAACAAACGCCTGCTCCTCTGCGAGCTGTGTAAGTTTTGCCTAATGAAATGATGCACAAGTCTTGAGCCAAATTTGATTTGTTTATCCCATTGACATGTTGCTAATCTTTGCATTTTAATTGCCATTTTGCAGGTTGAAGCACATCCCACGTCCCAAGATGAAGGTGTGCATTCTGGGCGATCAGCAGCATTGCGATGAGGCCAAGGCCAATGGCGTTGAGTTCATGGATGCTGAGGCTCTCAAGAAGCTGAACAAGAACAAGAAGCTGGTCAAGAAACTGGCCAAGTCCTATGACGCCTTCTTGGCCTCCGAGTCTCTGATCAAGCAGATCCCACGTCTGTTGGGTCCCGGTCTGAACAAGGCTGGCAAGTTCCCTGGTCTGTTGTCCCACCAGGAGTCGATGATGGCTAAGATCGAGGAGGTCAAGTCCACCATCAAGTTCCAGATGAAGAAGGTTCTGTGTCTGTCCGTTGCCGTTGGACACGTTGCCATGAAACAGGATGAGCTCTCCCAGAACGTCAGCTTGTCCATCAATTTCTTGGTCTCCCTGCTCAAGAAGAACTGGCAGAACGTACGCTCCCTGCACATCAAGTCATCCATGGGACCACCACAGCGTCTGTACTAAATTCTGTACCATGTTGGACTTGAAAACATCATTTTAAAAACAAATAAAATTTACATTGTAATGTATCTGAATTCGCTTGTATTTTATTTTGTATTCGTACTTGGAAGATATCAAAGATGTCTACCTTTCAGAACCAATCATCAATGGAAGCGCGAGGAAAACACGGCGAGAAAATTAAAATGGCGAAGATTAAGGAATCTTCCCTCCGATTAAAACATGCTAACTAGAATGCATATAGAATAGAAAAATAGTTTTTCTATAATCAAATCTTGTCAAATTTACATTAGGAAACAGTTTTAAGTAACTTATTTAATGAATTAGCCAACAAGAATTAACATCCCCAATGTAAACGAATAAATTGAGATTTTCTGTATGTTAAATAGAGTCTGAACGATTTTATGACAGCAACAAAAACTGATCAAAATGCAAATAAAACATTTCAATTCAAAATTACATGTTTGTTTATTACTAAAAAAAAGTATTAATTTATGCATACATCAATTCTCTATAAAATGCTAGAGAAATTAATGTAGTGTCACGTCATACTAAGGCTAATTGAAATAAAATAAAAAGAGATTAGTAAATTTAATCCCCTGCAAAATTAACTTTAATTTTTTTCAAATGATATATAAAAAGTTGTATGCAAAGGCAATTCGGAAAGCTTAATGTTTTTCAATTGCAACTCAAAACCAACTTCTGTTCCTTAAATGCAGCGTTATCGTATACTTTGCTTATATCTTTTAATTGAAAAGTTATATTTTTTTGTATTTTTTTTACGAAATCTGGTCCAACTGAATCAATACTAATATATAAAAATACTTTGATAATTATACAATCGTTGTCAAAGCAACATAAATAAGTATCTAAAAGCTTACAATAGCCACAGATACAGAGTGTATCTTATAGATACAATTATCAAAGTCAAACGTGACGGGACTGTGGAGTCTTTTTTCTAATTGTGAATTACATTTAGACATTAGAATTAAAGGTGCCTAGTTATCTGTAATATCTATTATTAAAAGTAAGTCTATTACATTTCAGTAGAGCTAATAGTTCGAGCTAGGAAATCGCGTACTTCCACGGCACGATTCAAATCCCCGCTGGTGTCTCGTCTAGGGGCGATTGGCGGTGACCTGAACCTGGACACGTCTACGGTGTTGCCCCACTCGAGCATGTGGGGCTCGCTCAGTTCCTCGAGGAGATTGTGCAACACAGTGGCAGCTGTGATAATACAAGATGCGGTCTGGAAACTGATGTCAAGGGGTTGGCTGAGGAAACGCCAGCGAGACATCAGTCTGTGGAGGGCGCAGTCACTCAGCTCATGGAGATGGTCGGCCACCTCGTTGAAGTCGTACTCGTGGGGAGCCACAGGATCGGAGAACTGCTGCAGCAGCCAAGGTCGCAGGGGATAGTTCTGATTAACAGGTGCCAGGACAAAGGCGGGAACCATACGCCTATTTATACAGCGGGCGGGCAGCTGGGACAGTGGATTCGGTGGCTCCGCAAACATGGGTGCTTTGGAACCATTCCCGTTGCTCAGCTGCAGCTCACGGAAGAGCATTCGATCGTCTAGGAGGAATTCCATGCGCAGCGTTGGCACGAATTCAGCATCACTTTTGCCCTTGCCACGCAGAGGGATGCAACAGACGCCGAGGACACCGACAAGGGCAGCGGGCATGTTGCATTCCCTCTGGAAACCCGCCACCACATTGACGCAGTCCGCCTCGCTTTGGGGCAGCAGACGGAGCGCTTTGCCCAAGTTGGTCATTACGGCATTGCAAAAGACCTTGAGGCATTTGATGGTGCGGGCACGCGGCAGTGCAAACTGCTCCGCTATGATTGAGATTCGCTCTCCACTGGCCAGAAAGTAGAGCGCCAGTCCCACGCACTTCTCCGCCGAGATCCTGTCCAAATGGGAAGCTGTCAGCTCCGGAACACTGCGTAAGGTGGGCGCCAATTGACCACACAAAGACTTGAAGGTGCTGCGAGTCACGTGCAGACTGTTGAGGAACTCCTCATCGTTGTACTGCGGAATGGTGTCCTCCCAGAACTGCGTCTGACTAACGCCCACAAACTCCGACTCGGATTTGTTCAGATTGTGATCTTCATGAGTGTCAAACTGGGTGTTGTCCAACTGGGCGTGCTTCATGCGCAGCATGGCAAACATGTGCAGGTATCTGGACTGCAGCTCAATCATTTGTTGCATAAAAAACGAGCGCAATTGCTTGAAACGTCTTCGAGATTTTTGCTGCCGTCGCCTTCGATTTGTTATCACCGTTTGTTGCACGTGCCGCACATGCGCCTTTATCAACATGGCGATTTTCCGTTTGCGCTCCTGCATAGCTGAGTCCACACCTGCCGAATCATCGTTAAGCAACTTGTACAATGCATCATTTAATTCGCTGTTTATTAATTTTAGTCCTTCATCCATATTTTAACACAAAGACGGAACAGCTGATTTACAAACATAGTTTCGGTGCTGCCAACTGGTTTTAATACCAAACAACAATCAAACAAAACAATAAAACGGGTTGGCAGTCTTGTTTTTAATTTGCAAAATAGGTTTGTAGCATTTTGAAATTGTTTGCTGAATATTTGTTAGAATCTTGTCGATTTTTTTAAATATATTTTTTAGAATTAAATTTGTAGCTTCTCTCCCCTTTGGATGACGAACTTCAAACCTTCACTAAAACGTATTAAATTTTTATCAAATTATTATTTGATTGCAAAGTTATTGCATTTTTAAACTAGCAAATTCCTAAAATATACATTTATTAGTCATTTAAGTATTTATTAATTAACTGATGATCTGGTTTATTTTAGCTGTAAAATTTAACCACGTTACTCCTCAATAGCAATTTGCTCCTCACTTAACATCTGCAAACGCGCAAAATTAAATTTTTTAGTATTTTTGCAATAAATTGCTTAAAAAATAGGCTAGTATTTTAACTGTTTTGCATTGCAACTTCAGCTATTTTTTTTTTTTTTTTTGGATATCTTCCCGCCCAAAAATAGCTATTTTTCCTGTAAAGTTGGCAGCAGCACTGTAACTCCAAAATATGGATGAAGAAGTTATGAAAAAGAACAGCTATTTTTATTTTTTTCTTAAAAAGTTGGCAGCACTGATTTAACGTTTCACGAATGAAAAATAGGGCCAAACAATTTTTTTTTTATAAACAATTTGTATTTATTGTAATAAAACCTGAAAAGCGGCGGAAGAGATTTTTTTTGCAGTGTCGTTGTTTCTTAACATTGCAGCAAATGTTATTACTTGTTGCTCGCGTGCTTCAATTTTTGTCAACAAACAAATTAAGGACAACAAAAAATGATCGTGCCTGATGTTATTATGAATGAGGATTCAAGATTGCACAAGGAACTGATTGAATACGTGACAACTTCATGCAGACTGCTGTTCATTCAGGATGATTCGGTCTTTGCGAATTTCAAGTCAATTTTCAACGAATTCAACGATCTGTCATCAATGGAGCTTAAAGCAATTGTCTTAAACGACATTTTGCCAAGAATACATTCCTACCACTTGACGGAAACAGTTAAAAAGCGATTGCAAATCTTGGATTTGCATCCCGGCTTTCAAAAAACTCCCCAAGGATATCAATATGCCGCATTGCACATGGGAGCCTCATTTGTTTTGACGCCAAGCTGCGATTTTAGTCACGCTGAGCAGCTGCCACAACTGCTGGTAAGTTCGAGTTCGAATTCGAATCCGAATAAGTATTATACCCTTGCAGAGGTTACGAAGTGTGTAAAGCATTAAAAGGAAACCCCACAAAGTAGATACAATCCGTCAAGTAATTGTGTTGACAAAGCAACAATTTTGATTTATAGTTAACTTTTTATACACTGCGGGTATATGAAGTTTGTGGAAAGTATCAACAGACGAATCGATATAACCTTGTCCGTCTGTCCGTATGAACGAATGAATCTCAGAGAGGGTAATAGCTAAGAGCATCAAATTTGGAATGTAGACTCCTTATAATGTCAGGCAGATCAAGTTTAATTAAAATTTTAACAACACCCAATGTGGGCAGAGAACTTTGCAAAAAACCGAGAGTATTATGAAAACTTGATGGTGAGTTTTTAATACCCGCAAGTGTCTGCCTATGTCATATACATTAAGACCAAGTTTGGTTAAAATCGAAGCACTATATCATAAAGCTGCCATAGTAACCATCCGTCGAAAATCAAGTTTTAGTATTTTTTCTGAGATATCTTTACCAGTCGGACGTATCTGACCCAATCTATTTTAAATCAATCCACTATATAGCTGTCAGCGGAAAAATCAGTCGAAAGTTCCATACACAGTTATGCAAGGCCATAAAATCTTCAGAGCCCCGAACGGTATCTTAGAGCCTAGGCACAGGGCAGCCGACTGTCGAGTGCGCTCGACTAATATTTTTTATTATATTAAAGATATTTTTTTTAAAGATATGTAAATATATTAGTGACCAGGTACTCTGAAAGTTGATTCTCGACCGATTTTTCCGTTGGGAGCTATCAGTTTGGTTAAGTTATCTCTTGATTTTCGACTTAACGTCTCTATGGCAGCTATTTGATTTAGTGGTCCTATTTGAATCAAATTTGGTAAGGATGTATAACAGCACAGATGTTTGTGTGAGATTTGTTGAGATATCTCAAAAAACCATGAAATTTTTCATACTAAAACCTCATTTTCGATCTATCGTTCCTATGACAGCTATATGATATAGAGGTACGATCCTAAAAAAATTAAACTTGATCTGCGTACGGTATCCAGGAACCTACGTACCAACTTTGAAGTCTCTGGGATCGACGCGTTCAAACAGACGCGTTCAAAATAGTTACTTGATTTACTGTATAATTTTAATCAAACATTAATTATAAAGAACTTTTTTGTTTATTGTATATGATCAATATCAGCTTCACAATCCGACTAAATTTGGTTGAAATCAGAGTATTATGTCAAATAGCTCTGCAAGGGTATTCAATCTTCGGTGTGTCAAAACTTTTTATATTGTTTTTCGAATAATAATGCTAATTTTTTGTCCCAACAGTCGGCGCAGGGAAAATGCCGAGCGGAGAAGGAATTCCGGTTAAATGCACCGACACGAGGCAAGGACGCATCCCACACAATGCTCGTTGATCCCGATGCAGTGCCGCAAGCTACACCCAAGTTTCAACTTAGCTTAGAAATTGCAATACTGCTGTCGGCCATGGTATCTACTGATCTAGAGTTGTCTTCTGCCCAGCTGCACGATCTACAAGTAATCCACAACCGATTGCGACGTGCCAAGCAGTCCTTTGAGGACAATGGCAGGATTCTCCCCTACCGCAACAATATTGAGCACCTTACTCATTATATCGTTTTGTTCGAGAAGCTCAAGACGAAGCTTTGCAGGGCTATAGATAGTTTTTAGTTTGCATTACGTGATGACACTTACTTTTAAATCGCAAAACTGTAAATTAAGTTCATTTTAAAAAAATATAATAATACATTGTTTGTTTATTTTAGAGATTTTATCGCTTATTAAATAATGCTATATCGTACTTATTAAAAAAAGCGTTTCCGTTTGGCTTGGATCGGTCAACTATATTATCTAGCTGTCATAGGTTTTTTATTTGTTTGTTTATTTGATATTTTAGTTTCTTGTGGTTTTTAGAAGACGTTAATTAATACAAACATAGTTAGATTCATTGGCTTTAACTATTTCTAAATATAAAATGCATTATACACTTCTTTGCCCATTTTCAATGGGCTCAGGGTATAAAAAGCAAATATACAGGTGTGTTCTATAAACTTATAACAGCTCTAAAGAAACGCAAAAACAATTGTTGGTATTCCCGAAAATAAGAAACCAATGCTCTCAAATATCTACACAAAATTTGAGAGATTTGTCAAAATTAAATATTTATTAAATTGAATTAAAATATTCTTAAATTATTATTATTATTAAAAAAAATATGTTCGAAAATAATAAATTTCTGACATTTCGAACGGTTGTTTTCCAAAACATTTCCCTTCAAAATCTCCAGAGATTTATGGAACACACCTGATTTGTATTTATCGTGTTGAAGGAATTACTTGTAAATTGTTATTTTAAAAAATATTGTTAATGTGGCTTAAGTGTTTAGAATATTATGCGACGAATCCCTTTTAGTGTTAATTATATGTATACTCTGAAAATGAAGAGACCTACGATCATCGCTGATTGACGGCAACAGGTATGTAGGTAGACGGTGTGTGCTGCATCTTGCTCTCTGTCCCTCTCTCTCTCTGTCTGTGTTTGGCTAAGAGATACTTTTGTCTCTGGGTGCACACTCTCCAAGCCAGCTTCAGTTTGTGGTTCGATTTCAGTCGCAAACTACGAGTAACCAAAGATAGTCGAGGTGCGGATACGAAGTACCACGAGTCCGTTGCTTGGGTTCGTTTACGTTTCGGTCTCAAAAAAAGCCAACAGTCGGCAGTTTGGAGAGCGGGAGAGCGGGACGCGAAATGTCTGCCAAAGCGTAACGAAAATTTTCAAGACAACAAAAGCGGCAGCAGCAGAAGCAGTAACAACAACACATCATTAATGGCATTTTCTGTTTCGTTTCGAGTTTGTGTGTGAAAAGTGCACAAAAGTAGTAGCTAAACAACAGCAACACTAAATGATAAATGAAAATGTAAAAGGTATACGAAAAGTTTCTGCAAAATGTAAAATAATCAAATATTATTAAAATTAATTGCAAAATTGTAGTGCGCGGCATTTAACGAAAATAAAAACAACAACAAATTGGCTAAAAATGAATGAGAAAATTTCTACTTAAAATAAAAATGGTATATTTGCCATTTACACACCTGCAGCTCTGTGGCTATGTGTGCGTGTGTGTGTGTTTGTCGTTGCATAGCTGTAAACCAGTTGCCAATTGCAACGTGTTTTCTGTTTTTTTTTATTTCTGCCAAGAGACGACCATAAAAAAGCAACAGTCGCGAATATATGGAAAATTTGGGATACAATCTAACTATTTAAAATTTTAAAGCAAAATCAAAATAAATAGAAAATAAAATTCGAATAAATGAAAACTTTTTACTCTACTCGCGGATTTCTGCTGCCAAGTTGGCCAATCTCGATATGTGACCAATGAAACACGTCCGAAACGAGTGTCAAGTCCAAAATTATCGCAAAGAATATCAAAAAACAAAAACTAAAATAAAATAACAGCAAAAAATTCCACAAACTATGAAGAGAGAAGCGTATATAAAAGATTTAACTGCTTTTTTTGTGGGTATTGTCTTGATTTTGGCTAATAAAGCAATTTCATATCGTAAACTGAGAGTAAAAACAGTGAGATCATTAACGTTTTAAGAGAGCACACAACTACATGCATACATTTGTAGAACTGAGCGAGATTCACACGTACGCTGCAAAAGAGAGAGAGAGAGAGAGAGAGTGGGAGAGAGTTTTCAAGCTGTGCTCTGCTGGAGCGTAAAAGGCCAGTGCAATTGTTGTTGTCCAAAATAAAAGCAATGAAATGCGTTTCCATTTCAAACAATTGCATAGTGACAAAAAGATACAGATACAAAAATATCAGAAGTTTGCATTTGTGTACTTATATCGTATATGGGCTTCAGCCAGTGTGGAGGTGTAAAAAGCAAACGATCAAAAAGCGCGCGTCATTTTTATTTTATTTGTAACAAAC
Source organism: Drosophila phalerata (assembly GCA_951394115.2). Lineage (NCBI taxonomy): Eukaryota > Metazoa > Arthropoda > Insecta > Diptera > Drosophilidae > Drosophila > Drosophila phalerata. The sequence goes on from OX596004.2 coordinate 15,439,583, forward strand.
AAAAAACAAAAAGTTGAAAGCTTTCTGTATCTCACAGAACAGTGGGAAGAAGAAGAAGAAACAGCAGCAGATACAGCTTGTTTTAATTTGAAATGCTAATGAATATGATGCTCGTCAGTTTCACGGAAGATCGCCCAAACATGGCAAAACATATACACAAGCAAACATATATGTACATATATAAATATGTATTAAGTGGCAGCTACTATTCATAATTAAGACCTCTCTTCTGTTTCTGCTCGTATTCTTTCACATAATCTGATCATTCTTCTGCCTGCCAAATTGTCAGTTTTTGAAAGGGTCAGTTAGTTCTCAAGGTAATCAAGGTTGATGCTTGATGATGGCTTGTTTTGACAAAAAGAATTGCCGCAAATGAGCATTCTGCTGAATATCGTAAACTGAATGAGTAAAGTCCGGAAGTAGGTGAAAAGTAAAGTCATATTAACTGTGTCTATATTATATCCATTCCGGATTACAATAAACACATGCAATCATTTGAAAATGTATATAATTATCCAAGTCATAATCAGGTAAAAAGCTTCATTTGACTGACAACAGTTAATGGTTCTACGCTTGTGCTCTGGGTTTTTAAAATTACGATATTCGCAGTCTCTCGCTCTCAAAACTCAGCTGATGCTCGACCGTTCCTCTCTTTTGCTCTCTTGAGCGCTGCTTACGATATTTGTGGTCTACCTCCCTCTAGTACTGCTCATTGGTGCAAGATTGGTGAGCTCACCAATTACCATTCACCACTACTGGTTACCGCACCAATTACCGCCCATACAAATCGCTGGTGAATTTAACATGGGGATGTCATTGGCGGTAACCAATCGACACCTATTGCATTACCGATCACCAGTTAATTCACCAGCATCCACAACATACCAGTAACCAGTGAATTCAGCACTAACCTTAACATACCAGTAACCAGTGAATTCAACACTATCCACAACATACCAGTAGCCAGTGAATTCAACACTATCCACAACATACCAATCACCATTGAAATCACCAATATTAAAAATATACTAGTCATTGATGATCTCATCAGTATCCATAGCATACCCGTCACCATTGAAATCATCAATATAAAATAGATACTACTCATTGGTAAATTCATCAATGCCTACAATATATTATTCATTAGTAAAATCTCCAATCTAATCACCAATGCAACCACCAGTAAAAAGTGCAAGCACACGTTCAATCATAAAATATAATTCAACATTTTCTTAAATCCATATTTCACATGTTTATATATACTATGTATTAAGTAAATATCATTGAAAAATACAAAAAATTAGATTAATTAAACTTAAACTTTTTTTTAACATATTCAATATGTTTAAGAAGTTATTTAACATTTTTTCAAAATAAAAGGATACAAAATAAAAAACATAAACGAAATTAATAATGTTTTAGAATGATTAAATTAAAGCTCTAGGGATTTATCAGCACTTTTGGACTTCTGCATGCTCTTAGCCTTGTTAATCCGATTCTTTTGCAAATGCAAGGCTGTTCTAATTTGCTTCTCAGGTGGACCAAACTCGTCATGAAAGGGAATCGATTCTGAAATATAAAATATACACGTTTTAGAAAAAGTTTCCCTTTATTTAAAATATACTTGCCTATTAGAGCTCCAAAAAAGTTTTCAAGTTTTTTCAAAGACTTTTTGCCCAAGAGGCCGTCTACATTAAACTCGAAGCTCACCGCATCGGCTAATATTAGTTTCAGGTTTTCCAAAACTCCCGTCTTTCCATTTGTTCTTACTTTAAGAATCGACTGCATGGTTGCAATCTGTAAATAAAAGAAATTGTTCATTAATTTAAAATAAAATTAAGTTAAATTAGTAATTATATGAAATACGTAAGCTGAGCGGTTGCTTGGAGTTATCATGTTATTTAAAGTTTCCAACTCTTCAATAGTTTTAATTGGAAACGCTTGAGCTTGTGAGGCATTAGTCTGTTTTTGATCGAAAAGCTGCTCCACCAGTACTTTTAAATCCGCTATAGCATCAACGGCGACTTGAAGTTGTGCTATAATCAAAAAATGAAATTTTACTATAGATATAGATAAATCTTGATGTTTTGTGTTTGCTTGCCTTTTAAGGTGTTGTTTTCCTGTGTCATGGTATCTGAAAAATATGTTAAATTGTAATTAGTTTCAGTTATAGTTCGTTTTTATATTTTTTATTAAATACCTTTTATTTTATCAAACATTTTGTCCATATGTCGCTTGGTTTCCTCGCACTTGCAGTTTTCATCTATAATAACAGTTTGAGTTTAAAAAAATGTTGTGAACAGGAATAAATTACTTACCTTGCACATTGAAATCAATTTTTTTGAATCTCTTTCGAGGATTTTCCGACATTGTTGCTCGATGTAAAAAAAGATAATTTTATAGTATACTACTATGCAAAAGGGGAAATAAAACTAAATTATTTGCGTACGGTAGTCCTATAGCTTTACAATTAACGTCATGCAATTGAAAAGTTTCGGAAATGTCAGTTTCTGTATCAACTTTAAAAATTCCTAAAGTCGTGGAATCAATGGGTTCTTCATAAAAACTTGAAATATTTTTGAATTTTCTGCCAATTATAGAGCCTCCATTGTCATGGGAAAAATGGTCTATAATAATAGGAATATTTCCTTGAACATAGCAGTAATTGTTGGGCTTATTGGTGGTTAAAACAAAGTTTTCGAAAACACATTTGTTGTTTACTATTCTTGGTTTATTATTACCCAGAGAAATTGTAGGACTATCTTCGATTATTTTTCGATGAATTTGTTCTAAAACTTTAGTTGGTTTGCGAACAAAACGTTTAAGTTTTTGTAAATAATTTTCGAATGCATAACAGGAGCCTGCAATTGGGTCACCAACCAGTTCTATACTATCCTTTACATGCAATAAGCTGTGAATATTGTAGGATACACTATTTGCTCCAAAAACGGTTGGAAAATTCTCCACAAATAAATTTAACATGGCTTGAAAAGTCTGCATGTTTGAATTGCGTTGTTTAGGGCAACACATTAAGCGATATGCGCAATGAAGAAGAAGATATACGTAGTATTGGTCCTCAGATAATGAATCCTTAAGAGCAACAACGCCTGTGTACAATAGAAATTGTCTATATTCGGTAGCTTTCCAATTTGCGAGTTCGTAAAGGGAGCGTGGCTTACGAGGAAACTCGTTTGGAATGCATCGGCGCATAGAAACTAATTTAATTGAAATTCTCAGTTTTTTCGGATTTGATATTTTAGAAGATATATTATTGTTCACTAATCTCTGTAAAAATTTTCGCATCACCCCCAATTCAAAAAGGTGCATGCAATCTAAAGGAATTTGGGTCACCATTGCCACGTCAAGTTTTTCTAAAGTTGTTTTCTTTAATAAATACTGCTTTGAATGATGATTTTTGAAAGTTCTGTTTGAAAAGTCGTCATCTGTTATTGTTTGTCCTGATTTAGTACTGTATATCAAGTAATTATTAATTTTCTTCCCAATTTGAGTACACTTAGAGCACCCATTACTTGATGAATGACCGGGAGTACCACTAATGAAAGATCTAGCAGGCGCGTCGCAAACGACGGCACGAATTTGAAATTTAATAATTCTTTCTCCAATTAGCAACCCATTCGTAATGAGAGATTGTGCCTCAATATAAAATTTTTCTAAAAATAAATCGCAATCATTGGGCTTGGAACTTCCGTAAAAGACGCCCACTGGGAAGACTGGAGCATTTTTAATATTATTGAGCCTTATTAAAATTGGCCACAACTGAGCTCTGGAGGCTTTAAATAAAGGAAGACCGTCAATGTTTATGTCAATACTTAAGGGAGAAATTAATGGACACATTGTGTCAATTTTTTGTAGTTGCGTTACTAGACCAGCGTGGAGGTACGATCCGCCCGCTAGTTGTGTTATTTCTGGGGGCACTGGCGAATGAAATTTGTAAAAGGCGCCAACTTTTAGATGCTCTTCCTTTAAAATTTTGACTAAGTCAATGGCGCACGCTCGGGTTGGTTTATGTTTAAGAAACCACTTTTTTAATTTTTCGGTTAAACTCTCATTGCTTGCTGTTGTCGGAATATCTATTTCAATATTAAAATCGTCCAAATTAACTTCTGTCTCGTTCACTCTTTCAATTGGATGGCTAAAAATTGCACCACGTTCTTGTACAGCTATAAGATTTCCTGTACACATCAATTTTCTATATTTTTCGCGTTGACAATGTTGCAAACGTTTTAAATGGCGCTTGCTAATCATTATTAAACGCTTTAAATATAGAAACACTTTAAATATTAATAATCACTGCTTATATTAACACGCTTACGTCTTGCCACTTCACGTTGTCGAAGACAATGAACGATGCAACAGAAAAATAAAGAGCAACACGAAAAAGCAACGGTAAATATTGCCGCGTGCCTCTTTGACGCGCACAGTGGGATCGTTAAGAAAAAATATTTTGCAGAAATAAATAATGAATGAGCGACTTAAATATTTTAACGGCAATGTATCAGATCGTGCATTACTTACCAATATTGCATCTTTGCAATATTAAAATACTTTATTTTATAATTTTAGGATTTTTATAAATAAATTTATATAAAAAATAATACTTATTTTTAAAAACAATTTTTTTATGTTGTTAAATACAAATTTCTTATTTATTTATCGAAAAAATGTGTCTTTCGTTTTTTGTATTAGTTTACTTTATAAAGGTCACTTTGCGCTCTTCAACAAAAAGACTGTTGATTCCACTGTAAATCATATTTTCTTGCATTCCAAACGAAAGATGGAATTCAAAAAAGTCAAAAATAGAATACAAATTTGCCCGTCTGCTTTGCTTCATTTTCAAATAAAGTAAAATAAGCAACAGCAACAGCTCGAACGAAACGACGCTGCATTACTTTCGTTACAAATTTGCATTACCTAGCGTTGGTGAATTCACTGCTCGGTTTTCAATAGTGAATTCACCAACAAAATTCAGCGACCGCTACCACCAGTACTAGAGGGCTGTTGCTTCTTTTGTTTTGCTTTATGTGTTTGCTTTAACGCGTATTCACATTGTCTGCACAAACATTTTCCGCATTTTTTCATGTGCCCCGTTGAGGTATTCAGAACACATACCAACAATGAAGCAACTACAGCAACAACAGCAACTGCATGTTAACTTCGCAAAACACAAGAGATTGGCGAAAATAACTTTCATTAGCTTTTTGAGTTTGCTAAACATTTAGACAAGGCCCGCTATCTTTTCGACAAAAGACAAGCAATACGATTACGACTGTTAAAAAAGAAATTCATCATTTGTGCGAGTGACAAGCGTCGCTGTTGACGTTGACGTCGCCGTCGACGTCGACGTCTCGCGACATCGCCTTGCACAGTGGTAACACATCAAGCATAACTCCATGAATCGCATTTAATATGTGGATAAGAATATTAAAAAAGGCATTTTATGTAGATCCTATCATACTAAGCACTGACCATTTTAAAATTAAGAATTAAGAAATTAATTAAAAATACTTACCAAATTTTTTCCAAAAACTACAGAAATGGAAACTAACCGAAACCCATACATTTTTGGGAGATTTTTGGTTGTTTTTATTTCTGTGACACCCTGATTAAAATCAGTATTTAAATAAACTTAATAAAATAATTTAAAAACAAATTAAAAGTTATATGATGATGACGGCACATATGTTGAAGTTTATCTATATTATGGCCTATTTTCGTTTATACTCAATTTTAAAATTGTTACATCAAATCTCTGTTGAAGCATTAATAAAGTAATCAAAAATGTTAAATCACTTCTATTCAAAAGCTCAAATATATTGATTAATATATACTGCGGCATATAAAAAAAACGTTAAAAGTATTTTGAAAACTTCTGTAACACTCTGTTACTTACATTATACCAAATCCATGCAAATTAACTCAAAACTTCTTTTATAATGTCGTCGCATATTTTTGTTTTTAATTTAATTGCAAAGATAATTTTAAAAGATAAGATTTAAATTTTTTAACTAAAAGTAGGTTATATTTTTATTGAACATTTTTAAATTATATGCTTTTTATTTTAATTTACTTGAGTGTGGTTCCACTGTGCACAGTGGCAGGTTATGCCACTACTTTCAGTCGCTTAATATCGTGAATCAGCTGCTCGTCACGTTCAGCTCGTCGCATCGGTTGTGCTCAGTTGTTATTGTGGGACGATGGGAGTCGCTTGGGTCTACAATCCAGTAATCCATGGCATGGGTCTTGGGGCTTTTGGACTATAGTAGGCTTTGGTCTTTGGCTGTCTTTGGCATGCGAGCAATGTGTATGAGTTTTATTGGCCATTTCAGTTGCGCGGCGTTGCGCACTTTCCTTTGAGCGGTATAGAAAACGCGTTTACTGTGCGAGTTTAAATGCTTTTCACTGCTTTTACCAATTGGTTGTTTTTGTTTTTTTTTTACTCTCGGCTTTCTTACAGTGGCTGACAAAAGAAAACTTGAAATTTGGTGCGTCGCATCGATCCCATTGCAAGTTTTGGCCGCAGATACTTACATCCGCTTACAGCAAGTTGCACAACTATAACGACTACAACAAAAATAAAAAAAAATAATCACAAAAGAAAACAAAACCAACAAAATTATCTGTGTACCGTCGCTAGACGTTAGTCGTATATCGAGTCAAAATGCGCGTATCCAACAGATACAAGTCATCATCATCATCAGCAGCAGCAGCAACAGCAACAGCAACGGCAACAACAGCAATTGCATCTTACCAAAGTCTAAGCACGCACATTGAAATAATTGCAGCAGCTGGACGCCTTCGAGTACTCGTATAATGAGTCAAAATGTGGCCGATAGTCTGGTGAGTACCACAGTCATTATCTATGTACATTTACGAGCGTAATCTTCAAATATGCATAACTTACAATTGTGTGTGTGTGTTTAAATTATATAGAAAGTATATCGAAAATGCATAGAAAGTAACGCGAAAGTTGCTTTAAGGTCATGTGTATCTGTATCTGACCACCTTTCTTGAGCCTCTAGAAAGGCAAAGACTCTAGTCTCATGTGTGACCCATTTGAACTGATAATTACTATGGCTAATATTTGACGCATTTATGCACAAAAAAAATATTCACATGGCCTATAAATAGTACATTTTAAGTGCGAGTGCAGAGCGCTTAACTGAAATGTACAATTAAAATTTGAAATAATATTTATATCTGGGACTGTAATCTTTATATATTTTATTATAAAAATTACATCATAATCATTATATTAATTATGTATTATATTTCTTACAAATTATTGATTAGGTTTTAGTTATTCTTTAAAACTCAAACAATAAACTTTATTTATGGCAAAAAAAACTAAAACTGAAGTTGAACTCTTTTATAAGGAATATATGGACAAAAATTTTTATATATATGTATATTCCTAGTCAGTAGACAAAGATCTGAAATCTTTTTTTAAGCTTAAAAAACTCTAACTTCTGTAATGCCGCTGACTGCAATTCAAATCTGATAATACCAAACTGAGGGCATAAAATGCCCATTTGACACTGACTTGATTTGACCATAGTGCTAATCATGGAGGAATTTCACAGATTACCCAGAAACAAAAATAAGGGTATTTTTAGCACTCTCTTTTAAAATTATTATAAGTGAATTATTTTTTTAATTAAGAAAAAAAGTCAATAAAAAAAGTCATGATTAATATTATAACACTTTGCTTAACATTGTCAACTAAAGTGATATGCCGTATATTGTCAACTAAAAGGTACAATAAAAAGATATCTTTTATTATGTTAGTTTATTCATATTTAAATCGAGTTCGTTAAACGGTTCAACAAATATTTGCATTATAAATAATCAATGATCCCATGGTTTTATTATCATTATTTTTGTTTTCTTTGTCAGCTTTATTCATATTATTATTATCATTTAGCTGGGTTCACACGATTAAGCTCATGGATATTTTTATTTAGCTCTCAACTTTCAAGTTGTTATTTGTAATTTCTTTTTAAAAGATCATGTTATTTTTAGTTTCCGTCCTATCAGAATTTTCTTTTGTGGCATGCAACATTTGATTGCATCGCTTGCCGCCTTGACTTTTGTCATTGCATCTTTAATTGATCAATTGACTTGAGTTATATTTTACCCCACAAATACAAAAGAAAACAAAACGTTTGATTGGCGCTTACGTAAATTAACATTTATTAATATTTGTTTTTTATTTTATTGTATTGCCATTCGACTAGCTCTCTCTTTTATTGTCGGTATCTCAAAAAGACACCAGCCCGGTCCAAGCTGGGCTGGTAAATGTTTTAGCTATGTGTATTTACATAATTATATCATAGAGTATCATATATTTGTGGTTTCTTGGTACACGAAACGGAACGTGAAAAAATATTTAATTTTCTTTATCACATAAATCAAAAATGATAAAAAATGCTGGGACTGTCTAGACATTTTGAGAGGCTCATAAATATTGTTGAACCAAGTGCCACTATAATGAAAACAAATGTCAATTCTTGTTTTCATTTTGTGAATGAAAAACTCTAATTAATTTTTTGGAAAATAAATGTAATATTTAATGATTATTTTATAATTATCAGGGACCGTAATGAAAATAAACATACTTATATAACAAAATTAGTACAAAAATAATTTTTTTGTTTTATTTAATTATTTGTAATTCATAAAAATAATTACTTTATTTAAATTTAAAAAAAAATTTAGCTCAAATATTTTTAAAGCCAAATTTAATTTTTTTAATTTTTATTATAAAACTTGAGAAGTAATTCTTAGTTTTAATTTTAGAAATGAAAATTGATAATAAAAGCATTGGATAAATTTTTATATAAAAATACATTTATTAAATAATAACAAATTTTAATAATTAAAAATAATTTTGTAATTAAAAATAAAAGTTTATCATGTTTTCGAATTTGCAATTACAAAAATATATGTTGCGTTTATCCCTAATCGTTTTGGAGAGTTCTTGGGCCTCAATTTTTTCAAACATATTATTTTTATTTTTCAACCAAATTGATCGAAGTTTGACCAAAGATTCTTTGCTATGTTAATTCATCAAAAGCTTTAAGAGCAGAATGTCCACTCTATTAAAATTTCCCTCTTCAATCGTGCATGTGTGTGTGTGTGTGAGTGACGCAGAGAGGGAGCACAAAGTTCTGAAAAGAAGGCACAAGAGATGAGAGGCGGCCCATCAAAACATAAACAGAGCGAAATGGGAATAACGAGTGGGTGCGAAATTCCCACGACCCAAACAAATTACCTGAGAGCAAACTGTGGAGGTAGGTACTCGGCATACGCCGACGCGACGCGACGCGACGCCTGAGCAGAGGTTGCTCGACCAACCCTCGTTCGTTCTGTTCTGTTCTAAGAGAGAGTGTGAGAGAGAGAGAGAACGAGAACAAAAGCCGAGTGCTGTTTATAGCGATGTTGGGGCTGTCACGGATCTCGGGTCGACCTGCTCGTTGAGTGCGTTTTCGACAGTTGTTGGCGACGGTTGCCCCGTCACTGTCTCGCTATCGGTAACGGTATCGCCAGAGAACTTTTTTCCCAGTGTAATGTTCCGTGTGTGATACGAAACTCAGAAAATCCCCCCGAAACGTGAAATTTTTGTATAATGTTTTCATAATAATCTTTCCTGCTGCGAAACAAGAGAAACATGGCGTAAAATGTAGCTACTTGCTTGTTTTTTTGTGTATGTAAAGAACGTGAAAATAAATAAATAAATTGAGAGAATTTACAAGCAGACGCCACGCGGTGACCGAAGGCGTACAACGTGATAAAGTGCAATACCTAACTACGAAAATAAGCAAAGGAATAGTCGAAGAGGAAAGACAGAATCGCAGACAAGAAGGACGCCTGCAAATTGAACGTAGTGCAACGAACCCAAACCGAACTCGAACTAAAAGTCCAAAGCCCGAACCCGAACCCCAACCCTTGGTTCAGCGAGGGTTGCACGAGCATCAGCCCAGTCATCCCCTGCCCGCAGCTGACTGTCTGACTGACTGACTCATCATCAGAGTTAGACTCAGTGTCGACGTCGGCGTCGACGTCAACGTCAGAGTCTGAGTTCAGGGCAGAGAAGCTGGCGCTGCTGCTGCATTCGCTTGCGGTGCGTAGCCAAAAACAAATCAAAAGAAAACAGAACAAAACAACTGGCCAAAGCAAAAGCAAAAACAAAAGCTAAAACCAAAGTCAAAGCATAAAGCAAAGCTTCTTTTATCGTATTGTACTCGTACTTCTACATCGCTTCAGCTTACAACAACAAACTAAAATAAATACCAAAAAAGGAGCAGAGAATTTATTGATTTTGCTTTTATTACATTCATTCTATCGATATCGAATCCATTAAACCGCATTTGTAAAAAGTAAACATAGCAAAAAGCAAAACAATCGGACGTCGTGTAAATTACAAACATCTCTACGGCATTTTCCCAAGGAAAAAAGTCAATTTCAAATGGTAAAGCTGCGAATAAAACCCAACCGTCTACTGAGACCCAAACAAAAGATGCGCGCATAAAAAAGTGTGCGAACAACTCTTCCAAGCCGAAGTTTAGATACTCTTGAAATTATGTTATATATAATCACACAATTTTATCCGTAAAAATAAAACAGAAGCAAAACTATTTTCAGTGTTTCGCAAAAATACTTACAACGAATTCAAATTGCAAGAGTATCGAACAAAGCAATTGGAAAACCACTGACATTCTGAGTAGAGTATATGCTTATTCTACAAATGTTATATGGGGAAACCCAACCCACCACAAAAATTCCAACAATACCAACAACGACTCATTTCGAGCCTACGCCAATTTTATGCGCACTCTTTTTGTTTGTGAATATTTCCCATAACCATTAACCCATTCCAACTGGAATCAGCGTGATTTGTACTTGATTTTGAAAGCATTTGGACAGGGCATACATATTTACCGACTCATAAATATATAAATCGTACATAGTAATTTATTACGATTTTTCTTTATCTGGCTGTGCGAGTCTCAACAATTCATGGAAAATGTCAACAACAATTATGTGTAAACACATGAAACTATAGACAAAGCCACTGGCATGGAAAATTAGCGTGTAGGCGGGGAAAAGAATGCCTTGGAAGCTTCTCACTGGTAATCAATGTTAAGTATTTACACTTGAGAGGACTTTCGGCCCGAATTGCGACAATGCGGTAACCTGGTAACCATACACTGAAAGTCTTTAAATAGGTTTCTGTTTTAGTCGCTTAGAAAACAATCTTAAAATATTTAAATAATTGCTAACTCAAGGACAGAGATAATAAAGCTATACTTAATAAAAACTGTACTTCTCAAAATAAATAAGCTTATAAATTACAACTCTGTGATATTAGACTGGTCTACACAATAGGATTTCTGAAGGTACAAGTTATGGGTTCAGATATATTCGCCTACATCTTTTGGTGTATCTTTACTTGTTGTAATAATAATGACTGAAATCTCGAGTATCTTGTTTGGATGTACATACATAAGTATATTGCTTCACTTTCATTCATCACTTGTAAGATTCCCAAGCAATTTATCATCCAAATCTCAGGCACTTACTCGTACTATAGACTCGTATCTGTACATACATATGTTAATAGGTTTCTCAAGCCCCTTCATTCATTGAGCTGTGCCAACAAAGAATGCATAAAAATAATTTACGAGTATAAACATGCCTATACATATACCAAAATATAAACATATATACATTTGTGTGTAATTTACAACAAAAGTTTTTGCTTTCATTTCTTGTTATGCTCATTGCCTCAAGCTCTAATTCAAGTTGATATTTTTATATCCGCTGTTTGTTATGTCTGCTATATAATACTATATACATACATATATATCATTTCTGCTGCACAGCGGATGTGGTTTGATAATAGCCTCTACCAGATAGAGATGGCACTAGAGGTGAGTGAAACAGAGAGAGAGAAAGAGAGAGAGATGCATTGGATGCAGTCAGTTGTAACTGACGAAACAAATGGACACGGGATGTTGTACACTCATTTAGTCAGTCAGTCAAACATGAGACATGAGACGTGAGTGCAACGTTTTAGTTATACTTACTCGTAGTTTTATTATTATTTTTGTTTTGTAATTTACATCTTCTACGAACGAGTATAGTTTTTATTTTCAATTTTGTTTTGTGCTTTTGCATTGTCTGCTCACTGTTTATCAATGCAAGAGCCAACTCGTGGCAGGGCTTTGGGGTCGTATCGTTATAAATAGAGACAGCAATCCAACAGCAACAACAACCTCCCCATCGAATGCTCACTTTGATGTTGTTACTGGTGGTGCTGTTTGTTGACGGTGTTGTTGTTGCTGGTGGCGGTGGTGGTGCTATTTCTGCAACATCTTTTGCATTTGCGTCGTTGCCCTGTCAATTAAGCCGTATCAGCTGCCCACACAACACGTCATTCAATAGCTTTTGCCATTAGCCATAAAGCCGCACAAAGGTTAAATCCCACAGATCTATTTATAGCCGGAAAGTTCATTTGAAGTGCCTCGTCGTCGCTATTGTCGCCATCATCATCATCACATCGTCTTGAGCAATTTGACACAATTCGAGTTGATTTCATTATAATTGCTGCAAAAAATGTAAAAAAATACTTTAAGAACATTTGACAGTTGATATGAAAAATAATTTAATTGTAGCAAACATACGTGTAGTATATTTTATTTACAAATTTATAATTAGCCCCCGCGCACTTTTGTTGTTATTATTATTATTTGGGCAATTTTTGCTGGTGATTCATTTCCCCTGCTCGTAATTTGAAACTTTGTTTTTTCCTCGATTTTATTGTTTTTTGTTTCGAATGCAAATGACGCCGGCGAGTCGAGTCGAGTCTCGGTCAGTTGAATCGAGAGGTGTTCCAACGGGTACTCAATTTGCATTATTACTATGTACGAGTGCGAGTCCGAGTCCGAGTAATAATAAACCCGAGTGAGTCTTTCCATAGAGTGCAATGTATGTGCATTTTGATTGGGGGGCAAGTCATATGTATCTGATTTACAAGTATTTACATACAACTATACATATGTATGTAGTATATTGAAACTATGGAACTAGATCTAGGTCTGGGCTATGTTTATACATAGATAATGTCAATCAGACCTTGTATTGATATAAACTATATTGCACATAACTAGAATCGAAGGCATAATTACATTCGATTACCAATTTATATATAGCTATGAGTTAATTAGAAATAACAAGTATCCAGGTGTGTACTTTTATTATGTACATAGTTGACCTAAATGTTGCTTGATAAGTTTCTTCTGTAGTCAAACAGGACTCGGTTTTGCAGACAAAGTCCTTAGCTTCCTGTCATAATGGGGTGACACCATTTCCTGGGGACTTTCTGACAGTATCTGTTTACTGTCTGTTTGTGTCATGCTCTGTTGCAGTGCCTGTGTGTCCCAGAAACCCCTATATCTTGTTTTTCGCAATATAGTATTTTTTATGTTATACTCTTAGATTATATTCTTCCTTTAAAGACAATAGAGTTGCCTATTATACAAAGATCAAGTGTTGGTTATGATAACTAAAGACACCACAAAAAAGAGCTACATTTTTAAGAAGAACCAAAAAAACTATCTGGAAATTAAATATTGGTATTCTGGAAATAAATGAAACTTTTGTTTTATTTTGTAATTAAAAAAAAAATTCCTCTTATTTTAAATTTAAATTATTAAAGTTTCGAAATATTCTTAAAATTTTCTAAAGTCATAGAATAGCTCTTTTAACCCTAAAATTTAAAAATAACTTTAAATAACAATTTTTTTTTCTTTTTTTCAAATAAGTTTTTAAATCAAAATTTAAATAAAAAGAAGCTAAAATTATTTTTATCGTAAAAATCAACGAATAATTTGTACTTTTTTACTTTTAATGAAATCAAGAGTAGTTTTATGATTTTTAAATATAAATTTAATTTAAGAGCAGTTAAAAATAGTTTTTATAATAAAAATCAAGGAACAATTTGTATTTTATAATTCATATTTTAAAATATAGTAGCTCTCATTTCTCTTGTTTTTTGTAGGTTTCTACTCATATGCCATTTTTATCCATTTCAACTTCTGCGTCTTTGAGGCAGCCTTTTTGTTATGCCACATCATCTGCTGGGACGTGTCTGATTAACTGGCAATTTTTATATTTTATTGCCCCCGATTTAATTTTATTATGACTGTGAATCTGTATGTGGTTAGCTTAATGCCTAATGCGTTTATTTTGGGATTCTATGAGGCAGTCGAGAGCATTACTCCAGCGATTTGAGCATTTATTGTTGATACATTTGTTACATTTACAATGTTTTGTGTGCCGCAGAATGAGGCACGTTTCATATTGAAGCTCTTTCTATAGACATTTATGGACGGCACGCTCCTCCTCCCCATTACGCATGGTCTGGGCTTTGACCTCCTGATCTGCTTACTCAGATAACTGGCCAGTCGTATGACATTTTCAAGTGAAAGAGCGGCCATTAAGAAAACAAGTTACATACAAGCACAGGTATATAATTTGGAAGAGTGTGGCTCGAGTCCAAATTGAGCTCACTGGAAATTGTTGGCCTAAATTTATGGCTAAATTCGACATGAAATGGGCTGGTCCATGGCAGTCAGTCAACACAATACTGGCAATAACAACACCATATAAACGATGAAATGTGTGTGTGCTTCAAGGCAACATGCAACATGCCATAAACTGGTGCGAAAACTAGGAAAACGAAACGCATTTTCCGGCATTAAAGCTACAAAAATAGTATAAATGTATGGAAATTGCACAGATTTGTTGTACATAGCAAGTCGAAGCTTAAATACTCTTACATTGTGAAAGTTTTTATTAAAATATAAATCTTTAATTAACAAAAACAAATTAGAGCTGGTAATAGTGATTACAATTGGTTTGGATTAAATAATTTATTTCAAACACCGTTGAAATTTGTTTAAATTTCATATCTTTTTTTCGTTTAATTGCAAGTAGCATCATTTAAAAAATCAAGCATTCTGTAATTGGGTTATGGTACTGATTTAGGATTCATTACCACAAAATTTTTATTTAGAATTTCTTTACTAATATCATTATCGCAATGTATTTCTATTCAGTATTTAGTAGTGATTTTTAGCTAATTAATTAGTTGCAATTATTTATTGTTTCTACATTATTAGCTAAGAAATTATGGTAAAATAAATACGTGCATAAATTTGTATCTAAATGTTGTTAATTAAAGTTCGACTTAATTCCAATTGATTTAAAAAATAGTTAAGGTAAAATATAATGCTGAATTAGGTAATGCTGAAAAAAATCCAGTAAACAAACAACAAATTTTAAGTTAAGAGGAGTTGGTTGAAAAAAAGATAACGACTACTGCCAGCTCAGCTTAAAAGTATCTTTAAATTTGCATTTTACTATTTTTGAATGCTTATCATATGTCGTATAATTTGTTTAACGTATTTAAACAACTTGACAGTCTCCTTTCGCCAGGGTATTGAAATGAATGGGCGTAAAACAACAAAATGCGCTACAAAAATAACAACTTCCTGGAAAAGTCGCGTTGCACGTTTGGGGCCAATATCTTATGTTGTTTATGAAGGTGACAAGACGGGGCGGGGGAAGGGGCAGGGGCAGTATGCCCAATAACACAATGTAAAATTGTTAAACAAAGGCACTGACAAAGCAGTTAGAGCCACATAAAAATTGCTGCTGCCTCTAATTGCAATTGGGGAAGCGAAAGCATTTATCCAAATATGGAAGGTGGTGAGTGAGTAACGTCTCGAGACGCCACTTGACTCGTTGTTGTTGCTGTTGTTGTCTATTTGTTGCCGATCATAAAGACAGCTGTGTGTGTTCGTCTAAGTCAAATTGTAGCCAAGGTCAGAGTCATAGTCGGATTCAGAGTCAGGGGCGGGCACAAGCCCTAGGCATTGTTGCAGACTCAACTCTCGAGTTGACTCTCAAGTGTGTGATGAGTGATGAGTGAACCGAACGCATGTGAATGAACTCGCTTCACGGTTAGTCAATATGTCCAATGCCAATCAATGAACCAAGATCAAGTACAAAACGCAGCATCAGTTTGAGGTCTCATCTTCCAGTTCACTGTTTCCACAATTTCTCAATCTCTCAATGACCCATACAACAATTTACAGAATTTCACAAGCCAAGCGAACTGTAATTGCCAACACAACAATCACCATCATCATCATCAACATCAGCAGCAGCAGCAGCAGAAGCAGCAACCGACGCTTATCAAGAGCCATACTTGCGCCTATCAGTTGCAGGATTTGGCAGGATATAATCGTGCGCTGATGCCACCGCTGGACAATACGGATTTCAGCAGCGCCTGGCGACATGTCAACAACAACAGCAACACACCCTGCGCCTACCATCAGCATCAGCATTGGGCCAAGGCAAAGTCATCGCCACAGCACAGACCGTATCATCATCACACGTGTCCGCGCCAAAAGAAATCAGCCACATCCACGAACACATCCACAGCCCCATCCACACCGACGTCTACCATGTGCCGACAGCAGTCGCAGCAGCGTCGTTCACGCTCCACATCCTCGGCGAGCAAACAGCGTCGGAATAGCTCATATCATTCCTACGATGACTTGGATTCATCCTCGGCGGTGACGAACGCGGAGCGCAAAGTGGTCGCCAGTCTCAAGTATTTGTGCGCTTGCACCGGCGCCACACTGCGCAATTTATCGAAGAAGACGAAAGATTTGCATGCCAAGAACTATACCTACACCAAGGTAAATGCCAAATGTGGAAATGCATGCAATCAGATACAGATGTATGTATCTGACATATCTGCATGTTTTTGTATGGTTCCTATTTGTAGTTTGCAATTTGACTTGCCATTAATATTTGTTGATTTTCTGTTTACCTTTTATCTTTTTGGGCGCAGCTGTGTCAGCCGTCGACTGACGGCGACATCGCCAATGCGTCAGTCGCTTATTGCGCTTCAATGTTTGTTCAAATTCTTTATTTGGTTTGCCTCAATTCATTAATTGATTTTATTTATATGCCCACTAGAATTGTATTCAATCGTATGCAATAAGTTCAATTGAGCGACTTAACGAATAAACACATTACCTAAATATGGATCAACTAGTTCGTTTGTGCAGTTGTTGCGCTTATTCGTTCGTTCTTTTGAATCCCTTAGCCTTTCGTCTGCTCGTGCTCTAAGCCTGTCAATCGATATACTTTGCAATTATCGATACTCTGCTTACTATTTGATTGATTAGTGCTGTTAAGCGACTGCAGCTACAGCCGTTAATTTTTTAAAGTGTACACTTCAAATACTATACTTCCTTATTAGTAGTTAGTTTAACTATTATTAAGTTGTATTTTTAACAAACAATGCGTATTTTTGACGCAAACGAAAGTGATATAAGCTGCCACAGTGCGTCATTAATTAAACAATAAAATAAATGAAGCAAACATATGTACATGCGATAGCCACAGCCGGCAGCAACATTTAAACAAAAAAAAAAACATACAAAATACCAAATAAATAACAAATAAATTAAATAAATACATACTCACACACACAAAAATATAAAGACAAGACCAGAAACAAAAAATTTCTTTTTGTTTTTGGCAGCCGCTGAAAAAAGTCAAGCGACTTTGCTGATCTTTTTCGGTGAATTGATTAAAAGTTGCCTTCACATTCTATACGTGCATACAGCTACAGACAAGATGTATTTATTTATTTATTTGGGAAGTAGTAATCATATATACATATAGTATGTACATATGTATTCGTAGATCAACCACCCTAAGAAAACAGCGCACAATTAGAGGCTAAGTACGCAGCAATTAGATGAAAACAATTGCAATTTGTTTTTGTTGCTTTTACTTTGAATTCGTGTAGTTTTATGTATTTTGCAGGAAGCAAAAAAGTAACGATGTTTTTGCAGCTGTTGTTTTTTAAATGAATTTTCGCTTGATTTCGCTATTCATTTAAATTTCAACCATCTTCACATAAAAAGTAACTGCAAATGAGCCCTAATATTTTACTTACTATTTCTACATTTTGTTAACTTTTAAAAAAATTTGTCAAGGCCATCTATTTTAAATCATCATTTTTAAAAACTTTCAACTGTTTATCTTAATCAAATTTATGCACAATTACACAGACATAAGAATAAAGTGTTAAATACCCTGTAATTTTTATAAAATTATTTCAAGAAACTATATGATTTGTTAGTACACAATGTTATTAAAAGTCGCACAAAAACAGTCTCTTGTGTCTCTATTAACAAAATTTGGCGATCTGAATTTTAATTAATATATACATATGTAACTATATGTACTCGTCTGGTATTTGAGATTGCGTGACGAAATTCGTATACACTGCGATTTGTGAGGGTATAGGAAGAAACATAAAACAATTTGTGCCGACCACTTAACGCCCAAATGTTTTTTGTTGTATTTTTACGAAACACTCAAACAGTCCACGAAACTTTACGAAATGGGGCCAGACCTCAGACACGGCCCAGCCAACAGAAATGTAAACTAAACATTTAGTTTTTTTTGCTGTTGTTGTTTTGTTGGATTTGTACGTGTAATTAAAGCGCATGCGGGCAATTAATTGGTCGAACAACGAACAAGAAATCCGTGTATGTCCGTTGTCCATTTGTCCAGCGATCTGTGTAAGTTGTATCCCGATCTACATATGCATGTACAGACGCGCGCAAAATAATAAGATCAGCATAAGTTGTCCACTATTTTATAATTTTTTTCCAACACATTCTTTCATTATTTTATTTTTTAGAAAATTAAATAAACTTTTTTGTCCATATTTTATAATTCGGGAATTCATCGTTTCCTTCAGTACATTTAACCATTACATTTAATATGAAGAAACTTCCTAGTTATTTCTTATAATATTGGTCCATCTGAAGCGTAACAAGTCTATATAAATAATATTTTTAAGGTTTATTTTTTTAAGCATTCTATAGTCCTAGCATTTTAACAGCCGTACACTTAATAATATCGATATTATGGGAAGGTGTTCTTATTATTTTGCACACGGGTGTACATACATATACGTATGTATTTTTGTGGTAGCATCCCGTGTTTATGTTTTGCATATTTGGGGTCGTTGAGGGGTCAGTAAGTAGCGTTGTCATCGCTTACTGAGCAAATCTTTTTATATGCGTACTCTTATTTATGTACCGGGAGGGGACTGCCTCTAATTTGTTTGTGGCTTTACACACTCACACGCACACGCACACACACACACACACACACACACACTCACATATGTACACTCAGTTGTATAGATTGCGTGATATCGCTTTTGTTGCTCATTTATTCAGTTTTCTTCATGCTTATTCATTCACTTTGCGTTGAATGCCTTTTCACGCTTCGACATTGCACGTTTCAACTAAATTTATTATTTTTATTTGTAATTATTTTTAAAAGAATACATACACAAATACTTACATATATATGTATGCAGATGCGTGTGCTTTTCATTTACATAGTTTTACATACTTACAATGTATGTATGTATATACAAACAAATTCATTTACTAAGCTGTTTGTTGCATGTTTTCCCAAGCAAATATTTAAACAATTTTTCTGCTATTCTCGCACACGAAGTAGGTGTACGATGAGTAAAGCTCATAAATATTTATGCCAATTTATTGTCCATGTAATTGATGGAATGTCATTGCAAACCCGACGTACATATTATGTACATATATTCGACTATGACTATATTCAGGCGAACATGAAGAAACAATGTTTCAGAATAATTTTAATAGCCCAATATTATTATACATATTATTTTCTAATTGATTTACAAATGTTGGAACTGGATACAACTGTATTTAAAACGTATGACTTAATTTAAATTGTTTGTACGAATGTAACATATTAGAGAAATATTCATTAGCTTCAGGAATAGTTATCCTTTTTAAAGCCGTTTGCGACATTCAAGTTCACTTTTGGATTAAACATTGTTTTGTTTTAAAAGTCTTACTATATAAACATTTTTAAGTGTTTTTTCCTATCTGGTCAAAGATACTCTTCGTTGGTTCAACCTGTCTATTTAATAATGGAAAATTTTTTCATGATGCTTTTGACATAACACGATAAAAAAGTTTGAATAGGGAATATCGGTTACTTCGTGTATGATCAAAACAAAAAAAAATTTTTAAATGGTTTAATTTTTAAGATATTCCTCATTTTAATGGTTTGGTTTGAATCAAAAATTTGTGGCTTTATGAATTTCAAGTAACTTTGCTGAAGAAAGTTTAAAAACATATTCAATACCTTGGAAGTTTGAAATCAAAAATGTCCTCAAAAATTCAATTTAAAAAACATAGGAATTCTTAAGATAAATACTTAGGTTTGCGTTTATTATTGTGAGATTCTCTTGTAATCTTTAGTTCCTTAGTAGCATTGGCTAATTAGTTAGATATTTATTAAGCAATTAAAATTCCAACTAGAAACTGTAGCAATCCGAAATAGACAGGAACATTATTTGCGTTTCAGCCAAAAATTGCCAAAACAATGTCGAATTGGACGGGAAATGGAAAATCGTATATGGAAATGTCGGCCAGTTTCCATCACAACAAATTCGGAAAATAAATTCAACACTTTTGAAATGCTTTTCCCCATATACAACGTGTCCAACAAGGAATTCATTTTGGTTCTTTAAAGACATAATGTTTATATTGGAAATATTTAAAATTTGCACGTTCGTATTAAAAGAAATAATGAATTAAAAATAGTCGAAAATATTGTGCTAAAATTAGATGAATGATTAATTGTGGCAATGAATTGAATCAGCTTCGATACACCCACACACACGCACACACACATACTTACAAAGAATTGTAGATATATAAATATAATTTAAGTGATCCAATTTGGCACTGAACACTTTAGTAATTTGACATTTTTATTGCTTTTCTAAATAGCCCACGTGGCGCCTTTGGGGCGAGGAGCACGAGAAGAATGCAATTTTCACCGTCTACCTGAAGAAGGTGCGATACCATCGACCCACGCCCACGGCGAGCAATGTAAGTTATCAGCGTATCATTGGAATTGCCCGAAAAGCAATTACTTACCTTGATAGCCTTGGCAATTGCCTGGAACACTTGCACTTTACACTTTCCAATTTTCCACTTTTATACATTGCAGCAAGACTCGGATGATGAAATTTCACATCTGGAATGGGAGACGGTGCGAGTGCGATTTGTAAAGGCAGCCACATTGGCCCGACTGGTGGAGGCACTGGCCACAGACGACGGTGAATTGGAGTCGACCTTCATCAATGTGTTCCTCTCCACATACCGCACCTTCTCCACCCCCAAGCAGGTGCTCAGTCTGTTGACGCAACGCTATGATGCCTTGCATGAGAAGCATGTTGAGGAACTGGAGCTGGTCCAGCAGAATGGCACGGCAGAGGATCAGAGCTATGATTCACCAGGCGCCATACACGAGCAGCACAAGAAAACTCTAGTCTCGGCGTTGCACGTTTGGCTGGATGGATTTCCCGAGGATTGGCATGAGGATAATCTGCAGCAGATTCTCGCCTTTGCAACGAAGCGTCTCAAACGCTCCGATCTGCACATCAAGGTGTTGAATCGCCTGGAACGTCTGCTAAGGCAGCAGGTCTATGGCGGAGGCGCCTCCAATAATGTGGATAACACTCCCCTTCCCTGGCTGTCCCCTCATGGTGGTCAACAATTCATGATGCATACGCCATGTGGTTCAACCTATGACCTGAGTGATCAGTTCAGCGGCTTGTACCTGGCGCCCATCTATCGTGGACCCACGCACTTCATGCAGGCCTTTCGTTTCCCCCACGTTCCCGTGCGCCGCTTTGCCGAGCAGCTTACTCGCATGGACACGGATCTCTTCAAGCGCCTAATCCCACATCAATGTCTCGGACACACGTGGGCACGGAGGGACAGTGGTGGCTCCGAGACGGTCGTCGCCACCATCAACCAATTCAACGCGGTGCTCTTTCGTGTTGTGTCGAGCATACTCATCGATCGCCTCAAACCGCAGGTGAGTTCTCCAACAAAGTATCTATGCTGGCCTCCTCTAAAGTGTTATTCCACTTTCAGGAACGCGCCTTGAACATATCACGCTGGATTGATATTGCCCAGGAACTGCGCATGCTCAAGAACTTCAGTTCCCTAAAGGCCATCATCTCGGCATTGAACTCCAATTCCATTTACCGACTCTCCAAAGTCTGGGAGTTTTTGCCCAAAGAACGCGTAAGTTGACTAATAAAATTGAAAATTAAAGTTCACTCTGAATGGAAATTGTAAATTGATTGTTAAAAGGATAGACAAGATGAAAACTATCAGTATAATTTTATTTTTTTAGTCAGTTCAGTTTATCGATATTATTTAATTAAACTGAAAGCTCATATAGTTTTAAGCGACTGGGAAAAGACTTTCAATAAATAAAATGGACAGTCGAATTGACTTTTTTTTATGACAAATAAACCGGTAGCTGAAATTAACCGTTTCATATTGAGTACCGAAACCTGAACCAAAATAAGTTATTATTGAAGAACCGAAAACAAAACCGCTTGTACTAGTACCGGTTTCTGTAAGTTTTTCCAAAAATTATTTATAAACTTCGCTGTGTATATATTTTGGCTCTATATTATTTATTAACATAACATTTAAGTTCGGTTTATCGGTCTGTGAATATAATTTTACTTTTTCTCTTTCCAAAATTCTTTAAAATGTTATTGTTCGACCGTTACGTATCGGTACAGCTACTTAAAGATATAATATTTTCTTGGATCTTTTACCTAAATAGTTGTTTGGGGGCGTACCAGACTCGAATATTTCTTTCGGTTTAATTTCTAGATTATTATTCTACAATTTAAATCCGAATAGTTGAACAAATTTTCATGATTCGATGATATCCGATTATAAATTTATTGAATTCATTGCACTCATAACTTTTTTTGATTAACAATAATATCGACGAATAATAGTGAACGAGTTTTTCCAATTTAACTGTACCATAACAGTCGTTGTAACTATCAAGGAATTTTTAATAGTTTTGATTTCGGAATAGTTACAAGCTGAAATAAAATAAAAAATTAAAAATATATATCATTAAGAATTCATATTGTATTTACTTGAGTCATTAACTTTGATTTGTTTTCAAAAATCTCGATACTTAAGCAGAAAGGCCGATCAGGTTGAAAGCCTCTAAACTCCAATAAATCCAAAAGTGTACATAGAAATTTCTTATCCATGCCATAACCATAACAACCAAGAGCGTTTAATGATACACATTCTTTCACCAATCGTAGTATATCAATTTGATCAATAGATTTTGTATATATTTGCTCTAATGACATTTTGGCAAGTATATTAATTGAACATGGTAGAATTCTTCTACAGAAGAGCTGCTTGAGAGTGTGAAGTTTAGCCAAATGTATTATTGTCTTTTCGTTCACGGTTAAGCAACTTATGTCAAGAGCTTGTAGCTGACCATTGTATGGACTTTCCAACTAAAATTATATAGATACATTGCATTAGATATACCAAAATTTGTAGGAAAATAGGGAAGAAATTTCCCCAAACGACTTACCGTGATATCAATATTATAGATACTTAATACCCGAAGATGTCCAAGTAAAGGGGATAAATCATTAAAATTATCCACTTTAATAGTATTTATTCTTAATTCCTCCAATTGATTCAATTTGTTCAATTGCGTGACTACAAAAGCATTAAATGATTACAATATTCTGTAAAATTCAAGTCAACTTACTTTCATTCCTATCTAAATAACGATAAGTCATGTGTAGAGAACGTAGATTTTTTAAATTGCTCAATGATTTAATTAGGATATTGAAAGTTGGCTTCCATAGATCACGAGCTTGAAATATTTCAATTTCCTTGACCATTCTCAGTTTTAACAAATTATCTTTAAGTTTCTTAATATTGTAATCTTTGACCGTGAACATTATGTGTTCTAAATTGTGACAATATTTAGCAGCAATCTCCATCAGATCTCCTGAGTCAACATTATTACCGATATTCTCGATTGAGGTAATACTTGGACCCCACCACTTTAAATAAAAATCCCAATGTCTTACATATTTTTCACTGCCGTTAAAGCGAATTTTACTTTGAACTTCTTTTCTGCTCTGATAAGCAAATGCGTCCCATAGTTTTGGATGTGTTTTAGCAAAGTTCTTCTTATCATCGAAATTATCAATTTGTTCGCAGATAAGTATTAAAATATCGATATGTAAATCTAAAATATTAACACCCATTTTATCGTTGTATATTTCTATCAGACGGAGTAATTTTCATAAAAAAATTAAAATCTGTAAAATTAATGATTAGATTTGAGGAGCTAAATCATAATCTAAAATCGAAATACTTCTGCTATTTAGATTTATAATTTTCATGACTGTAACAGACTGAACTAAACCCAATACTTCAGTAATCAGCCTACCAAGTTTCATGAGTTTATTCACATAAGTATTTGTTCATTTTTTTTTTACACAAAATAAGCCATCTTTAAATTGCGTATCTAGGATTTTACCCATACATCCAGATCAGTACTTACAGCCTTGGTAATATAAACTGGTGCAGGAAAAAAAAAACGAAATCTTTCCCCAAGGTTCGAGCTATCTAACCGAAATTGTTAATAAAAATGCAAGCTATTATTTGTTTAATAAATTCAGTGTTTATGATATGATCCAGTTATAATATCCAGTTATTTAGACAAAAATCATAGTAGACAAGACTTTTTTAAGTAAAGGTGAATAAATAAACCCGAACAGATTGTTGGAAATACATATGAACGTGATTATTGATCAAGTATATACTTTTATATTTTTTTTTTAGACTCTAAGATGCTTCTTGTTAAATAAATTTTTCTAAAGTCCCATTCCTATGAAATTATTTATAGAAAGTTGTAAATATATTTTTATTAGTAAAGAATAGAAATGATTTTAATTAAGTTTATAAAAATTACAATGATTACATATTTATCATTACCTTTTCAGATGGAAATCTTTACGGAGCTCGCTCGGATTTGTTCCGAAGACAACAATGCCTGGACACTGCGTGAGGTGCTGAAGCGGGAGGGAACTGCCAAAAATCCGGATCCGGCTGGTGATCAAACGGATCGTCATCTGCAGAAGCTGATACAGAACTTGGGCACACAGACTTCGCATGGGACCATCCCATATCTGGGCACATTTCTGACCGATCTGACCATGATCCACACAGCCAATCCGGATTACCTCACGGAAGACAAGCTCATTAACTTCGATAAGAAGCGCAAGGAGTTCGAGGTGCTGGCGCAGATCAAGTTGCTCCAAGGTGCTGCCAACACGTACAATCTCCAAGAGGATGCGCTCTTCGATCATTGGTTTGGATCGATGCCACTGCTGGATGAGAGGCAGGCTTTCGCACTCAGCTGCCAGTTGGAGCCGCCGCCGCCGGCGCCGAGAAAATCAGTGGCCAGCACAAACACCTCGCTAACGAATACGACAGCCTCGTCGACGGCCTCGATAATGGGGAGCGGGGGGCATGGTCATCGGAAGACTGACTCCATACACTCCAATTCGAGCAGTGGGGCGGGCTCTCAGTTCTACTGTGAGCTGAACAGCAGCAACAGCTCCAGGCACAACTCGCTCGACCGTGATGCGCATCACGCTTCGCTGATGTCCGCCTCGAGTAGCACCTCCAATCTGTCCATGGATTCCAGCAACTCCGGCGGACGGCAGTCAGCTCATAGCAAGCTCACGCATTCCCAGTCCCTGGGCAATGGTCTGAAGAATGCCGCTTTGACCAATGGCACCTCAAACGGATCCAATGGATCACCGCACACCCACATCAATGCACAGCTAGTGCAGCCAGCTGGTGTTGTCACCCAATCCGCACCAGACTTCTACATCATCCGAGTGACCTATGAAACAGATAACATTGAGCTGGATGGCATTGTGCTCTACAAAAGCATCATGTTGGGCAACAACGAACGGACGCCGCAGGTCATCAGGAATGCTATGCTGAAGCTCGGCCTGGAAGATGATCCCGATAGATACACGCTCGCCCAGGTGCTGCCCGACAAGGAGCTGGTCATGCCCAAAACGGCGAATGTCTACTATGCGGTGAACACCACCTACAATCTCAATTTCATACTGCGACCTCGCAAGGACGATGTCGGCGGAGGTGGAGGAAGCTAGTCCTTAGCTGTGCCCCTATCCCAGTTGTGGTGCTTGGGGTACGAGGGCGAGGAGTGAGAAAGCACTAGGAACAGAGCAACAGATATATGTATATACTTATACTCTATATAGAAACACGATCCGCACATGACAACAAATCTTAGTTGATACGATAAATGTATTAATTTATTTATTACCTGCATAGAACAGAATAGAATGCCAGAAACAGAGAGTATCGATAATCGATTTGGTTATCGACTAACCCGTCAATTAGCTTGTAACTTGTGGAATCTCCATTTCCGTTAATTACTCCACAGAGTTTGGAATTGTATATCATACATACATCTGTATATGTTTATTTGTAGACTCGAAAACTGGAAAACTTGCTGATATTTATAAATTATATACTTTTTACTGATATGATTAGACTTATTAAGCGATTGATATTCAAAATGTGGTACAATAATTTTGAGGATTAGAATCGATATTAGTTTAATGAGGAACCACAAATATGTATGTATACTTTATTAAGCAAACCTTCAACCAACAATTTATATGTATTTGTATAGATGTTTTATTGCTGTACGTGTACGTGTATTGTAAATACAACAATACGAATTGTAACTAATTATTTAGGGAGGGGTGCATTACAAATATGCATTACCTTTTTATAGGCTCTCTACACTTTACACTTAGTTAAGATATTGTATTCGTTTGTATATTTAGCATTACAGTACTATTACAAGAATTATATACATACATGTGTGTATCCAAATCTACATATATAAAAGTATATTTAATATCAGAGCTATTAAATAGATAATGAAGTAAAATACATTAAAAAGAAAATGTGTGTAAATATAAAACCGAAAATACGAGTCTTTTATTTATTAAAAGTTAAGTTACAATTTGGGCGTAATAAATATATATTTGAAAGATAAGCTCCTTTAAAAGTATGAAACGATCACTGACTCAAAAGAAGATTATTATAATTATTTAATATTCTTCTAAGTATTTTGTTATTTAAAAGTCTAAACTTATGATTTTACCTTTTTTTTCTGTGGGAGTTTTCATCAGATAACATGAAAAGTACCCTTACATTTGATGCATGATCGTTGATCACATCCCAGGAATATAAATTAATTTTTAACTAATATAAAAATACTTTTTTCTACCAATAAATGGACTCTCTAATCAGTACAGATCATGAGGGACTGTTTCATACGACAGTTGTAGTTGAAATTGACTATACTAAACTGAATTTGTATGAAACTGTACAAATACCCCATAAATACTTAAATATATAAAAATTTATATTATTATCGGGTAATACAAAAAGGTTAGCTTGTTAACCGTTTAATGATACCTTTTCTATTTAAAGGACAACTTTTACAATATAACCATTTAATAAAAGATCGAATGAATTTAAAAATTTTCCCTAACATGGATACCGGACTTTACTATATTTTGTTTCTTCAAATTAAGCTAAACGCAAACCTGATATGTAGTTTTATTTCCGAATACTTAGACTTGACCTACTTAAAAGTCAAATAGTCGTCTAGGTTTGCAATTACGCAATAGAGAGTAAGCCTTTGGAAAATTTCAGATATATAGTTTGAACGGTGTGGAATTAGCATTGACTGCAAGTCAGGAAAAATAATGTAGCAAATCTCTAAAATCTTGGACCCAAGGGTTTGGTTTTATATTCGAACCTTGGTTTACTTTTCGATAAAATATTTAATTTTCTCACTCTCTCACTCGCTTTTTAAATTGTTATCCTAATTCATAACTTATATATTGGTTATATGCGCTAATATCCATGTGTAAATGATGAAACGTTATCAGTTGCCCTACGGAGTTAATCATGGCTTGGAGGTAAATTATCTATACATTTTTATCATTGAATTGGTTTATTTTGGGATTATAAACAAATTGGGTGATTCATTTAACGCGTTTCGTTGAAAAACTTAAACAAATATTAGGGCTTATGTTGAAGAGGGTCGCTTACGAGAACCTTCCACCTTTCGTAATATCAGCAGTGTCATCTGTCCGTTGGCAAGCTTGGAACCCTTTCAGCAGACAAAGAGCAAATCCCAGGGATGCTAGAATACAAGTTAACGGGTCAGCACATTTTATTACATTTGCCAAACGACAGGCCAACTAACGTCAAGACAGTAAAAGTAATATAAATTACTTTTTGGATACTCGTATCTAGCGAGTTTTTGGGTTAGACGAAAACAAGTTACACCTACAAAATCATAGGAAAAGTAGAAAAACAAATCCAGTCGTTGTCCCCTTTTTTAGCTTTGGTCGTAATTTGGTCCAAACAAACTTTAATTAGATCACTCGAATGACGAAAATAAATCTTTTGCCGCAATAATAAAGACAGCCAAACAAATTGAGATTGAGAGCTGAAACCCGGATCCGTTTTGACTGGGTGACAGCTGTATAGATGCGGGAATGGAGATGGACAGGGGAACGGGTATATTTGATGTCTGTTTGAAAAGCTCTAGAGCAAACTTTTACAAACTAGTCAGTGAAAAATGCCAAGCATGAGTATGGAAATGGAAATGAAAATGGAAATGAGTTGAACTGACGTATCTCTGGACTGATGTAGAGAAGGGGATGGAGCGGTTTTCGGGGGGTCAAGAGCAATTGTGGAGTGTGGGGAGCGACAAGTTGACAACAAACTGAGGGCAATGCTTGTAGTTTGTAGTGTTGTTTTGTAGTGCGCGGGTTAAAAGCTCCGGGGTTAACAATGACGTCATAGTTGTGTGGGTGTGTGTGTCTGTGTGCAAAACTATTTTGGCGTACGCATTTCGTCATAAACGAGAATAATCAATAACCACGACAGACACAATGACGCAGCCGACGTGACATAATTCCCACGAACAGCACCAACTGATAAGACGAGGGGCAGGTCGCGGAGATCGATGGAGGGGGATGACAGGTCAAAGACGTAAACAGCCTCAACATCCAATTCAATTAGAAAACTTTTGACAAGACTAACGAATTCGTCGATGAAGTAGTCCATGACGACAACCTTCAAGGGAAGTTCCCTGTCCCCTGTTCCCTTTCCCCTTTTCATTGTCATTCCCTTCCCTTCTTGCCTTTGCGCACGTGTACTCGTTTATAATCATCAACACCTTGGAGCAACCTTCGTCCAGCCCAAAACCCCATATTTTGTGCTGGTCGCTGTTGCAAAATATGTTGCCTGCTTTTGAGCGTAAAAGTGTGGGAAATGCAACAACGTGTCGTTCACACTCACGCCTTCAACTCTCTCGCTCTCTCTCTCTCTCTTTCGCTCTCTCTCGCTTGTGCTCACACTCCTGCTCACAGACAAGGCGCAGCATCCAAAAGCGATTGCTTGAAAGAGGGAGGGTGGAAGGTGTGTGGTTGTTATTCTGCTACCTGGCGAAGTTTACTTTGCTTTGCTTTACTTTGCTTTCGCGTTGCTCCTTTTCCTTCAATATTCGCCTGGCTGTCACGCGCTTTTGACGGAGCGACACACGTTGACACTACAAGAGAGCAGAAGAGCGAGAGAGCTTGAGAGCTTGAGAGAGAGAGAGCTTTTCCCCACAGTCGCCTGGTTCGTTGTCTGGACTCATTCGACAACTTCGTTGGCATTCGGATTATTCGGACTATTGAGTGAGAATTGTGCACTAACAAGTTAGCTGCGGGTGTGGAAAGGTGTGTGGGTGTGGGTGTGGGTGTGGGTAGGTGTGGTAACTGGGTGGTTGGGGACAGTCTTGGTGGGCCTGGTTGCGTGCCGTTTGCTGCATGCTTTTTATAGGACACTAAAAAAAATACTAGAGCACTATAATAACCAATTAAATATTAAATACTCTGTGCAGATTATGCAGTTGCTTTCGCGGATAAACAATTGCTTCAGTTCACTCGCGCTCAAACCTCATGAGAATTATAAAAGTAAAGAATTATGAACGGGAGAGAAGAAAGCAAGTCCCACATTGTATTTAGGTATGAGTTTTGTTTTTAACTTGGTAACTTATAGTCAAAAATTTGACTACGTTTATATTTTTAGTCGAATATAGGGATTGAGTGGGAGCTTTAAGAAGAGCAAAAAATTTAGAAGCTGTTTTTGTATGTTTTTTAATTAAAAATGTTAACAGCCAAATATAAAACGAAAGTATATTTTAGAAGTTAAAAATAACTTGTATCCCAATTGATTGCTTAATATTTATATTCAAAAAATATATCTATTCGTTTTATTCAAATTTACAGACTTTCATCGTATTCTTATATGGAAGCTTTCCATATATTTGACTTAACACATTGGTTAAAACTATGAATTACGCAAATTAAATAAATTAGCTGATTAATTGCCGCAAAAAAGGTTTTCTAATTTGGATTTTCCTCAAGAAATTAATCTAGAGAATAACTACCTGAAGATCACAAGCAATTTTATAGTTTTGATACAAAATTCTTATCAAAAAGTGCAGTGTAGAATTACGTCTACATCTTACGCATAACACTTATCTAGGATTCTGGTATTTCGTCTGTTTCAGTTTCTGTTTCTGGCGACCATAACAAAAGTAACGCACGTAACGAACGTAACGAAAACAATTACACGAAAGAAATCCTCAAAAAGCACACGGGACCAAGTCTACATCAGCCACATTAAAATAACAAAATCCAAACAACGCAAACTTTTGAGTGCAAATTCAACAAAAGCAGAGACCAGAGACTGAAACTGAAACTGAGACAGCGGCTGAGAATGAAAATGAGAAGAGAATCAGAATGAGAATGAGAATGAGCCCGTGAACCGATTCGAGACGGAGCTTCAGTTTATGCTCGCCAAACAGTCGCCAGGCTGGCGAAGGGGGGATTCATGGATTCGTGCTGAGTTCGTGAGCTATTCGGGTCCGATTCATGGTCTCAGAAAGCCTACATTTTGGGGAAAAGCTTTTGGCCCGAGCACGAATGCGACGACTACAAAGTTGGGCCCAAGTAGTCAGAGTAGTGGAGCCACACGGTCAAGACGGGGTGCTCCGCGAACGCAACTAAAACGCGCACTGTGGAAACGCAAAAGAAAGAAAAAGAATAGAATCAAATGGAAAAAAATAGAATAGATTAAATTACAATTTAATATTTTAATGTGTTTAAATCAAATGCAAAAGCGAGTGCACGTCAGTTCTGCAAAATGTTCAATTCCAATCGAATTGAATGGTTAGTGAAACAGTTTGGCTTGCACAAAATATTAATGTAGATACATTGTGAAGCCTGAAGCCATGTGCAGAGCTGTAGCCATCGCAGCACTGAGAAAACCCAGCGAGATTCCATTCAAACCAAAGTAATGTGCATGAAAATTCAGCAAATTAAACAGTTTTTTGTAACAGGAAATAACCTTGAAAGCATCTGCGAATACAAATACCAATACGAATACGAAAACGAATACGAATACAACTGTGAATGCGATTGCGAATGCGAATCCTCATTTAAGAGCAAGTGAATGCGGTGGTGAGTGAGTGCGTGTGCACTGAAAACACAGCCGTACAACATGGCGTATGGGTAATGAATGTGGTAGCTCGACATATGCAATTAATGTGCGAGTCGGCTGTGTGTCTCAATACATATTCGCATTCTGCATGTGTTTGTGTCTGTCTCCTATTCGCGTGTGTGTGCGTGTGTGTGTGTTTTTAACGTAAAACTCGGGTTAGTGTAAACATTGTGTATGTGATGGTGCCAAATGAATTATTAAGCAAATTAATGCACGTAAATACTCGAGTTTCCAGTATTTATCGTATTTATTTGGCATTCAACAACAACGATAACAACGATAACAACAACAACAACTAAAACAACTACAACAATAACAACAACAACAACAAATTCGATGACGCATTCGAGAGTAGGGCAGAAGGTTAAATTACAATGGCAACGGCAACAACGGCAGCAACGGCTACTGTCGAAATTCGCCACGTACAGTAATTCGGATTCGGAGTCCGAAAACATCAAACCCGATACCAATACCGAATCGCAGCACGCAAGTTGGCGATTTATAGGCGTGCGACCAACTATAAGCAGCTTCAGCTGCCGCTCCACATCCTCCGTCTCTGTCTCCGTCTCCGCCAGCTTTGGAGCTTGGAGCAGAAGCACCACCCGCAATAACAAAGAGGCCCAGCGATGGTTGTTGTTGCTATTGTGGTGAATTCACAACAGACAACCACTCAAATGTGCAACAAACTTAAAACGATTACAAAAAATCGAAATAAATAAACGTATATATACGAAAATTTAACAAAATTGTTAAAATAACGAAAAGTTAAAAATAGTTAATTAAATTTAACGAGAGAGTGCGAAAGAAAGAGAGAGGAAGAGAGTGACAGAGTGGGAGAGCGCGACAGTCAAAACTCACCACGAGGTGGCCTCTCATTGTAGCTGGCAACGTTCAAAAAAAAAACTTTCACTCTCGGCACAACGTGGCGGCGGGCGGTGCGAAAGCATCGAGCAGGAAGCGCATAAAGTGACACACAAACACACTCACACACTCACAAGCACACACACACACACACAAGCACACACAGGACACAAATGAACAGCAGCAAACTGGAGAAAGCCCACAGAAACTAAGCTAAACAACACGAATACGAATACGAATATCCGCAGTAGGAGGAGCAGCAAAGTAAAACTTTTGCATGCAAGCAGCTGACTGCTGCAGGAAGCGTGCCAGGACGCCAGGACGGCAGGACAACACAAGTAATAGGAGGACTAGGACGAAGGCAACGCACGACACCACACCACACCGCACTACAAACCACTAGCAAAGCGGACCGTCCGGTCCTGCTTGCCTGTCACAGCCATTGAATAGGCCTCTTCAACACGAACACTGGCACAGGATACAGGCCGAGCACACACGCAACGCAATTTTAATGTATCCTTAGAATTTCAAACAGGTGAGCGACATTCATTGAGGAAGTAACAAAAACAAAAAGATTCACTCTTTATGACACTGTGAGGAAAACGAACTAAAAACCCAACAAACTTTCTCAGGCATTCAATTGTTCAACTTTGTAAGGGAAATTCTACATACCATCCTTTTATCTATTTCAAAAAATGTCTAAAGTAACAAATTCATCACAATTCTCAACGATTAAACAAATTCCGCTAGTTCAAATCGATTTAACAATGCGACGTTCATTTAACAGATGATGTATGATTTTTGGGATTAACATATCGTTGGAAAAGTTAATTTTATATGTAGAACTTGAAAAGTTAATTCTTTAAAATTTTCTTACAGATAGTTTCTGGACTAGCAGATATACATATGTTTTTAAAAGTTATAGTATTTTGGATTCAAAAATGTTTAGAATGTGTGCGTTACGTCAGAATATACCTGTGATTTTAGTTTTAGCTTAAAAATCAACCCAGTTAAATAAAAAAAAAACGTTATTCGGCCGAATCCAGACAGACTGAAAATATCTATTGATCGCCAAGACTTTCTTAAATGTATTTCAGACTTACGGGATTATGGGCCAGTTTTTTCAGGGATTTGTTAACAATGTCAGAAATTATTGTTAAATTTTAAAAACCTGTCAGCTCAGCGTTGTATCTCAATATTGGATTTACCTAATAGTCTGGTTTTATGGATTCTGAAAAGACATGTTTAGAGCCCTACTAAATAGATGAGGTCTATTTGGCCAATCAATTGCGCTTTCATTGATCTACCGATGCTTGTTTATAAGTTCCTCATGTGTTTTCGTCATTAAGCCATTTATCATTCGGGCCTACCTTGACTGTTATTTATGTTAGGTTGCCAACATTGTTTGGGGATGGTAGGAAATTAATAACGTAACCGTTGCTCGCTGACATCGACGCATAAGTAATAGTTATTTAATGAGTTTTCGGTCGGAATTCTGGCCAAAAAGTTGTTTGGCGCCATGGCATTTAATTAAAATTTGCGCCTAATTAAACGTCAAACGTGAACCGAATAGAATCGAGCCGAGCAGCTGACAGGACATTGCTTGGCGCACCAGGCGTATGAGTGATTTGCATTTCCACTCTCCAATATCCTACATTTACCAGTCCCTCTCTGTAGGTGTGAGTGTGTGTGTGTGTACTGGCTTTTGTAGAATTCAATTTCAAAATATAAATCGCACATTTAGTTGCTGTCATTTGCCTCAATTTTCATTTGCTGTCTGCCATTAATTGAAAATTAAAATTTAATTCGAGTTGCGGAAATACTTGTGTATTTACGAAAATGGCAAGAATGATTTGTATTTGTATTGAACGCATTTTCAAAACTGTTCACCAATAATAGAATAATGCGTTACCATTATTTTCTCTTCCCTCGCAACACTCCCAATAAATTTATTTATTGTGTTGCTGTTGTCGTTGCTGCATCGCTCTCGCTTTAATTGCTGGTCGAGTTCTTAATTGCAACTGCGTTGAGGTTTCGAGAGCGTTAAAGAGTTGTGGGAGGTGTGTTTTGAGGGGTGTCGAGAGGTGCGCCACCAGCGCCAATTAGTGCACAATTTATGCAACTGAAGACGTGCTTTAATTGCCGTCGTGTAGCAACAATGAAACTGAAATTGAAGAGGATTGTGGATGTTGTAGTCAAGTGAATATTGCTCAAACCTGGCTATGATAAAACAGAATCGATAACCTTCCACTAGTATCCTTCTTATAAGAATTATACATTAATTGCTTGTACAAAAGAAACGTAAAATTCCAGTTAATTAACTTTGTTTTGGAAAGAGTGCATTCGACTTGATTTCTTTAAAAACATATTTGTTTATTTCGACTGTAAATAAATATATAAGTCTGCATTTAATAACAAACATAACATAAGAAACTTGAATAAATTGTTAAGAAATGTTTCTTTTTGCTATTTATATTAATAAAAATAAGCGGGAAAGGCTATAGTCGAGATCCCGACCATATGATACCCGTTACTTACTTTAATATATTCAAAAGTACTTTAAAGAAAATACTTGTTTTGATCTGAAAACTTTAATTCGCAATAACTGTCGTTCGACATGTCCGATCTTAATGCGATTCAGTGGGATGATAGATAACGCTAATAAAACGTATTATCTCAAAAACTGTGGGTGTGGTGGCTTTTCGCGATTTGCGGGGGCGGAGGTGGGCGTGGCTTAAATTTGAAACAAACTTGATCTGCGTGGGGTATATAGAAGTCTTTTAGTGAAAGTTTGGTATCTCTATCTCTTATGGTCTCTGAGATCTAGGCGCTCACACGGACGGACAGACGGACAGTCACACATGGCTATATCGACTCGGCTATTGATGCTGATCAAGAATATATATACTTTATGTGGTCGGAGAAGCCTCCTTCTGCCTGTTACATACATTCCAACGAACACAATATACCCTTATACTTATTTTTTATAAGTAACGGGTAAAAAAATGGTTCTAAGTAGATCATTCAAAGACAATATTTTTTTTCTATCAATCTAGTACTTGGTCTTGGTTCGAATCTTTATAATAAGTAGGGAAAACAAATGGTAATCCGAAGCATCAATTTCTTGCGAATATAGGGGGATAAAACACACTATTTTAGTGACACCAGATTGTTATTGACAACCAATATTGTTTAATTGGGTTTTAGTCAATAGTCAATAATATTAGTTCATATTATCTAATTTGTGTTAAAAAATTTAGATTCTCATGAATAAAATAAGAGATGTAAGCCGTATTTGATGACAATTTTGATAATTTAAATGAATATTTATTAAGAATGAAACTAATTTACATTGACAGTATAGGATATAAGGTTTTTTGTGCAAGTATATGTAACAGGCATACGAAGGCTTTTCTGACCCCATTAAATCTATATATTCTTTGTCCGTCCGTATCTCAGAGACCTTAAGAGAAAAACTTGGTAATTAGGTTCCTGTACGCTAATTTAGTTTCCTTTTAATTTTCCCACTATTCA
Source organism: Drosophila phalerata (assembly GCA_951394115.2). NCBI lineage: Eukaryota > Metazoa > Arthropoda > Insecta > Diptera > Drosophilidae > Drosophila > Drosophila phalerata. The sequence continues at coordinate 15,475,717 of OX596004.2, forward strand.
TTGCAAGACAAATTTTTAATTTGACAGAAACGGACAGACGGATATCTTAATATTAACCAAGTACGTCGTCCCAATCAAAAAAATAGACTCTATTGGATCTATCATTTGTCTTTCATGAGTTACACATTTGTTGACATAACACGAATATAATATTTGTGAACGGCAGTCGTAATTTAACAGAAAATTTGTTACGGCTGTCCAATCAGATTGAGTTATACAATACAATTAATACATTTTATTTGGAATTGAAAAGGGACATGCGTAGATCTCAGTAACTATAGGAGGTAAAGACTTGAAACTTAGTGTGCAGATTCCGAGAAACCAAATGCAGATAAAATTTTATTTTATTTTTGGATCGGACCACTGTATCATACAACTGTCAAAGATCAGTTTAGATTCTAGAATCAAATTTTAGTACGATAAACTGTTTTGTTTTCTTAGATATCTAAACAATCTGCCAGAATAAAAATTTAAGTTGTTGGTTCAAATTGGTTCACAAAATAATGTCCTTCTGTCAAGTGCGCTCGACTAATCCGCATGTTTTAGTGTATTTTTGTTTTGTTTTTTAAATTTGGAAAAAGCAAAGTCAAAGTAACAATGTTAGAAGTATATGCAATTCAAAGAAGAAAAACCTCTTTTCGAGGCAAAAGTCAAGTGACGAAAGTCTTTCCACGCCTCAAAATTTGTGATATTCAGTTTTGTGACGAGCAATATTAAATTTATAACATGAATTTCTCCTGAGAAATAAATGTTTGGAATTTCGTCAAAAAAGTACCGAATCGTTAAGCACATAAATATTTCTTTTGGCAACAACTGAGCAATTGAACTCTAAGACGGGTAATAGAATTGTTATGTCGGATAAAAATTAGGTATTGGAATAATAAGCCATAATAAACCACTCAACGGTGTGGCAAATGCGAAATCAATAAAATACAGCAACTTAAATGATAATTCAATAATCCAATTTGACATCGAATAATAAACAAAGTACTTTGTAAGTAGAAGTGTGTATGTCATAATCAAATAATCGTTTACTCGCGGGGCTCAAGCTCACTGAGTCAGCGTGATAACGGGACTTGTAATAAGCCAGCAATTAGTGTCATTGATAGATTTGATAAGACTGATAAGACTAGATTTGCGTTGTGTAAATTAAGGGCAAATGGAAAAGCTGGCTAAAGGCTGGGCCAAAAGGTTGCGAGCTCTATTGAAGACATTAGATCTACTTCTTAAACTTGTCCCTTTTTTATGGGTCTTACAATCAAATTGAAAAAGTTGGCGGGACGAAGGGCAAATCGCAATTCCACTTTTATTAATATTTCTATTTGCCTATGCGTTTTCAGCTCTCTCGGCATTGAATGGAAAACTACTGAACATTATTTTCCACTCCTCTTTCTCTGTTACTTTTCAATCGAATACGGGTATTCTTGTATGTGTGTGTGTGTGTGTGTGTGTTTGAAAGCATTTCCACATTCCCATTTCGCATTCAGTGTTACAGTTTCAATGGCATCGCCAAGGCTGTGATGCTGATGCTGATGCTGAGAACTTTTCTAATACGACTACAAGATACTTTAAGGACACACACAAATGATGTTGTAAGACGACAGGCTGCGAGGCTAGGGACAATTGCCACCTCGTTTCTCCTCTCATCCGCTCAAAGTCCTTGCCCAAAACTAAAGTCTTAAGTGAATTAAGAGCAAAACTTGTAACATTTTCTTTACCTCGTTATTCTGACCTCTACCACTCTCTCTCTTTAACCCGCACTTCCTTGCGGAACTCTCAAGGTTTTGCACTTAATAAGCGACTCTTTGGCGTGTGAAGTGTTCGGGAGTTGAGTTCGTAAATAAAAAAGGATTACTTTTATGGCCCCGACCAGTGCCCAGTAAATACCTATTAATGATATTTTCCCCTACCAAGCGACACCTGTTTCCTGGCCGTGTCAGCTTCAGCTTCTGCACAATAGAAAGCCGTACACTCTTTTAATATAAACAAGATTGATTGTTATGGACCGACTAAGTAACCAATGTAACCACACACAGCCTGACGCTCTGTTTGGTCCTGGAGGCCTCCGGGCATCGAGCCAAAGCCAACCACTTAATGATATCGAACAAATTTTGCGGTGACCAGAGCCTGCGCCAGCTCTAAGGCAACAGCTTGGTCAAGGATAACGAATGGGTCAGATATTGTCTTACTTTATGTAATACTAACCCATCTCCCATTTTGTTCTTGTTCTGTTATTAATTTGTATTGTGCGCAGTTAAAATTCTTATAATGTGTATAGAACCCGAGTGACGTTTAAAATTTTTCTGATGCAACAAAGATTTGTGAGCTCTCGTAATATGATGAAGATCAGCAGTTAATAGCAGATCTAGTTAATTTTTGAGAGGTACAATTTATTTTGTTTTTATACCCGTTACTTAAAAAATAAGTTAAAGGGCCATCTGTCCGTCTGTCCATCTGTCCGTCCGTAGGAAAAAAGGGTTCTTAGAGACTATAAGAGTTAGAGTAACCAAATTTTTCTAAAGACCCCACGCAGATCAAATTTGTTTCAAATTTTAGCCACGCCCCCTCCGCCCCCGAAAATCGCGAATAACCACCACACCCACAGTTTTTAGGATAATACGTTTTGTATGGAAATTAATATTATCTTCTAATATTATCCAATAGCTCACTTAACCGCAGCAAGATTGGGCAATTAGAACGATAGTAAAAGTTAGCCAAAGTCATTTAAAATTAAGGCAATACAAGCACCCAAAAGTATGCAGTAGTTTTTATTAGGTTGTAATTCCTATAAAGTACTTTAATATATTTTGAAATATGTAACGGGTATTCTATGGTCGGGATCTCGACTATACCCTTTTCGACTAGTTTGGATCTGCTACCAAACTTATTATACATGTGTAAATTTCAGGTAGATAAAGTTTGTTTCTTTTTTTGGATCGGACCACAATATCAGGTAGCGTCCGCCTCCTCATCTCAATCAATGCCCTGGTGGCTGAGAATCCAAAAGATCCGCTTTAGCATGGTCGTGTTTAATGAATCTAAGCTTTCCTGCTTGCCAGGACATTTTTTAACGTATGGCGAATGACGGCATTGCTCCTATTGTCAATAGGCTATTGCTATTCGACATATGTCGATTGAGTCTTGCGACCTCTACTACCTTCCTGATTGTGAAGACTTCATCATAATGCTGGATAAATTACGGTTTCTTTTGAAGGTCCATAGTAAATTTCACACTTGGACTTAATGTATTTCTTTTGTGTGTGGATCCTTTCGTTGTATGAAATGAGTTCTCTATACGTTATTTGATTAGTGAATGTACATATTCAGCACCTAAGACCTGATTTTTACCCATTCTATGTCCAATGATGCATGTAAAATATTAAGCCCATTTCGCTCATTAAGCCAATTTCTTGATCTATTTTTCCAAGTACTGATAAATAGTACAGGGTCAATTATCTTTGTTTTATAGTTTAAATTAAACAGGCAGAATGAGGCATGGTAGACCCCATTAACTATATATGTTATTGATCAGCATCAACAGCTTAGACGATATAGCCATGTTCGTCTGACCTGCTGTCCGCCTGTATGAAGCCCTAAAGCTCAGAGGTTATAAGAGCTAGACCCACCAAACTTGGTATGTAGGCTCCTCTATATAACAAGCAGATTAAGTTTGATTTTTATTTTGAATCGGACCACTATAGCTGCTATGTTCTCGTTCTTTATTTAATTTAAGTACATTGTAATCAAAAAAACTCGGCCATCTAAATTTTTTCCTTAGAAAAATGTAATTGATTAAGAAGTTTATTTAGAGACTTTATTCTCTTGACACTTAAAGATTGTTTTATAAATAAATATAAGTTATATCAATTGTTCTTCAATTGATTTAAAATTGAAGTTAACTCTAAATTTTACTTTAGTTGAACAAGCACTTTTTCTAGTTTATAGTTGGCAATTTGCTCAGAGGACAGTGCATGATATTTGACAGAGCCACGTAAAGTATTGCACATGTTGTGGATAACAGGGCTGTGGGAAAGATATTCGCCAGATGAAATAAATGAAAATATGAGCAGAGTAACTGCCACGTCGCATAGTATGCAGGTCGCGACTGAAGATTGAAAGGGAAGGGTAGGAATTTAGTTGTCGTTGTTGTCGTTGTTGTCGTTGTTGTCGTCCTCGTGACTGGTCGTAATGCCTTTGCTGTTCTGTTTGTGCCTACGCGACTGTTTTATCTATTTGTCTGAGTGTGTCTATAAGTTGCGTGAGTTCTTGTACTCTCAGACATGGTACACACTCCATAGTTGTCTATAGTCTGGGCTTCGAGTGTGCCTTGCTAACCTGCACTCATAGTTGTTAAACTAACTTTCGTGACTGGACAAAGTGGTGTCTGTCTCTCTGTCTTTCTGTCTGTCTAACTGTCTCGCTATTCCACTGTCCGTCTGGCAGTCTGGCAGTCTTCTGGTTGTCTGTCAGTCTACCCCCGCTCCTTGTTGGCACGACTTGGCACACGCTTTCATCCTTATCCCCATCCTTGACGTCGCAGCAGATATGTACTATACGTAGTTTCATTTGCCTTTTACATTTCCACATTTCCTCCTTGGCTTGTTTGCGTGTCTGTGCATAGACAGCGACGTCGACCTACTCCGAGAGATGCCGCTTTGCATATTTATTTTATTTGATTTGGTTTCGCATATATATTTTTTTTTTTTTTTTTATTTTCTCGTATTATTCGTAGGACAGCCCATTTCATAGTACGCCTTTGGCTTATATAACGCGACGTGTGATTAAAAATTCGTAATTTGTTTGCTTTCTTAGTCTCTTTATATTTTGTATTTCTATTTTCGTTATTTATATATTTTTTTTTGGAACATCGTTTTCTTCGTGTCATGTGGCAGCCCTTTCATTATTTAGCATGGCATACCTTAAGGCGTCCAGGCACGTCAGCAGCTCCTTTTCACATCTAGTTTAGGGGCGAGTCCCCACCATTTTCAGGCAGTTGAACTGGTGACTGTCCCGCTTTTATTTTTTTTTTTGCTTTTCACTTTTCGAGCGTGTTTTTCTGCTCTCCGCTTTGCTGTTTTTTCTTTTTTGTGCTTCATTAATATTTAATTAAAAAATCAATAGTTGACATGTAAGTCAGCGACGTTTCGTGGCTGTTGTTGCTATTGTTGTTGTTGTTGTTGTTATTGTTGCTCTGGCTTCTTTCTCACATACTACATATACTTTTCAAATACCTTTCTGTCTTAACTTATGCATATGCATTGCGCATATCTTATTATAACAGATTTTCTTGTCTTTGCTGCTGCCATATACGTGACGACCCACTTTTAAAATCCCGGAACTTCTTTTACCTTTTTTTGCTTATTCTTACTTTTACAAAAATATTGATAAAGGCGAAGAGAGATAAATATGTAGCATATCCATAGGCGCTTTTTAATGCCATAACCATTACAGACAGTGACTAAAGATGTGAAATTTATCTTTATTTTGTTATAAAGTATTTTCGTTAACCTGTTGAAATTGTTAAAAGATTTAATAAATTATTACCTTAAGAAAATGGAATTTGTAAATCAGTATCGGGAATTTCTCATTTCAAGCAGGGAATCAAACCGAAACAAATATCGGTTCCAGTTTCGGTTACGGTACGTCCCGAAACAACTATTTCGGTAAACGGTTCTATTTCGGATTTTTCCTTTCGGTTCCGGTATCAGTACCGGTACGTACCGGTACAGCAATTAAATTAAAAAAAAAAAAAGTAAATGTTATAAAACAAAAATATATTAACAGATTTCTACATACATACGTACTATATGTTTATATTTTATCGAGATATTCCTAACCTAAATTTAAAGTTATTTTTTATCAGAAAGCAAAATTATCAAAATGATATACATATGGAAAACAAAAAATTATTTTTGGAAAAGTGTACCGAAAGCGTACCGGTACAAACGGTTAATTTCGGTTAACGGTTCCGGTACCGGTTTCGGTATTATTCCCTAATTTCAAGTATTGAAAATGTGACCAGACTCTGTGAAAACCAAAACCGTTGGGATTTTAGTTTGACATTCGATGTGAATTGTGTGAATGGCACAATTCACTGTAGTTGAAAAATAGTCGGTTAAAAAGTTTTCGTCTGAACTGGGCATTAGTTTACTTCCTTGTTCATTATATTGTAAGAGTATTTTTCACAGAGATTTGAAAACCTGACGTATGTACTTAAATAAAGAATTCACATAAAATAAAAGTATTGCTTAGCAAAAAAATTAACCCGCTTAATTTGCAATAAGCTAATTGAGAAACTTAAAACCTATCTGCAAACCTCCAATATTTTTGAGGAAGCTTGTGTTTGTCCTCGGATCTCTTTTAATAACACCATACTCAAGGTATTGGTTCGCATTTACGCTTAGTTTAATAAATGCAAATAATTTATTTTCTTTTTATTATTTAGAATGAAAATATCTTATTTTTTAAGAAATCAAGCTTAAGACTATGATACTATATAAATATGATTTATTATATGATTTAATTTTTATTTTCATATTTTTATATGTATAAAAAACACGATTTGAAGAGGGTCTAACAATAATTTTGTTGAATTTTTCAACACTCTTAGATAAGCTTGGTTGTCATAATGTCAAAAAGAGAACTGAACCCAGAATGCAGTGAAATTCGTTAGTATTATTAGCAGATTCGCACACTCACATGCTCCAAATAGAAATATTACTCGTATTTCAGAGTTCGGTTCGCTTAAATAGCCAACGGTCAGACCTGTGCAGGTAATTGAGCCTTAACATGCTCAAGGCTTATTAATATGTACATGTAAGTGAGCATTACATATTTGGGAGTGTGTTTGTGTTTGTGTGTGTACTTTATGAAGCTTTGTTTTGTTTTTGGCTTGCCTTTATATATATATTTAATGTTGTTGTTATTGCTGTTGGTGGTCTTCTGCCCAGTTGAGTGTGTTATGTGACATAATTATCCCACTGGACACGGACTGTCAGAAGAAATCCCCTTGATAATCTTATATATATTCGTTAAAGACTCTTTAATATTAAAGTACAGTAAAAAAATTAGTTTGTTATTAAATAGTTTTTGTTAAGTGCACTTTAATATTAAAGGCGACCAGAAATTTTATTTTACTGTTAATAATAATTTAACTTGAAAACTAAAAAAATATTTATTTGCTGAAGAAATCCATTTTAAAGTACGCTCTCGGTGTAACATTATTTGCTACTCTCATTTCACGTTTTGCACGTAACTTAACAATTTACCTCCTGTGGCTTATGGAAATCTCTTAGATCTCAGATCTTTAAGATTTATTGACAGCAAGCGGAAATGTGCATACACATGGAGCACACACTCTTATTTTCTACCGCACGTGTGTGTGCGTGTGTGTGTTTTTGTGTGTGCTACCTTTTTTTTTACGCGCAATTAACCCAGTTGCAAGTTCGACATGCCGCAAACCAAACACACCGAAACACACACACATAGACATCCTGCATTTATCATAATTACTTCCCAGAATATTTGTGCTCAGCTCTGCCAAAATAATGTTGAAAATGTTGATGAATGCTCAGAGTACAGTGTTCCCCATGCGCACATACACTCACACACACACATACACTCACACACACATGCAGCATGTCACACGCGGCCTCCAAATCCGTTAAAAAAGGGGCGTTTAATGAAAAAGCAAAAAAAAAAGTCATACAAAAAGGCAAAAAATTTGGCTGACTGCTTAATGTTTTAATATGCCTTCAGCAACTATTAAGAGGAGTCCTCATTAAGTGCCAAGCACATATTAAACATCAATTATTTATAAATAAAAGCGCAACCCACTTACGCACAAAGTATTTTATAGCATACTTATGTGGGCAATGACAGCGACAGCGACAATGACAACAACGACAACGACAACGACAAAAAAAAAACCGACGACAAGGCGGCAACAAATGCCCGGACATAATTGTGCTTGCAATTATTTCAGAAATGCAAACAACAACAGTGAGAATTGCAGTTTAGCATCAGAAACACTATACAAAACGATAAAGCGAGTAATAAATAAAGCAGCCACAGATAAAATGAGCCAACAAAATTCACACGACAGTCACCAAATGCAAATGCCAGTCCAAAAAGCAGCAAAAAACAAAAATACAAATAATGAAGAAAAGTTATGTACGACATGCCGAAGACTTGATACTCTTGCTGAGTTTCTCAAACTAATATACAATTTTAAACGAACTTTATCTCCAAAGTCACTGAAGATATTCATCCAAAAAATTAAATTTGTGGTCTATGGCTGAACGGTTACTTAATAGATTTTTTTTATTATTTTTTTTAATTAGTATTCTAGTGTACAGAGTTCAGTAATAGTCCCTAAGATCTTCAGCCTCATTACATAAACATGCAACAATATACAGTAATCTGAAGTTAAACAAATTTGGTCAGTATGTAAAACGAAATTACAAATTTACTTTTTGTAATACTCTCTGCAAGGATATAAGAAGAATTATCCCTGAATGTGTCGCTTGCATGTGTTGTTGTGTGTATATGTGTATGGTATAAAAGTTATTTTTCAAACCAAACAAAAACCAAGCGGCCATTGACAATGACAACAACAACAACAACAAATTTAGAAGCCAGACACAAAAACAATGCACAGTGGAACTAAAACGTATGCTAAGAACTGAGAATTAAGTTTATGACGTTGCGCAACACGATTTGCATAATAATTTATCGATCTGCAATCGATTAGCGCTGCACTAATTAATATTTTTGTAAAGCTTTTTTTTTGTCACACTGTGCACCGCCTCCGTCGCCGTTGCCGTTGTCATCGCCGTCGCCGTCGCCTGGCACAAACCAGAGTAACAAATTCCAAAAATGTCACATTGCGCACATGAAAAATGTCCTTGTGACAGCGCCAAACGGCAGGCGACGCCACAGTTGTGGTTGTGTGTGTGTATGGGTATGTGTGTGTATGGGTGTGTGTGTGTATGGGTGTATATATTTTTGTGTATGTGTGAGCATTGTTGTTGGCTTTGCTAAGCAAGGTCATGAGTAAATACGCTGGAGCATGCTGTTTATTCTACAACAAAGCCAAGCCAAGCACAAAAAAAATACACATACTCACAATTTATTGTTAAATATACAAATGCACGTCAAGCACACACACACACACACACACACGCATATGTACATACATATATTGAATATAGAAGCCAGATGCTTCTTATTGATGTGCGAATAAATGTAAATGTATATTCTTACATATGTTTGTTTGTATGTATTGAGTGCTTACTTGCCAATTTGTAGTGGAAACAAATGCAAATGTGTATCCGTAAATCAAAAAGGACATTATTGGCTGCTTGTTAGAGCTAAGCACTATTGCTTACATACACACAAATTCGTATATCCATAAATGTTATCCTTTTTGATTTTTAAAATGACCGACGCATTGACGTTAGCCGTTTTCAAGTCAAACAAAAAGAATGTACTCAAAAGTGAACGACCTCGAAATGACCAGTGTCCAATTTTTGGACACAATTCAAAGAATTTATACATTCACATGTCTGATCGAAGCACACAAATAAATAGAAAAAAGTTCCTTGAAGTTGAAAACGCAAAAGGCGAATTTTTAATTCAATTTAATCACATTTAAGTCCGGTTTGATAACTATCGGTCCTTTTCGGGTTTCACTTTCGGCAGGATTTATCTATTAAAAGAGAACAACTTAAACCTGTTCTAATTTCGTTTTGGAAATATTTTTCGTATTGAATTCCCCTTGAGTTGGTGAATTTAAGTCTGATATAGTATAAAAAGACACTTTTGAAATACTTAGCATAAATGCAACGTCAGAAAATAAATTTTATGAGATCTTATAAGAGTGGAAGTGAAAACCGGAATAGGCCTGTATATCAGAGATATTTACACGGAAATGTGTAGAAATTAATGAATTAATTTGAAAATATCTCTTAGATAAAATTGAAGGAGACATGGAAAAACAGTCACTTAAATTTTGTAACAGATGCGATTTGCGGTGAAAGGTTCAAAACTTATTACTTTTGCAAATCTCTTGTCTCTAGATTGAGATAATTTCGAAAATAAAATAAATATACAGGCCCGTTCCGGTTTTCACTTCCGTTGCATCGGGTTTCAAAAAATGTATTTTTCTCGTTGTATTTGGGCTAAACATTTTATAATTATATTTTATAACTTTTTTTGGACTTAAACTCACCAACTCAAAGTGAATTCAATCCGCAAAGTATTTCTAGATTGATATAAAAACAGGCTAAGGATTTTCACATTCGACAAATCTTGCCGAAAGTGAAAACCGAAACAGGTCTGATAAATTATGAAGATTTTTTTTTTGGCTTGTTTTTATGCTCATGTTGTGTGAGTACCACGTACGAATTTGTTCCAGAATCGGAATTGTACCAAATCACACTAACGGTACTCACTAGAAGTCGAGAGTAATCGACAGATGATTATATCTATTAAAAACCATCGGTAGTTATCGATAGTGGACGAACTTTTAGCAAATATGTACAAGGGTGGTTTGATGCTGTAGTAAGTACATAGGTTGCAAAAGAGGTTGTTTGGAAGTTTTTAAATTCAATTTTAAAAAAAGTTGAGTCCTGAAACTAATTTTAATCTTTAATCCATAAATTCACGATAAATAGCCGTCAATTTGAGGTTTTGTTATGAAACTTTCTGTATAAATCAGAAATTTATCAGTGGCGCTTGTCAAACAATATAAGGTGGCGATACCGGACGGTGTCCGCGGCCGAGGTCGAGTCCGGCTAAGTGAGTGCCCAAGTGTGAGCAGGCCAATTTTGTCTATGAATTTATGAGCGATGCTTTCCGCTGCCGAGGCAGGGACTGGGGTATTGTTTGGGCCAGAGTTGCATAGCATATGCACATGAATAATGAAGCCAAGGGGTGTAAGTTCTCTTATTGATTTCGAAACAAAAATCGCACACGCGGTGCTGCCAAACAAAGGATGGCTAACACCAAATCCACAAATAGGCCATATGCATGGGCGTGTGTGTGTGTGAGTGTGAGAGTGTGTGTGTGTGAATTTGGAAACATATGACTCTGGAGATTAAGCCATTGTTTGTAATGGGAACCAGAGCTAACGTCTGTCTGAGCTGTGGTTTAGCGAATGCGTTTCCAATGAGCGAGTGCAAACAATAAGCTGTGCATGAGATGGGATGAAATATGTATGATGGGATGGTTTGAGGGTTAGCCTATTTAGACTTGTTTAACTAACAACTGACTGTGCTATTCTCTGTTTTCTGTTCTCTGGTTTCTGTGTCAACAGCAGCCCCAACAGTGTAATGCGCCTTGGGGGCAGTGGAATACCATACGACGGTGACCCCCTGACAATGAGCGCAGCTGGCAATGACTATGCCGAATTATGCGATCTTGGACCCTCACGCTGGAGTGCACGCGCCTATGGTTACCATGCAAACCCAAATGCGACCGGTATCGGTATCGGAGGCATTGGCGTCCCTGGCGCCACACAGTCATCATCGAGCGTGCCCACGGGCGGCTCAGCCGGCCTCTCCGCTCATCATTTACGCAGCAGCGCGGCAGCGCCAAACAGTTACGAGGCCGAGCACATTGGCCTGTCCTTTGGCATGATCAGTCCGCCACCTGGCAGCGGACACGGACTCGGCCACGGTCAGGGACAGGGGCAAGGGCAAGGTCATTACGGCGGTAGCGCCGGTGGTATTGGATCCCGTGTGGGAAACAGTACAAGTTCGCTGCGAGCGAGCGGAGGACGCTCGGGACTCTACTATTCGCCGCCGGGCACATCTTATACAATCGTTGAGCGTCCACACTCTCCGCACTATTATTACAATTCGGCGGGTGTACCGACGAAAGGTGGATCGTTGCCGGGCCGCGGATCCGCGTATCTCAGCTCCTCGCCATCCAGTCACATGGCCGCTGGCACGGCGGGCACACTGCCCACATCAACGGCGGCCAGCGGACGCCATGGCTCATCGGCGATGGGTAATGGGAATAAAAAGCGACCCATATCGCCGGAGCAGGTGCTGCGCATGTTCGGCGCAACACAGTCGTCTTCAGTTCCTACGAGTAGCTATCACTACAGCAACGGCGGCACGAGGGATCGCGATCGGGATCGCACAGGACGACGCAGTCCGGCCAGCAGTCCGCCCTCGACAACGCATCAGGTAAATCCAATATATATTTATCAATCAAATTATATATATCTTCTAATATTATCTAATCTTTGCAGATCTATCGAGATCGCGATCGGGATCGAAGTGTGCCCAACATACACGAACTTACGACGCGCACCGTGTCAATGTCCCGTGATCAACAATATGATCATGGCTTCGGCATCTGCGTCAAAGGAGGCAAAGACTCAGGTAACCAAATGCGCCTAGATGTGGGCTACAAAAGTGAGATTTGAATATGTGTGTAAAACAGTGATGCCTTTCACTGAGTGAATCGTGGCTAGGAATCTTTTTAAACTGTTTTTAACTGCATTCAGGCAATAAGTAAAAAAAAATATGATAATTACACTAGGTATCAGCAATATTCTTTATCATATAAACACAACTATTTAATACTTGTGTCTTTCAAAACTTTTCAAGCAACTATTATTTTGACAATTTAACTCTTCTCTGTATTTAAATAAATTGGGAGAATGTATAGCAAAATACAAAATATACATTTTAAAATACTCGTAGACTGAAAAAATTGCGACGGCAGAATGAAATATTCCATATAAAAAAAAAAACAAAAAGAAGAATACCCCTTAAATCTAAATGATGTCTAAGGCAATAACAAAGTTTCTCTTAGTTAAGGTGAATAATTTTTTCCGGCTAAGATACTTAAAATCAAAGTTTTTTATTTTAATGAAAATCCAATATATGTGCATTAAAAATATTCTATGAATCGAAATTCTCTGCTCGATGCATCGACCAAAACTCCGAATTATATGGACATCGATGTCTCCACCCAAGTTGTTATTTCTATAGAATGCCTCGACTTTTGCTGTTGATTCGAGGCTATGTTCAATTTCTTGTTTCCTTCTCACGTGATGTGTGGAACCTCAATGATGGCCGACATTCGGCATTTTCATGCAATTTAATTTTCAATTTGATTTTATTGTCTGTCGATTTTGCTACACATTCGTTTTTCAGCTTTACAAATCGCCAGCAGCTTTGACATTTCGGAGCGCATTTTGCACCTGGCTGCCTCACGGTGTCCATGACTCTGCCACCTGTCATCCCCCAACCCTCTGCTCCCTGTCGGACATTTTATTTTTAGTTTTCAACGTGAAACGGCTTTAAAATCGATAAAAACGAATCTATTTAAGTCACCAAGCCCTTTCCATCTATCAATTTATCCTATCCATAGACACACTCTCTCTCTCTCTGTCTGACTTCTCACCTCTCACTCTGTCGGTTTACTGTTTTCAGTTCAGGCACACGTGCTTTATAAATTAAAAATAAAATGGTTGCCGCACTCTCACCTCCGTAGGGGCTTAATGAAAAAGGCTTACAAAAAAACAAAAAAAAAAGAGACTAACAAGAAAAGGGCGGTGCAGGGCGGGGCTGATGGCGAGGGCGTGGAGTGTCTTTTATTAAAAGTTTAAGTCGCATCGCTTGCTAATTGATTTTGTGTGCTTTTCTCATCCATGTTGGTTCTGGTTCTGTTTTTTATACAATATTTTATCGGCAGGCTTAGGTGTTTACATCTCACGCATCGAGGAGAATTCGGTGGCGGAACGCGCCGGTCTGCGACCCGGTGATACAATCCTAGAGGTGAACGGCACGCCATTCACTTCAATCAATCACGAGGAGGCGCTTAAGGTGAGCAAGCTGCATATGCTTCTTCTTATTATTATATTATATATACGATACAATCTTTTGATATCTTTTAGTAGCTAATGTTGTTATATAGCGAAAATCGATTAGAGCATATTATAAAAGAGCAATGAGAGACTGAGGAGGGTTTCACTATTCAAATGCACTATGTAGAGGGCCTAGGCTTTCTTCTCGAAAACATAATTTAATTGTACAGTTTATTGATTTTTAATGTGATTTTGTTCGATGGACTGCTTGTTTGCCTGTTAATAGTTGCGATAAGAGGCGCTGCATTTGAGCAGTAAGTAGTAGGCCATCGCTTTTTATGTGCGCTACTTGGCCAAGTACCTAAATCGTCCCAACCCCAACCACCATCAGCACCACTTATTTATAGCCCGAACAACAACGACACAGACAGCCAAGTTAGACAGCTGCCGTCTGACAACGAAAGTCAATTTATTGTGGAATATTTTATGTGACACGTTATGATAGTCAATATAATTCTTCATATTCTACCAGTAGATGTTGGGTGTGTGCGTGGTTATTTGAAAGGACATTTGACTAGGACTAGGGACTAGGAGGAATCGAGAAATTAGGAGACTGGAGCACATGTTGTGCCATTTCTCACGGCGCCTTGCAATTTAAAGTTTTCCATTTTCGAAACAATTTGTTTGTCAATATTATATACATGTATATTTGGGGAAATTACTATTTTATAGACATTCCCATCTCCCTCTCTGTCGCTCGCTTTAGGTATGCTCTGAACGAATTTCTGTAGTTATTTTTTATTATATACAGTGCACTTTACGTAATATGAAACATGAAACATTTTGTATAAATAATACTAAACGTTAAAGAAAATACTTACGTTTAAAACACACTAATACAAATATACACTGAGAAAAAATTGGCAATAGATTAGTCGCATTAAATTCACTTTTTTGTCCAATTTAATTCTTGAAATACATTTTTCATTTAGTATCTTTTTATTTTTCTAATTTGTATATTCCTTCAAAACACGACAAGCACAACATGCAGAAAGCTAATTTCAATAAATTTTTGATAACTATGAATAATGTGCTGAATGAAAGCTATGATATCCAAAGTCCTCAAATTAAAAGTGCCTAATCGCAGGGAAAATATTTGGTAAAGTGTCAAAGCATTAGCAAAAGCTGCTGCCAAACACAAATATCACTTGGAGCTGGAAATTTGTACAAATTGCTAACCACAAAAGGACACAAAACTTGCTGTGGTCAACAGGCAGTGGGGAGGGGGGATTGAGGTCAGGACACATGCAATTTAGTAGAGACAACTGACACTTGCACACGACCCAAACAATTTGCACAAGTTAAACTCATATGAGTCTCGAGTCTTTTGGCCGAAACAATTAAAATAATGACAACAAAATGTGAGATACTAAATCCTAGCACTTAACAAATTCAACATTTTGAGAAAATCCACATCTGAGCACATAATAATCGTAGAAAGCTGATAAGTCCACACGCCCAGTTTGAGTTTGATTTTCATTTTGATATTTATTTATTATAATATTATTTTATTGAATATTTTTGATTTATTTTTTTGTTATTTTAAAAAGTTTTTGCCACCCGTTTTAGTTTTGGTTCGACAATTTTTTCTCTCTTTGCTCCTTTCTATCTTTCTATCGCTCGTTAGTTTTGCTTGCATCTTCAGTCTCTCTTTTGTGTCTCTTCTATTGCCACATTTTTTCTTAACGCAGAGATGTGTGCAGATATTGAAATCGTCACGTCAAATCAGTATGACGGTGCGAGCGCCACCTACGCTGAATTCGACGGCGCCGCTGCACGGATTCGGTCCCCCTTCCCGGGATCCAATGTATGCGTCGATGGCACCTCTTCTACCACAGTCTGCGGCGGGTCAGGCGGCGGGGGCCGGCGGTGGAGCGGGTCTGCCCTTTCGCCAGACCTGCTCCTGGATGGATCGCCACGGCCGTCCGGCCTCGCCGCCCATGGAGTACGGTGGCAGACGGAACGAGCGTAGGGATCGGTAAGTTTATTAGGTCCATATGGATACCCAACTATATAAATTCAATTGGTTTTTTTGTTGATTAGAATTCGCCGCGTGGAGCTGCTCATTGAGCCCGGTCAATCGCTGGGCTTGATGATTCGTGGCGGCGTCGAGTACGGCCTGGGCATCTTCGTGACGGGTGTTGACAAGGACAGCGTTGCAGATCGTGCCGGTCTCATGATTGGAGACGAAATACTGGAGGTCAATGGCCAGTCGTTTCTTGATGTGACGCACGACGAGGCCGTTGGTCAGCTGAAGTATCACAAGCGGATGTCGCTGGTGATACGTGACGTGGGCAAGGTACCGCATTCCTGCACTTCTATCGAAATGGAACCCTGGGATGCGTACAGTCCAACGGGCACGAGGTGAGTGCGAGCACAACTTACCTTAGACGTTATCGCTTATCGCTTATCGGTTATCGTTTTATATCGGTTTCAGAGCACGCCGAAAAGGTCAAATTGCGACCATGGTGGAGGAGAAGGCACGCTCGTTGCTGCCACGTCATCATTTTGCAAGTCTTTCGTATTATATTGCGGAATATAGTGCGAAAGCAATGACCATAGATGCCTTTGTTGCCGTCTTATTAGAGATGTTAGATACGTACGAAAAGGTAAACGATATTCCCATTAATCGACACTTAATGATTGATATTAAATGATTGACTTTTTGTTTTGGAATAAAGCATTCGCTAGTGACGGAAATTCGTGAGCTCGTCTTTCCGGAGGATCGTACACGGTACGATGAGCTTGTGTATCGCAGAGAACGCGATCCATATAGCGTAGATAGGCATAGGGTAAGTTCAACTAACCCCAATTTCACAATTGGCTTATAAATTCTACTTACGTTTCTTTGCAGCGTAAAGGAGACCCCTCACGTGATTTGCCGGTAAGATTTTTAGAAGATTTATTCTACGACACAGACACAATATATACTACCTAGCTCTACCAAAAACAATCCTCGCTGAGCATGTTAAACTACTACAAAGAATATATGAAATTACTCAAATTGAAACTCTATACTCGTATCCAAGTGTCTTAGTCCCTCTAAACGTGTTTATCAATTAATCAATTTTGTTTAGATAATGTTGTTGGCGTTAAATGTTGTCGCTGTTGTTGTAATTTTTAGTTTAATTCTAATAATTTTAATAGACAAACTACTAATACAAACATATATATGAAGTATATACCTATTTATTACACTGCAAATACAAAACACTTGTCAGATAAAGCAAAAAACTTGTAGTTTAATTGTTGTACGAATAACAGAATCAATAATACTACTTACTATAATCTTTTTTTGATTTGTTTATGCAAAGTGTATGCTTTTTACTTTCTTGTTTGCCGCATGTTCTTCAATTTGTGATGCTTTTTGAGACTCGCTTTCTTTGATTCGATTCGGCCTTAGATTTTGTTTGCGTTGCGCTTTGACAAAGCAAACAAAATTCGATTGAAAAAAACCAAACACGAATGTCAATATTTTCTTTTGTTAAAGTCAAGAAAAAAACACAATCACATCAAAACAATGCAGTTTTTGTAGTTGCATTAATTCTTTTTTCTTCTAGGCATTATAAGTAGCGAGTACAGTTGCTTCAAAGGAAGCTATTACTGTGTACAGCTCGAATAATCGATAATTACTTCGATAACTAATACCACAGAGCGTTTCAAATCTTTCAAATTGGGTTAGGCATAGAATTGTAAGAAAATCAATTGTAAAATATCAAATTCATAAGTGTATAAACAGATATAAGTATATTTAAAAATCGCACTTAAACCATATAATCGTAATCATTCAATAGCAGTCACCGATAACTCACCAAAAACTTGGCTTACTATATAATAGAGCACATAATCGATCAGAATAAAACAAAAAAAAAACATGACTCGTATATAAAATGAACAATTGCACTTGATCACCACAAAGAATATCACAATATTCTCAACTCGATCTACGAATCTTCCTATCTCTCTCTCTCTCTCTCTCTCTATCTCTGTCTCTGTCAGTAAATGCCTCAATAACTCTCTACTCAGGCCAAGAATAGTAGCCCCTATTTCATAATCGCTATTTCACTCACTCACTCTCACTATCACTCACTGTCACTCTCTCTTTCTATCGCTCTCTCTCTCACCCTTTGTGTGTGTGTGTCTCTCTCTCTCTCTGAATCGTATGCAACAAAACGTTCGTTCCATTCCATTCCCAACAGGTAACAGCTGACGATATGGAAGTAAGCGCCGCCACCGGACGTAGTCCCTCGTCGGACTCAGGGCTGGGCATGACAGTAACGGATATTCATAAACGGTAGCTAAACACTGAGCACCTTATCAAATAGACCCACAACAATCAAGAACTGACCATTGCGTATTCTGTATCTGTATTCTGTATCTGTATCTGTATTTTTGTTATCCGTTAACAATTCCGTTGAATAGACCCGCTCTGCAGTTGCCTTATCGGCCCATGTCGGCGGGACCAATATTGCATCGTTCACAGCCAGCATCACAGCATTATCATCAGCCAGCAACATCACATGCAGCTAGCAACCAATCCAACCAATCACCACCACCACCACCACCACAACAACAACAACAACAACATTATCCACCACTACATTCCTCATTGCGTCATTTGGGAGGTCCTGGTGGCGTCGTTGGAAATGTGCGTCATCATCACCAGAAGTTGGGACCAAATCAATTCAGATTCAAACAAGCCAAAGACAATCAGCAACAGGTCAGGAACTTGCAACGTGCAACATGCAACATGCACGTGATTCGTGAGCGTGTAGCGTCGTGTGACACCACTTTAATCTGTCCATCTATCCCATATTTCCTGACCCGGTTTCTGCTCAAGAATTTCAAGACCTATCAACGAGTTCTCACTTTTCAATTAGCTCAACTAAATTTGAAGGAAAAAATATTGAACTATACAAAGCGAAATTTCAAAATTAAGCTTAAAAAAATCAAAATAACTATCATTTATTACGTAATATCTCAAAAATATTTATATATCGAAATATATGAAAATTTGCAAGTTTGTGCAACGCAAACAAATCGAATTGCTCTCTTTTAAACTATGTATTTCACTTTTATTTTCTTTCTCTTCTATCACTTTCTTTGCTATTTTAACTTACTGTATTTTGTATTGCATATAAGAAAAATTGACATTCGGGTCTAAAAATCGATGGCATCTAAGCCTCTTCTATTAATATTGCTATAATGTTGTCTCTCATCTTGTGTTTTCTATTTCTGTGAATTGTCTTTTGTGGTGTTTTCCTGTTTTTCTGTTTTATTGTTTTTAATTTCCATTTTTTACATTTGAAAGAAATTATTTAAATGTTTGTGTATGTCTGTAATTGTCCAATTGTTTAAAGTTGTTTATAGTTTTTAATTAAATACTTTTTAACTGTTGTCTAATTGGCTGCTAAATGTTGTAGACTAATTGAGCCAACATTGTTGTGCGATATGAAATTGGATTTTAGTGATTATCAAAAAAAAAAAAAATAGATCGTGAAAAATGCAAACGCCTCAAATATGATTTATCGCTTTTTTTCACCCGGCTTAGGAATACGGCTGTGATGAGCATAGAACTCGCCGGGGCAGCGAATCCCTATTACCGGAATATGACCAAGATGCGGTGAGTAAGAAATAGCAAATGTGTAATTTCAAATGGGATTAAGTATTTATGTGAGATTGGAGTCTTTAGAACTGCGAATTAGGTTGATCGATCATCATTGAATTTCATTTCACGAAGTTCATATCATTTTATCAGCACACTGATAATATTTTACTTCTAAAGCCAACATTTATTTCTACTTACATATTACGTATACGCATACATAAATTTCAATCCATCTCAGAGTTTTAAATACCACACAAATTAAAATCAAACACTAAACCAGCTTTACTTCTTTATTGTAGCTAATGTATAAGAAAACTAAGGTAATCACTAAACTTAAGCACTTAATTATGCAATAGAGTGTTCAACTCTTGATATAATTATATATTTATATATATATATATATATATAGCATGTGTGTGTGCGACTGTGTGTGTGTGTGTGTGTGTAGATAGCCAATGAGTGTAATCAATACGGTATACACCTTCGATGTTGTTGTCGTTGTCGTTGCCAATGCAATACAATTCGAACCAATTCAGCTCAAACAGACCGCAGAGCCGCACAGCACCCCCTCACACCTCCTCACACGCCCCCTGCCGCCTACATTTTGTCGTGCGTGGAACTGTCCTCCGTTGTCGACCAGGAGACGGCGGCACCAACAACAGGCAAGTGATAATCACGTGGAGGCGTAAAGGGTCGCACAAAGTGTCGCCATTGATGATGGGCGTGGTGATGATGATTATACTGATGATGATGATGATGATGATGAGGGGGCGGCGGTGTCATTGTCGCGGTTGCTGTTGACCCCGCTGCCGCTGCCGCCGCTGCTGTTGCATGTTGGTGCTGTTGGTGGCAGCTGTTGGGCTCAAATTTCGGGCGTGGTATACGCAACTGTTTGATCTCGGTCAAATAGGTTTCCATGCTGGATTTGCCAACGCTCTGTTGTTTGTCTGTCCGCCTGTTGATTTGTTAAGTTGTTTTAATGATCTGACTGATTTGTTGTTGTTTAACCAAGTTGCAAACATTGTGAAGTGTTTGACGAGTGACAAATTAAACTGGCCAACAGCATTGTCAGCTCAGTTAGCCGACTGTGAGCACAGCTGCAGTTACACATAAACCAAATAATTGATACACATATACAGTTGGTCAAGTAATTGTTTTGACAAAATACAAAAATTATAAATTTAATTTTACCATTGCGTAATGTTTTATTTTTTTTGGTTTTAATGGTTTTTAGAATAAGTTTAAAACGATGTTTTTTTAAATACAAAAATTAATTAATTCTGTATTTGTTGACACAATTACTTGACTTAAGCTGCTTTTTGCAGCAAGAATATGCAAAACCTTAGTCTCTTTTTTTTTACACTCCGATATTAAGTATTTGTTGAAAAAATAAAAATACAAAAGGCCAGAAGTTGAATTTTTTCATTCAACAATCGGAATACACTGATATGGCAAATGTAAATTTACAATTGACCATATTATCGTGGGGGGCCTAAATGTACATATTTTAATTAATGAAATAGCGAAGAAATACATCTGCCTCACAAAAAATTATTTTAATTATAATTAAAAACTTTAAAAACTATCACACAAGTAGTAATGTTCTAGTGTCAACAATTATTAATTCTGAACGCTGTTCTAGCTAATAAGGACCTCATATAGATCACTTACACAAGAACTTAAGTATTCAGAAAATTTAAGCCGTCTAGCTCTTATTGTTTTGGACTGCTTGCTAGTCGAACCCAAGTTATTGTCAGGATAAAGAATTTTATACATACATGTAAATATAAATGATTTTACTAGAGTGCATAGTTTGTTTTTTATAAAATGTGGTAACTCAACGAGAAACCATAGTTCTATAATCAATTTCAAATCCCCCCCTTTTTGAGTTGACAAATTTTGGGTTTAACGTCCTTGCATGGAGAAAAATTATTTTATAAGACAATTTTTTCTGAGAGTCCTGATCCTAACAAGAGTTCTGACACTAATCTTGTCAAAATCGGACTAAAAAACACTAAAGATATGCTCAAAATAAAAAGAAATACATTTTTCAACTTAAAATGCGGGGAACAGGCATGGATTTTAGAACTATGGTTTCTTGGTGAAAACATCTTAGAATTTACCGTTGATTACAAACTTTGGGAACCACTTAAAAATAATTTGTGGCTCATACAAAACGATGCACCTCAATGAACATATTTAAATTGTTAAATTGTTCAGTCGCGACAAAGCATATAACAAAGTCGTTATGCTTGCTCAGTGTAGAGTGTGCCGAAAGTGAAAGTAAATGTGTGGCATGAAATGAAACAATAACAACAACTGTTGCTTGTTGCATGTTGTATGTTGTGTGTTGTTTTGTGTGGCCAGAAGACATGAAAATTGCTATAATTTCCGCAAAAGGCATTCGGCCAAATCAACGCATTGGCATCGATATCGGCATAGGTATCGGCATCGGCATCGGCATCGAGTACAAGTTCAATGTGTGTGTTTTAACTTGTATAGTTCTGTCAGAAGCCATTTGGGAGATGCACTTCAATATGCACTGAAGTCTGACAAATGGAGGATGATAGATGGCAAATGGAAGATGGAAAAGAGGGGAATATAGTCGCTTAGCCCTGTTTACACAGCTGACACAATTCGACGGGAGCTTCGATGGCAAGTTCGACTTCTTCTTCTCTATCTCCTACTCCTACTCCTTCGTCTTCGTTGTTGTTGTTGTCTTTGAACGGTGACCAGCGACCGGCTGAGCAAGCAACCAGTTTGATTTCAACTAAAACAGACAAACAACTTTTTGTTGTTGTCGTTTGTTGTCGGTTGTTGCGGTTGTTGGTTGTTGTGGATGTCTGGCCAATGCGACACTCACTTTTTGTTGAAATTACAACGGGCAGCAAGTCCATACTGGAAGAGGCAGAAGCAGAAGCAGAGAAAGAGACAGAGGCAGGCAAAGACCAAAACTCAAAGTGGGTCATTAGAGAAACGTACTAAATAAGGTACAAAACTTTGTCAAGAGCAGAGCAGAGCAGAGCGAGTGAGCAACATAAATGGAAAGTAAATGATTGTTGTTGTTGATGTTGCTGTTATTGTTGCTGTTGCTGTTGTTGCGGCCACGAAAGCGGCAAATAAGCAACTCGAAAAATGCTGTTTATAATGTAAATAGACGCTAAATAAATCATTTTGATGCGTACAACCAAAGTCCGGTCCAAAAAGTCAATGGCTGTAAAACATAAACAACATGCTTAATAAACATCCAAAGAAAGAGAAAAAACAAAGTGAAGGAAAATAAGCAAAAAAAAAAAAAAAAAAAGACGTTAATAAGCAGGCGGCTAATGAAGTCAATTGTAGAATGCGTAGTGTTAATTCTGGTAACGTTATTTACAGTTACAACGCCAAACATCATTAAAGTTCAGACTGTTCGCTTTGTGGCCTAAAACATTTTGGCTTTAAGCATCTTAAAGATGCTGTTAACTGCTGTCTGTTGTCAGCTTTGATAAGTGATCATAGAGACGTTATCGCTGTGCAGTTTAATTGGTCAGTACTCATAAGGTATTAGAAATTGTTAAGAAAATACTGTCCATGAAATTGTATAATACTTTTATAGATTGAATGCAACAACTTTGTTCTATCAATATTTCAATTACATCAGCTTTTAAATTGTGTCTGGCAATATAATCTTTCTTTTGAGCCATTCTCTGTCATTTATATATCCATTCAGTCGGAGTCTGACCCACTTAACTCAATATCACATTTAATCATATTGCACAACGATTTGGTTTTGGGCGATTTGACAAACAGTTCAATGATCGGTCAACTGACAGTTGTTTAATTTGTAGGTCAATGCGCAACATCCCCCCGCAGGGGATAGACGGTCTTATAGACGGTGTCACAATACATGAGCTCATGATCACTTCTAGCTCCCTCTGACAATGACAATGGTGTGAATTGAACACCTTTGTTTACAAAAGATTAACAGCCAGCAAAAGAGTTGCTGAGCTTAAAGGCAGACTCGAAGGCGTAAGAAGGGGCGTTAAAAGAAAACAAAAATAAATAAATAAATGGAGAAGAAAAGTAGTTGGTTCTTTTGAAGGAAAAGTCGATGCGACGACGCGTTGAAAGGCGGCAAAAACTTTCACAAACTGAAAGAGAATTTTCCAACAGTAACAATTATGAAACTGACGTCAATTGCCAACCTATTTAAGTGTATTCCATTCTAACTTAGCTCTCCCTAGCTATTATTATATTTTATTTCTATTTCTAAAACCATTTTTCAAGCGCACAGTTTGTCAGTCAGTCAGCAGTTTTTCTTTTTTTTTTTTTTTTTTGTAAGCCGCTTAGGGCAAACAATTTAAAATCAATCAAATTTATGACTTTGCAAACTTCGCAGCGGTTCGTCCAATGTTCGTATGAGTTTGTGTAGCTGTTTGGGATTTGTAACCAAATCCAAAGCGCAGACAGCCTCACGGATACACGGATGCCATTGACCTCAATGCGTAGCGGTTGAAAAGTCGCATTTATATTTCGTATCTCATAGATACTCGAGTATCTGCGAGTATCTCAGCCGTTAGTCGCAGAGAAGACATTGCCAACTGGCATTAGATACGCATTGAAAAGTCTGTGCATACTGGCATTATATTATATGAATTTTATAGTGTTGCCAATTTATTGCGCTTCTGACATAACGAACGGAGAATTGAAAACCTCTTTTCAAGGTTATTACTCTTAATTTTGTCAAAAGATACTTTTTTTGTAATTAAATTTGAACATTATCAATTGATACAGGTTGGGATGGCAACACTTTTTAATTTGATATAATTTAAATAATTCAGCGCTTGAAATATCAAGATACAATTAGAAGATTATTATAATATGAAATTTTAAAAATTTACAAATGTGTTTAAAAATATTTATATCAATTAATTTATAGATACTTTCTAAGCTTAGACAATTTGTAAATGTTATGTTGATTGTCGGAATGCAACTGTTTTTTCATCTGATTCAAATTCAGTTTAAATGTTGTCTGTCAACTGCTTTCCCTTTGGATAAGTTAATGCTTTTTCTAGGTTAAAATTTAGCAACTGCCTCGTAGATTTGTATTTAGAATCTCGACTTCCGACAGCAGGGGAAATGAGGGAACTTAAAAGCAACTTAATTGCAAAACCAGTCGGCAAAAACAAACTGAAGTTGGTGAGTCCACTGAGGCTTTTGCCTGCGGCTCTGGCAATTAAAAACACAACCATAAACAAAAGAAATTAGCGCGCAAACAGCATTAACAACAAAAACAGAAACAAAACAAAAAAGGTACAACAAAAAACTGACTAAAACTGGCAGAAGGTGAGAAATAGAAGTTAATTGAATGCAAATGCACAAAAAGTTGCCACAGTCCCAGACTTCCATCCATTCATCTTCTCTGCTCCGATCTGCAGCTCCATCTCCTCCATATATATC
The DNA here is from genome assembly GCA_951394115.2 of Drosophila phalerata. Classification (NCBI taxonomy): domain Eukaryota; kingdom Metazoa; phylum Arthropoda; class Insecta; order Diptera; family Drosophilidae; genus Drosophila; species Drosophila phalerata. The sequence continues at coordinate 15,500,652 of OX596004.2, forward strand.
TCCATTTGGGTTGTGACACATGTGAGTCAAGATTGCAGAAGTCTTGCGGCAAACATTGCAAAAACCCAAACAGACAATGATGATATAACAATAGCAAAAATCACCAAGTACCCTGGGGCAATTGACGCTTGGCCATAACATTAGTAAACGCAACCAGGTAACTTCTTCAACTTGGATTTCTTTTGGTTTTTGTATACATACTCGTATATTTAGCCAGTTTGGCTCTGTTGTTTATGCAACAATTTGCAGCAAACAGAGCGCGAAATGAGCGCCAACAACTCAACATTTGTCAACTCCACAACTTGAAGCAACTTGTTTAACAATGTTTAGTATTTACTATACACGTAATTCGCTATTTATACGCACGTTTTGTATCTCAAATTGTGAACTCAGCCGGAGAAGCTGTATCCCAGAGTGTCAACTGCCACTGTTGTTGTTGTTGTTGTTTTGGCTTCAGTTTGTGTTTATGTTTCTGTTTGTTGTTACTGCCAATGTCTCTCTAAGCCTGTGTCTGGGCCAACCTTACGCTTCAAGCAACGACGCGCAACTAAAAACTGAAAAACTAAAAATGCAGACGCAGCCAAAACAGCAGCCAACTGCGATGTTGGCGTCGACATCGGCAGAGGCAGCGGCAGAGGCAGAGGCAGCGGCATCGTCAGTACTGCTTTACTGGACTGTACTCTATTTGAGGTATGCTGAATTGGACATGAGGTTGACCAAACTTCAGATCGATCAGTAAAATTTACTTTTATCTAGACACCGATCGATTACTGAAACGAAGCTTTTCGACAGGTCAAATCTAAATCTGAATACATTTAATAAAATAATTTAAAATTTGGACACCCTATTGTCAAAGATCATTATGTCAAATTAATTTGTTTTCTAATTCAAATTCTCCAAGTCAACAAAATACAATTTAATTTTAGACCAATGTTTGGCATTTGAATCTATACATTTGACTTTAAGCTCTATACATTTTAGGCAAAATATGTCTGATTTAGTTATTAAACCCTTATTTACACACTGGACAACCGGCCCTTAGATTTTCCTTAATTTTTTTTTAGTTTTAGATTCTATAAATTGTAAGTCCATCAGGTCTGTTCCAGGTTTCACTTTTGGCCAGATTTATCGGCATTTCATTTCAGAAACATTATGCATAATATATTCCCTTTGAGACGATGAATCTAATAAAGTGAAAAAGTATTATTTTAAAGTACGTAGCATAAATGAAACTTGGAAAATACATTTTATAATATCCCAGAGATGTTGATGTGAAACCGGAACAGGTCTGAATATAACTTAAAATTTTCTTAACTTAAACAAATGAATAAAAAAAAGTTAAGATAATTTTGACAAAAGGGTATGAAATGTGTTTGTTATATTTTGTCTTATGGTTCTTCATGTCTTGTAGTTTTCTTTGCGTGTGGCTTTCTTTAAGCTTCTCTGACTAGGGACTGCGTTTCAGTTACTTTTTATGGCTTAGTAATAAAAAAATTACACACAGCGACAACAAAGGCAACAACAATTACAAATGATGCAGATTGCCCAAAGATTGTCAATATTTATGGCTAAAAATTATTATAGAAAAATAATACATAAGTATGAGAATGTATGTATGTTTGTAAGTTCGACTAAAATATCGTTTTACGTATGTATAAGTAAGTTAGATTTACACACACAGATAGATAGATATGTATATTGAGATACAAGTAAGTGAACTGTAAGCGGTCTGTTGTAAGCTTTTACGCAATGGCAACCAGCATCTGCGTATCTATGAGATACTGTATCTGCAGCTGACACACTGCAGCTGTGTGGCTATCGCTGCGACTATCGCTGCGACTGTGACTGCGGCTGCGGATGCGTTTTTCTTTTGTCTTTGCTTGTTGTTGCTCACCGCAGTTTGTCGGTGTTTTTGTTTTGCTCTTGCATGACGTAAACAGAAAATCGCTTCAACTCTTCTGTTTTTTTGCCGTTTAGCTGCTACCGCAGTTGATGGCCAGAAGATGGCAACGTTTGGCATTGAAAAGAGATTTTATTGTTAATTTTTCCTCTTCTTTTTTTTTTTTTGGTTTACTTTACTCTAATTGTTGAACTTTTATAAGTCACTTGCGCATTGTTAAATACAACAATTTTTTGTCTCTCTTTCTCTTCTCTTTTTTGTCTGTGTATCTTCTTCGTGGACTGGCCAATGAAAAATCAACAAACGAAACTAAAATAAAAAAAAAACAGGAACAGGTAAGCGCTTTGCGTTCGCTTTGCATTCGTTTTTCGTATGCGTCGTCGTTTGTTACAATTTAAGCACTTTTTTCAAAACTATCTTTTATAAAACAGACAACCACAAGATCACACAAACACACATATGCACACACACACACACAGCCACACACATATACAAAATAACTTCATAACAACAAGAAAAAAGAAATACAATAAGGAAGCAGCCAATTTAGCTTCAATTGCTGAAAAGTCTTTCGCCAAAGCGTTGTAAATATTTAGCGCTATTTTTACTATTGCTCTCTGATTGTTGTTGTTGTTGATATTTACGAAGCGCATATACTCGTTGCATTAGCTGCAGTTGAAATAAAGGCGCGGAAATGCACATTACCATGCAATGCGCACTGTGTGATGGTGTTGTTGCCAATGAGAGTTACCAAACAATGGCCGAAAACATGCCTCACATAACCCAGTTGATTAGCTAATAACCAACGTCTTTTAGCCTCAGGCCAATTTCGATTTGAATTTGAATTTAATGTAGGGAAATTTCGGTTACAGCAGCATTTAAATGCTCCCTAAAAGTATGCTACGCATATTTGACTTAAGAACATAAGTGCCAGCAACATTGTGTCTAGCAACATTGCAGCTAGCAACATCATTGACAAGATGTTTAGCTGAAACTTATGGTTTTTAAATTTAAGTAGGGAAAATATATTTGTAGATATACCTAGTATTTTGTAATCTACTTTAATTTGTTGATTATACGTAGTAAAACATTTCATTAGCAATTTATATATTTACAGAGTAACTACCAAATGACCAATACATACCCTATATATAAATTTTGATCATAGTTGATTAGATCTAGCAACTCATATGGACCTACAAGGGCAGTGTTTGATAAATAACAATAGAAACAATCGTAAATTACCTGTAAAATTAATTAAAACCTCATTAGCTAAAACTAAAAACGTATACAAATGTAGCTTTGTATTATTAGCTATATTAATAAATACTCGTAGTATATAAACGAAAGCAGTTTATTGCTCTACAATTCCCACAAATCACAAAAGACAGCTCCAGAATTCTATTCAGATTTTCAGTTCTCTTGACCGATTTCTTGTTGATTTTACTTTTTTGTTTTGCACTTTAAGTTTGTATACCACCCTGCCATACCTACATTGTTATATTATATTTATTTGATTTCAATTATGTGTTTTTGTTCCTGTTTGAATTATTTGTGTGCTCTTTGACCTCTACCCGTACTCCCCCCGAAATTGTTCTCGTTTGTTCATTTGTGTGCATTTCAGGGCGGCTACTTAGATGGACTACGTTCACATTTGGGTGGTTTAACACAACGTGTCAAATCATGGTATTGGGGACGACCTCTTGTAAGTGCCAATGTATTTTTCGTTTCACGAAAATAACAAACAATAAAAACAATAACAACTAAAAACAAAAAAAAAAAATATATATATATATACAATATAAATGAAAAGAATACAAAACATCCAACCACAAAACAAAAATTGTGTTACAACTATGTTATTGAAAATTTCTTTGCCAATGTTTGAACGACTTTTGAATTTGCATCTCGTTGCATTTTCAGCGCATAAATTAAATCTAGCCTGAAATAGTGTTGTTGCTATAACGTTACATTATGCTCTGTCTCACTCTCACTACTCTATGCTCTCTGTCTATTTCTCTCTAATTAAATCAACTAACTAACTTACTAACTACCTGTTTGTATGTGCCTTGCAAGACTCAGCACATTGCGAGTGCAATAAAAAATATAAACAAATTTGCATTTCCATTTGTTCCACACTCTTTTTATGTTGTAATTGTAGGAATTGTGTTTTAGTTCTCGATATTGATCTAGATGTCGACCGATCATCGCAATCGCAATCGCCATCGATATCGATCTCGTCTCTTGTCTTTCTTTTATTTCGATTTCAATTGCTTGCTCTCACACACTTTTGACTTGAATTCATTTGTTTGTCTAGTTCATAGATCCAAATCAATACGTAAATGTAATAGTATTTTAACACAATTTAAATGTTCCTTTTTTATTTAATTTTTACCTTGGCGCACCCAAAAGCATTAAATACTAATTTGATTATTTTAATAACTAGAGTTTTCTTTAGTCTCTTGTAAAGTAATTGTCAATGTAAGTACATATATTAACAAAATAAGCATAAAATGACATGAAAGAAACATGCTAAATAATTCAACACGTTTAAAACAACGTCAAAGCAAATTAATGAAAAGGTCAAAATAGTACAAACTAAAACCGGAAAATATAGTAAAGAAAAAGAAAAGCTTGAAAAATACATTTGCACATTAACGCATGAGTCAACCTAAGTTCTAATTTCAAATTTATGATTTCTGATTTCGAAACACCAATTTCACCATAACCACAAAGCCCCCCCCCCCCCACTGCCACCCACACCCACACCCACACCAAATGGCATCGACACACATGCAATAATTTAGTTTTGGTTCATCAAGATATTCTCACATTTGGTTTGTAGTACAACTGTAACTGGTATTTTGATATAATTTGCCCTGTAATTATAATTAGACTATATCGATTCTCTCCCCTCATTAATATTTTGTAAGTACATTTGCGTTGATCTATTCCTTTTGTTTTACTGTATTAATCTTAGCTGCTGCCGCCCTCCACACACTCACACATATACATATACTCACACCTAAACACATGTACACCTATAGCTGTAGATTTAGATCTGTAAAATAAGTTCAAAGTTACTGAAGTTATATAGTTAGCGCTTTACTAAAAAAAACCGATCATATTTGAATCTATAGTCAAATATTTAGTCTTGTCAAAAAAATAGCCAAAATCTAAGTGTCTTAGTTGCCATTTTGTAAACCGTTTTTTGTAAAGTATTTACACTCTATAAATATTTAAACACATCCCCAATTACACATCTGTATAGTTGTTATGCCTTCACAACTAATATGCACACAGACTCTATACAAACACAAGCACTCGCATTCTCATAACTTGCACCCAGATACACAGATACTCGTACACACACACACACACACACACAGACACACACACATACACATGCACACACTTAGTTAGGTTACTAAAGTATAATACACAAACTACTCTTTAAGCAAAGATCTATAAAATACCACTATTATAGTATTTTTATGCATATTGTTGAGATATGTAATTCAACAACCTTCATGAACAATTAATGTCCTTGTCCCTAACTGCCCTGTTATCGATTAATATTTACATACGTTAACATTTCTAAGCCCAGAAGATAAGGTTTTTATTGTTCAAAGACTCATTTTTACTTGATCTTTACCTTACTAATTAATTAAATAACTTTCTTTCAAAATAATCTAAATAGTCGTCATTCTAATGACAAATTTTTTATGTATAGATCTCAATAAATCCTCAAATCTGTGCATTAATTACGGGGTATTAATCTGCCAGCCATAAATCAAGTTTCATTCGAATTTTGGGGAAAATATAATATATTTTAAAATAAGCTTTGGCGAGTTCTCGTATTTACATAGCTACATATAATATATCTTCTCTGATTTTTGATCGAAATCAAGTTAAAACTATATTCAATATTCACAATTCAAATCGAATCACTCGAAGCACGCAAAAAGCTTTTGCTTATGCTTTTCCTAAGTGCATTTTTACCACCACCACTTTTCCCGAAACCCTCCTTCACTCTTCAGTAAGTTCCTCTATTATCTCAACTACGTATATATATTTAACTCAACTGACATATTTTATTCAATTCAAATTCTATCTGTATGTTTGCAAGTGAACAAACCAATTAAAATATACAATATAATAATAATAATGGTAACAGCAATAACAACACATAAGAACAAGGAAGCAATTCAGTCCTTGCAATATTCAGAAGATTTGAAAGAATCACACGATAATATAACAACAAGCAAATACAAGAACTATAAAATTTTTATCAAGCAAACAATTCTTAGTATAACTACAATCAATTCTTATGCAAATATTTCTACTATTTTCATTTTACATTCAACTTATTGTAAAAACAACAAAAAAAAAACAAAAACAACATAAATTGTTTGAATCTTTGCGCACTCTTCATAATATTTGGTAAAACAAAAACAAAAAATGTGACCGTATGCCAAAACAAATATTGAAAAAAAATTAGGAGTTGGCCACAAAACTCTCAAGAAGTTTCGATATGAAGGAAGAAGGCGGCACTTTGCTGGGCGATAAAGGTGTACGAAGGCATCAGGTGAGTGCTAACATTTAGTGCGACATGCAAGCACACTAAATACCAGAAAAACCAAAGAAATACCAGCATCAAATAAAATACTAAAATACTAATTGTATTTACCGATCTACGACAGCAGAGAATGCCAACAAAATGTTTAAATAATGTTTGCGGTTTGACATTGAAATTCACTCTCTCGCTCTCTCTTTATCAATATTTTTTTAAGCTTAGTTATTCTAGAAACTTAAGTAAAACAACACACACAAAAAGCACACTGAACAAACACTTTTTAACCAAAATATCTTAAACAATTTGGACACAAACAAAAAACATTTCATGATCCATTCCAACACGAAACCGAATCAAATAATTATAACCAATACTTTTAATTATACTACTTAAATATATTAAATACCTATATATTTGAAAAATTAATTAAATTGGCATTTTTAGCATCAAAGTTGCATTTTGTTTGTCCTACACATACACTGGAAACAACAACAATAGTAATTTTACTTCAAATACGTTGTACAAAGACCAAAAAGAAATACAAGTTAGCTTTGCTTGCCTTTTGAAATCCACCCACCCAAAAATCTACTTTAAACCATTTTCAATTTTAACTTTTGATAAACACTATTTGAATTTCATTATAATTAACCATATGTACTCGTATTAGTGATCCGTAGGCTATTATTTATACTAAAAGCTATCTAAGTTAAATGTCTGGTTATTTGTGGTTTTATTTTCAATGTTGATGTTTATGCTTGACTCTCGTTTCATGATCCTGATCCTGTAGTCCATGCAGCGCCTGTCAGCTGAGCAGAACGGTGGTTCAACGACTGAACAAACACATGAACACAATCCAAACGTCGTACCTGATCATAGAGGCAACTTACACATTACAGTTAAGAAAACCAAACCAATTTTAGGTATTGCTATCGAAGGTGGTGCTAATACAAAACACCCGCTTCCTAGGATAATCAATATCCATGTAAGTGACAAACTTCTATTTACGAATACCAACATAATATATCATCAATATCTATAGGAAAATGGTGCGGCATTTGAAGCGGGCGGCTTAGAGGTCGGGCAGTTAATTCTGGAGGTGGACGGAACTAAAGTAGAAGGTCTACATCATCAGGTGAACTTTATTATAATTATACATATACTACAATAATACTACAAATATACTACAAATATTTATAATTATAGGAAGTTGCTCGATTGATTGCCGAATGCTTTGCAAATCGTGAAAAGGCTGAAATAACCTTCTTAGTTGTCGAAGCGAAAAAATCAAATTTGGAACCGAAGCCAACAGCGTTAATATTCTTAGAAGCCTAACATTTGCTTGCCCTGCCGGCTAGTGACCCATTGGAACGACAAAAACTCGAGTTCCTCTATGAATGGGGCATCGATTTAACGGAGACGCCAAAACCAATGCCAACACCGATACCGCTGACAAAAGCTAAAAATCCACCGCCACTGCCTCATGAGCTACATAGCAACAGCAACATCAACAGCAACAGCAACAGCCACAACAACAACTATGGCAGCCATACTGCGCTCAACAATCATCATCCTCATCCTCATCATCAATCACCATCACAACAACAACAGCAACAAACACATAAAGAACCATATCATACAAATACACCCACCAACACACCAACGACACAACAACAAGCAACAACTAGTACAACAAAACAACCGCAACAACAGCCACAACAACAACAACAGCCACAACAACAACAACAACAACAACAACAAAGGCAACAGTTGAACAACACCAATACACCAACAAAAGCATCGCGGGAGGCAACGCCAACACGTGAGCAGCAGCAGCAACAGCAGCAGCATGCCACGCCTACACGCGAGCAACATACACCAACACGCCAACAGCAGCAACACCAACAACACCAACAACAGCAACAACAACGGGAGCAACAACATCGCGAGCGACAGCATCAACTGCGCGAGCAACGTGAGCAACGCGAACGTGAATACCAATATGAACACGAACATGAACACCAGCAACACCCCCATGGACATGGGCAACACCACTTACACACACACCATCGTGATCACCACGAACAACAACACCAACACCAACATCAGCATCCACATTCACATCCACATCCACAACCGCATCATCATCATCATCAGCAGCAATCATCATCATCATCGCATTATCAGCAGCAGCAGCAGCAACAACAACGCTACAACAGCAACAGCTACAAAACTCATAATAATTCCGTTTACCAGTAAAAAAGAAAACAAACAAAAAAATATATAAACAACACCAATAACAACAGCTAAATTGGAACAATTTTGGAACATTCTTTCAAACGGCTTTCAACAGTAAACAGTTAAATTGTGCTAACAAATTTGCAACAACTCCCCAAACGCAGATTTTTTGTTCATTTCTCCACTTCGCTCTATCCCCTCCCCATTTCTCGCTGTGTATCAATGTTTCTCATTCACGCCTCTCTACACAAAAAGCTTCTTACAGTATGGGAAAAACCCCAAACAAAATTGGAAAACTCTTTAAATGCTGTGAACGAGTTGCAATTCAATGTTGTTGTTTGAGCTCTCGTTAATTAATTCCCAACCCAGCCCCATTAGAAATCTATATCTATAGAATCTATAAGAAATTATCCCCATGCCAGTGTTCTTTTGTTGTAGGAGCTGCTCTAAAAAAAAAAAATTAAATATATATGTATTTTATATGCAATAATTTCGATGACTCCTGACCAATTTCTATTACCCTACTGTTTATCTCGAATTACGTAATTATTTATACTCAATTAATTTGAAATAATTTTTTTCATTTCTAAATTTCTAAACAGATGTTTGTTTTTTTTTAAATTTTAATTTAAAACTTTGGAAAATATCAAAAGAAAAACATATAAGTACACTGCCAAAAAAATATTTAACTATATATTTATGAAAAAATATGAAAAAAATTGGAGCAGCTCTCTTCTTACACCCAACTTTGTATAATCCAATGAAACCTCTTTCTAACAGAGCTCGCCAACTCTCTAGGCAGCAAATAATTAGTACACCCCAAAGTAGAGCCCCAAACAGAACTTAGGACTTAAAAAACTCTCGTGTAAAACTGTAACACTGTAACTGTAAAACATATTATTGTATTATGTATTAATAATATGATTATGAAGAAGTAACGTAGTCTAAATGGTTAGTCGTTAAAATGATTTAAAACACAAAGGATAAAATAAAAATCAAATGAAAGCATATTTAATTTCACAACTTAAGATAAACCCCCAAACCCAACCAATAACTTAAAATATGGCATACATTAAATTAAATAAGAAGAAGAAACGAAACCAGAGCTTAACAAGTTATAAATAAAATCCTTAAACCGTAAGAAAACATAAATTATGCAGAAAAAGCCGCAGACACTGTAAAAAAGAAACAAGCGAATAATAAATTACAGCTTTTGTTATGTAATAAAAACACACACACACATACACACACACACACTCACAGACACACACATTGCACTCACAGACATTCACATGCAGAATGCTTGACTCTTTATGTAATTAGCAGCGACAGCAACAACATCAACAAACAAATATGAAGCCCACCTAAAAGCAAATAATTTGTAAAAATAAACGTAAAACACACACACACACATATACACATACACATGCATACTTACAAACACATACGACTACAATACACATGTAAAAATGTAAACCTAGTGAATGATACGAAAATACCAAATACCTACTACCAACAAACACCACAAGATGGCAAAGTGTCGATAAAGTGTCGATAAGTCAACAAGCGTCACACGTCGCCATCGTTCGTCACACAGTAAAACAATTTATCAAAAAAACTTATCAGCAATACAAATTATGTAAAATGGCGCAAAATTAAACGAACAAAAAAATATTATGAAAATGTTATTAGTACAATTTAAACTGCACACTGCACTCTTTTTGAATGTTTGTTAAATGTTTTAAAAAACAACAACAGCTGCAAAATTGTATTCCTCTCACAAAAATCCACAAAAAAGAAATGGTAAACGAATTATAAATCTACAAAAACAAAAGCTATGCTACTCTACCATTAAACAACTAGCAAATTAAATAACATTTACAAGAATATGCAGTAGAGAAAACGAACGCTTAAAATTTGAGGTTGATTGGCATTAAGTAAAAGCATTAAGGACAAGTTAAAACGATGTTAAAGCCGACAGGGCGCGATAACGAGCAACAAACATCCAAAGCACGACTTAACAACAATTTGTGCAAGAATTTAATATACATTTATTGTAAAATTCGAAAATGTATTCGAAAATGAAAATGAAACTTTTTAATATGAAAACTAAACAAAATACATTTTTCGCTCTCTCTCTTATAGTTACTCTCTCTCTCTCTCTCTGTATTCTCTCAGCCTAACACACATTTTGTACCCAAATCATTTGACAAATTGTTGATTTTGTTTGTTGTGTGTGAAAGTGTCAACAAATTGATAATTGAAGAAATATAATTATGAACTCTGAAGTTCAGAGTCTGAACTCACAACTCTGCATGTCGCACGAGCAATTGTTTCCTTTAAGTCAAATGCTTTGAAAATTGGGCCGCAAGTTATCTTTGTGTCTAATTGTGTAATTTAAAAAAAAAAAAAAACTTATGCCTGGCTTGTTTTTTCATTATAGACTACAAATTAAAAACTGATAAGATTTGTATATTTTCCCAATCTTCTCTCTATATATGTATGTATGTAATGTGCGACTCAATAGTAAGTCAAAAAGATGAATTTGTTTAGAATGTTAAATTATATTGTAATTGTACTTTTGTTGACTATTATGTAATAACGCTTTGCTGTATATTAGTTATGTACATTTTTAGATAAATTACCAAAAGGCTAAAGCAAACAAATTAAACTAAAATAACAACAACAATAAGAGACGTTATTGTTGGTTATCTATCATATTAATTAATTGTTCGTGTATAAAAACAAAATTAAATATTTCGAAATTCAAAATTGACTTTAAATTGGAAAAAGAAACAAAAAAAAAGAATGTATGAAATTGTTTAAACTTAAATGTGTTTATGCGTGCTCAGTTGAGATCGGAATCGATCTCATATATTAAATGACATGCATAGATCTAATTGTAAATTGCAGAAAATTCTGATAAAAACGCTTACCTAATCTTAACTTGAACATAATTACACATAAATAACTAAATTCATAACACGCTATAAGATAAACACATACACAAACAAGTACATTAACTAAACTTATATACATATATGACGCATATAGAGCATACTCGTATACTAACTATGTATCTACATATACTCGTACTTATATCTAAAGTAATGACAATGACAAGCAATTTGAAACAAACAAAAAAAACAACAATTTCAATTTCAGATACATTTCAAAACAATATGTATTTGTATGTACAACGGATGATGTCGATGAAAATAATGAAAATGATAATGATTTCGAAAATGAAGCAACTATTTAAATACGAGCAACAAAAGCTAATGTGCTATGCTAAAGGGTAAAAGGCATTTATTCATACCAACTAAAAGAAGAAAAACCAGCTTATAAATACCATAACTTAACACGTACCACGTAATATCGTAACGTAAATAGCAATAGCGTAATACTAGTTGATATTAGCAGAGCTAAAAAGCCTCAGCAAAACTTGTTGTATAAAAGATTGAGCTAGACTTTTAAATGGTATAAGCGTAAATGTTTATAATATACATATTTACATATAATTGAGATCGAATGCTGTAGATAAATGTGTATAGAAAGAAAAACAAAACACAAAACTGAAACAAAAACTAAAAACAATTATGCAAATATTTTCAATGTACTTAACAGAAACTTTTCTATAATTTAAGGTCTCGCCTTTCATATGTTTTTAATTTGAATACACATTTTGAATTTATTACATTATATTTCATTTTCTTGGAATACCAGACCAGACAACTACAACAACAAAAACAAACTGTGCCACCTAGTACATAACAACAAACAGTTATATATCTGCAATATATATATATACATATACATATATACACATACGTCTTGTAATATATATATATAGACAACAAAAACAAGAAATCTCAATGCTCACTTTTATATTTTTATCATACATATAACATAGTACTACAAGTATATCAAGAAAACAAACCCGAAGCACCGTATGCAACCCTGATGGAACTACTTAAGAAACGAAACAAAACAAAACAAACAAGACAAATTCGCATAGTAAACTTTAAAGTGATGAAACATATTTATATACTATACAGGTTATATACCGTATATATACATATATGTATATGACTTTGCATACAAATTGTTGTGGAATTTCGAATTAACCGGAAGTTCAAGACAACTTCTATCAGAAGTCAAAGCTTTCTAGCGCCATTGCTTCTGCCTCTAAATACACATACTAAATCTGTTTTATTTAACGCGAGACACACCTCTTAATTACCTTATTTTGATCACTTTACGATGAAGAATTCAGAAAGAAGATAGACGAAAACACCAGGCATAAACGCAAAAGATCGAGCTAAACTGCATAGTGTTAAAGAGTATTTATTTCAGTTGTGTATATTGTAAAGTCATGAAATATTGAAGAAAGCATAAAGTTAAACATTTAAAATGAAACAAACAAAAATAAGAAAACAATTTATTGAGAATTAATAATATGTAATTGTATTTATCAAAATTTAAAAGCAAAGTAAAAAGTAACGCATTAGCATAGCAATGAAAATTTAAAAACAACAAAAAAAAAACAAATGATATGATATATGATATGAAATGATTCAAGAAGCGCTGATTTATTATTATATTATTAATTAAATTATTGCAAAACAAGAGAAAACAAATGATATTGTCCTTGGTATTTACATATACATACATAAAAAAAGAAAGAAAAATAAAAACAAAACGTTTTTTTATATAACAACCATTTTCTAGCAGTGCATTCGAGTAGTTTGTTAAGTTATTTTTCAATCTTTCGATTTCTAACTGAACCGGTTAAACAGCCTATTTTACATATGCATTGCGTTGAGATTTGATTATCAAACTGGCCTCAGTTAGATTGAGAATCGCGCTCTATACGGAACTAATCGGGAGTCTAGCTATGCCGCAGGCCAATCTGAAGTTAAGTGCACACGATCAGCAGGTCTTGGAATCTATATTCAATCCCTTAGAGCTTTCTGGCATCACAATCCACAATGATTCTATCCAGGCAGAAATGGAGCTAGTGGATGAGGAACCCGACACTGAATTTTTGCAAGCCTCTAGGGAACTGGAGTCCCAAGCTGTACGATTGACGGAACAGGGAGATTTGGATAACGCGCTAATGAAATTCGAGAAGGCGCTACAGCTTACTGAACGCGCCTCAGTCTATAACAATCGAGCACAGACCCTACGCTTAGCCAAACGTGATCATGGTAAATATAAAAATCGTCTTAAATTTACATCTGCGCCGTTGCATTAAAATGGAGAGTAAAAATACGAATAAGCTAAATTTGAGCTGAAATGGAAATTCAACATTTGTCTAGAGTTTATGCCAAAATATCGGGCTTTTTTCCAATAGCCATCTGGTTCAAAAGGTTATTAAATTTGAAGCTGTCTGTTTTTTTCCGTTCCCAGACATTTAACACATATGTATCTGCAACAACTCGTTTCTCCAAGTTATGTTACTCACTGTGTTAAATCTTTATCAAATTTTTTAATAAATAAAAGAAAACTTACTCAATTAAAAAGTAAAACTATTATATTTAATTAAATAATTTTTATGTAAAGAGAATTTTTAAAATATTTTTAACGATTTAATTAATATTCAAATAACCCGCGTAAGAACTGCAAAGAAATGCTAAAAAATTGCCAGAGTTGTCAAAAAGCTTCGAATAACTGACAAGCAGGCTGCCAACTTTTGGTAAAAAAAAGCCGTTTTTGACTGGAAAGGCCTCTCTCCAGCAGGCCCGGAACTAAAAAATCCTGTCAAACTTCAGGCCTCTCTCCAGCAGGTCAGGAACTAAAAATTTCTGTCAAACTTCATATAAAAAAAACTTTGGCAAGAATTTTTAGTTTTCGTTTTCGTTTCGTGTGTATCCAGCAACTTGAACGAAATCCACAAAATCATATCGATAGCATGTGTGGATTGAGAGAACAGCTGATGAGTCTATCAAGAAAATATATATATCAATTTTTCCTGGTGGACTCATACAAATGTCAAACATGGATACACAATGTGCTGTGCGCAAAACAAAAAAAAGAGATTTGAATTTTCACACGAGGAAAGATAACTTTAATTAAAGCAGTGGAGGCGCGACAATGTCTTTGACGAATCGCAAATAAGAATCATTTTGATAAAATATCTGTGAAAAGTGCATGAAAAAGTGCTGCTGGAGAAATAATTGAATAATAATTGGCGCACTTCATCATCCAAATTTATTTGCTTTCTTTTTTAATTTTAGTTGACCTTTCAAATTTGGCGCTGCTTACAAGCCAAACTGATTTGTCAGAGAGACCATGTACGCTTTTGGTGAATGGTCAAAAATATGTTTTAGGTAAATATTTTATGCATATTAGGTGCTTGGCCACACTGTATTAGTTATGTTCCACAAACACAAGAAATTATTGTCAAATTCCTGACAAGGAATTTTAAGTTGCTGGAGTCAGGCCTAAAGAACAGGCAAAAAAAGCTAATACATTTAAGAAAAAAGCGTAAAAAAAAGCTGTACTTTTGGATCACAAATTAAATGTTTTTTTTTTTTAAACATATGCATAATATCATCCATTTGATTGGACTCGTCTTCGGTTTCCTTATCATACGACATGGTAGTACCAATCATTTGTAGGTAATTATTAGGCACTTCGTAATTAAAGCAATATTTATTATTTTACAATAGCTGCAGTAAACTCTATGCTCGACTGTATTGTCCTTGCGAACCCAAGATTTAAATTCCTCGCTTTTGAGCCAAGCATCTCGGAATTTTTGCTTATGATCTTTTCGCATTTCGAAAAAATTTTATTACCAGTGGCGCCGACTTTTCGTATAGAGATGATAGTCTGACCAGAACATGTTGTGGTATTGACAAATATCGATAAAAACTAGTAATGCCACTTCTTTTAACTTCTTATGTAAACAGTAACAAAATTAAAAAAAGGTGAAAAAGCCAATTACATTTTTTAAAAAGCCAAAATTTCCGCTTCCCGTAAATCTCAAATTTTTCCCGTTGCTGATTTGACAGCAGATTTGACAGCCAGATTTGACAGCACTGCATTTAAGCGATCTACTGATTAAGCCCCGGTCAGACGAGCGTTGAGCCCATCTACGGGGAACGCATGGGAATGATGGTAGATGTGAAACAGCAATTCACACTGCCAACATCTGACATCTACCATCAATTTACCTTTAATGTATTGTGATTGTGAAATTGTCTTACATTTTATAGAAAAACTAAATTTGAGAAGAAATTGGATTTTGTGGTTTTTATTGGTGGCATAAAATACAACAGACGAAATGGAGCAGAAGACAGACAGCCAAGAAGACGACTTGCCGATTTGCTGTCAATTTCTATAAAATGTTCAACTAAAAAATAGATATAAAAGTAAACAATAAAAATTCAGTTTTTATTTATTATTAGCATCTAATTATTAATTATTATAATAATCTATTTTAAAAAAGTTTCTTCTGCGATTTGTGCTGCTCTTCGCGTAATTCAGTCTTCTGTTTCACTACTTGCACTCGCTCCCGCACTACCACATATCAACTCTATTTGGTGGAGTTAACTGGAGGTACCTCTGTACTCTTCGGTTCACCTGGTGATAGCAAGTCTTCCATTCCACTAGGCAATCCCGCGACGTTGAGCATGGAGGTCCTGCGCGTTCCCCTCGTTAATCAGTTGATTCTCCAACTCTGCTGACCGTGTGACCTCGCAGGCAGTTCCTTTATTGGTCGCCATTGACTAAAATTCATTTAATATTAGCTATACAATTTTAAAATAGTTTTTACTTACCTAATAAAGTCCTAAAACTGATTGGGAACGTATGGGATAGCAACATCAATAATAGATGTTGAAACAAATGTCAAAATTTCGGCACGGGTTAAGGTATGGCACCATCACGAAAATTGATGGTAGATGGTAGATGTTGCTCAGTTCGAATTGCCTATTAGCAACGATTTTTTAAGCGATGCCATATCTTATACTAGAATGTAAGTGAGCTGCCACGTTGTTTTATGCATTTGTATTTCGCCAAAATGGCAAAAATACTAAAATGCGATTTTCTCAAAAACTGTCTGAAAGAAATTGATGATTGTTGCAGCAAAATATTAGTAAAATTAAGTACTATATTCCGCAATACCGTGCAAATGGGGCCATGACTTAAATAATTAAAAAAAAAACTTTAAAATATAGCATTGAAATCATTTAGCAGTCAACTTTCTGCTGTAGACATTCGCATTTGAACCGATTCATATCAGCCAGCTTTCTGTTGCGTAGCTGTTCAGTTCACGTTGGAGCTACTGGTTCGATTGGACTGGCTAATGAACCTTTTGAGGTTAATGTACATTTAATTAATTTTCTCGAAAACTGTCTGAAAACTTTTTTTAAATTTAATTGAAAAAGCTTCTACAAGCTTGTAGCTTCAATTTGGCATATGCCGCTTTTTGGGCCGTGCGTCCTGAGAAAAGATATTAGGGGTTGCATGCATCTGCATCTGTTTTGGCGGTCATTTTGTATTGGGATTTTTCTGAGGTAGCTGCGTTCATTGGAAAATATCTCAAAAACGTTCTGAAAACTTTTTTTAAAAGTGGTCTCATTAGAAAGGTGAAATTGTGACCTTCAATCGTGCATTAGCGGTTTTCGGGGCCGTCGCCCCTAAGCTTAGATATTTAAAAAATTGTGAAGATTTCAATTTTTTCACTTTCTATTTTCACTTGGTTCACCCAATCCAAAGGCTGAAATTGCCAAAATGTTGCTTAAAACTATAGATAAAACAATTTTCTTTAATTCTGCATCATTACTTTATTGATTTAATGTTCAAAAACATTTAAAAATGCGAAAGTTCATAAGTGGTTCCGACGCCGTGAACCAAGTTCCGTTTTTCGTTGCTGGTGAACCGTTGCTATCTTGACGAACATGGAATTCTGGCTTTTTTAGAAATTTATTCAGCTTTTTTTCGGCTTTTTTTTAATGTTTCCAAAGGTTACATAAAAAGTATAAAAAATTGGCATCTTCATTACTATTTCTACCGATATTTCCCAAAGTCAGCACTATTTTTGGCCATTCTATCATCTTTATGCCAAAAGTCGGCGCCAACTGTAACAATTTTTTCGAAATGCCAAAAGTCTCTGCTCGCTTAGTTCGCATCTGATGCCGTCCGGACCAACATAAATGCAAAAATATTCTATAAATTTACTTAAGATATTTCAAAGAACAAACAAAATGTTTATGCTTTTACTTGATTTTTGACCGATTGATTGTTTGCGTACAGTTTTCAGGAATCTGCATACCAAGCCTCTAGCTCTTGTAGTGTCTGAGATCGATGCGTTCAAGCAGACGGACTCGGCTGTTGAGCTGATCAAGAATATACATATATATTTTATGGGGCTGCCACGCCTTCTTCTGACTGTTACATACATTCTGTTTAAAACTTAATACCCTATTTTGACCATTTTTAATGAGCACAGGGTAAAAAACATTTAATTTATGAGCACATAAGTACCGCTTTTTTTTAAAGCTTTTTTCTTAAAATTTTTGGCTTTTTTTTGCGGGTCCTTCCAGTCAAAAACAGCTTTTTTTTGTCTCAAAAGTTGGCAGCACTGGTGTGCAGGCAGCGCTGCGGCAGAGCAAAAGCCTATGTGCGGCGGATAGGCCCTGCCGACCACTGGATTAGTTCAATAGATCTTAGTCCGAACTATACGATACAACTCTAGTTGGGAGTACGCGGTTGTCTAGTTACACGAAAATAGGTCAAGAATCGAGGAGTTAAATTGTAAAGTTACGTTGTAAATACAAAATAAAATACGATCCACAATGTCTAATATGTACCGCAGCATATTTGTTCTATTTGTGCTTATGCTAATTACTTTCAACAATGCTGACGCATATCGCATTCGTCGGGAGAATCGATCGGATCGTTTTTTGGCCAGCATAGGTCTAAAAGTTCGGCGATTCAATCATCGTCAGCTGGACAGCCACGATCTGCCATTATACACGAATATAGATCAGGATTTACGACAACTTCTCCTCACCGCTCGGGGCACAACTCCAACCTGGGCTATGCAGAATATCGAGTCTCTCAATCAACGCAGTAAGCGTGAAGTTCAGCGATTCAATCCTCGTCAGCTGGACAGCCACGATCTGCCATTATACACGAATATAGATCGGGATTTACGACAACTTCTCCTCACCGCTCGGGGCACAACTCCAAACTGGGCTATGCAGAATATCGAGTCTCTCAATCAACGCAGTAAGCGTGAAGGAAAGATGCAGAAAGTGGTTCCCAGTCAAGTGCCATTCTTTTATTTTTTTTTAAAGTATTTTTCAAAAGCTACATAAATACCATCTTTACTTCAAATTAGTCTTCAGTTCCATTTGGTACAAGGTATATTAGAGTTTAGTGCATTTAATTGTCGGCTGATTATTTTTAGATTTCAAATTCATGTTTATAAAGTTTTGTAATATTTTATGGGTTTATTGTGCTGTGGCAGTCTAAGTTACATATATTCTAGTTTATTGATCAATTTTGCTTAACACGGTTCTTTTCGTGTCTCTTTTTTGGCTTGTTTCACATTTGATATGAATAGAAATATTGAAACGTTATTATAATTGTTGCTAAATAAAATTTTAATAGCCATTTCAATTTGTAATTTAATGTTATCTTTTTAAGCGTCAAATGTTTTGGTAATAGTCTATTAGCACGTACCAACTCCAAATTAAAAAAAAATAAGTAACGGGTATAAAAAACCCCAAATAGAGGGCAATTTATCATGAATTTAGGCGAAAAAATTAGGGTGCGGTCTCAACTAGTTTTTTTTTTTTTAAATGTTTGAAGTTTCCATACAAAATAGCCTATTTTTGTTGTTGCTTGTGCAACCTAAATTCATGATAAATTGCCCTCTATTTGGGGTTTTTTTTTTTTTTAATTTGGAGTTGGTACGTGCTAATAGACTTTTACCCAAGGCTGAAATAATTTAGCTAACAATTATTGTGAAGTCGATAGTCTTTTATAGAGATACAATTTAAAGTTTACATTTTGAAAATGTTTACTAATTCATGTATACTGACTCAAAAGTAAAATTAAATAAATATGACAGTGCTCCACCCTTCAAATCAATTAAAACTTTCTGCAAATTAAATTTTAGTATCTTATTTAGTATCTGCTAATTCAAAACTAAAAATAATTCTATTGCTGCTGTTTATTCAACTGCTCTCCTTGTCAAGACCACTAAGCAAATAACCTATAGAGAAGACATTTCATACAACTGAAAGTGTCCCAGCTAACAGCCTGACATTGCGTCCACCAGGAAATTTTTCGGTGGACGTGATGTCTGAGGGAAATTATTTTTGTTTTCGATTCAGTCGGCTGCCAGAGCTCGTTGCTGGCACAGCCAGCGAAACACAAAACATGCGCGCTATGAAATACCCTTTAGCTCTAAAAATGTATGTCTTTCATATTTTTTAAAGAAAAACACCCTTAATTTAATAAATTTTTAAATGTAGATAATAAAAAATAATGCCATGTGTTGTTTTAATAATTTAAATTATTTATTTATGCTTGAAGTTTCTTCACGAAAAAATTTATTTGTACAGGGTATTAGAGTTTACATACAAATGTTAAAGGGAAGCAACTTAAAAGCGAAGCGCTGTTGTCAATTCTCTCAGCAGACCATACATATGCACACACTTATTGTAAGATGCACGCATACATACAGGTCCGCCTCAGCGCTTGACTGTGTGTGTCTCTGTCTGGCTACAAAGGGATATGGGTGTGTAAAGAGAGCGAGAGATGAATATTTATTATTTTGTATGACTTCTCTATGCGGAGTTTTGATTTGATGCACACATGCATGCATATGTGAATGTGTACATGCGTGTATATCATAGACTTTGTATTCTGGCACACGACCTATCTCAATAATTTAAAAGAATTAGGCCACTGCAAAAAACATTGTGGGGGCGTAAGATAAATATTTAATTATTTTATTATAAATAAATTGATCTATTTTATTTACATATTAAATTTGAAATTTAAACAGCCTGTTTTTAAAGATTATTTATTTTTATTTTATTTGTATGTTAAATATGCAAACTTAATTATACTTGCAGTAATTATTTTAACTTTAAATATTATATGTATGCGGCTTTAAAATAATACACATAAAATAATTATTTGATAAATTATATTGAAAGACGCCGCTCGTATTAGCTCCCGATATAATATACGTACATGGTATTCTTATGAACATTTGTATATAACCGGTACCCAGGGAACACCACGTGGAGGGCATTACACAAGTGTAATGGGGTCATATATAATACAACCTACGAGTCGACTTGAAATGTTTATTTAAAATTGTTAAACAAAATCATTTCCATGTTCCCCAAAAATTTACAAAAAACAAGTTACTCATTTAGCAACTTGTTCACTGCCCTACCTATTATATTTTTAAAATATTCTGATTTCAAAAATGCTTAGAGCATTGAACTATCTATTCATACAAGTTATTCAACTATAATTTAAAAAATGAAAATAAAGAAAAGAAATAAAAAAGAAAATAAAAAAAAGAATATATTCAAAGAACTATAATTTAATGAAAGAAAAGATACAAGGAAGAAATTAAAATAAAGATAAGAAATAAAGAAAATTTAGAATATATAAAAAATTAAAATATAATCATGAAATAAATCCAGAAGAAAATAAAATTATATTTTATTCAAAAACTATTACTATTTATTTATTACTATTTTATTTATTTACTATTTATTAGAAAAACGTAGAATAATAAATTAAAATAAAGATAAGAAAAAAAGAATGTATAAAAAATTAAAATATAATAATTAAATAAATCCAGAAGAAAATAAAATTATATTTTATTCAAAAACTATTACTATTTATTTATTACTATTTTATTTATTTACTATTTATTAGAATTATATGTGACTATACTAGAAGGTTAAACTATCTATTCTATCGATTTATTGAACTATCTGTATGAGAGTGAAAGTAAAGCTATTAATTAAAAATTCTAGAACAATAAAGAAAGATGCAATTTTCCCTATACTAACCAAAGAAAGATGCAAGTTACTCATTTAGTAACTCACTCGCCCTATACTATCCAAAGAAAGATGCAAGTTACTCATTTAGTAACTCACTCGCCCTAAACTATCCAAAGAAAGATGCAAGTTACTCATTTAGTAACTCACTCGCCCTAAACTATCCAAAGAAAGATGCAAGTTACTCATTTAGTAACTCACTCGCCCTAAACTATCCAAAGAAAGATGCAAGTTACTCATTTAGTAACTCACTCGCCCTAAACTATCCAAAGAAAGATGCAAGTTACTCATTTAGTAACTCACTCGCCCTAAACTATCCAAAGAAAGATGCAAGTTACTCATTTAGTAACTCACTCGCCCTATACTATCCAAAGAAAGATGCAAGTTACTCATTTAGTAACTCACTCGCCCTAAACTATCCAAAGAAAGATGCAAGTTACTCATTTAGTAACTCACTCGCCCTAAACTATCCAAAGAAAGATGCAAGTTGCTCATTTAGTAACTCACCTAAAAAAAAGAAAACATATTAACATTGAACTACTTACAAAAATATTATTTTATATATTCTAACTCTTAAGAATTTTAAGTTTCTTTTCTTTCCTATTATTTCTATTTAAAGACTGGCTAGCTATTTTATCTGTCAACCACTTACAATTTTTTCTTATTAATATTAAAATGAACTGATTAAGTAAATGTCTCCTGTGCTCGTAACACGAATTAGCATGAGAAAACCAATCTGAGTATACATCATTCTTTTCGGTAGACAAAATGCATACTTGTGTTATTTTCTTTTTCAAATTAAATATCTGAGGCTTTTTATCAAAATATCTCTTAAAAACTCCAAAGTGAATTTTTATAAGATTATAAAAATAATCTGATGGAGCCTTAAGCATTAAATTTTGGTTCACATACCCAAAGTTTTTATTTAAAATATGGTACTCTGAAGAGCATTCAACTTCTTCTGTCGGTTTAACAAGCTTGGCACATATTTCACAGTCATTCTTTTGAAGTAACTTATGTAATAAGTATCCAGCATAATACCGGAGAGCATTATCATTAGACGAATCTTCAATACTTAAAATCTTTGATTCTAATAATACTTCTAGTTCTGTATCGTCATCGGATGAAATCGATTCATCGTCATTTCCATTAAAATTTGTTATGGGTGCGGTAGATGTTGTTATATTTGCAACTTCTTCAATTATATTGCACAACATCGTATCTTCATCGGGCGCACAGTTTCCAGATACTGACGTTGAAGTCAAAATTTTCATCGACAGCATTTTAGACATAATAATGTTGAATTCAAACATAGATGGATTTGTGTTTGTAGCACCTCGAGCCCTTATTAAATAGAACAAATTCTCTAAAGGGTCTTGGTTTAGTCTTGAAGTTGCAATGAAGGAAACTTCTAAGCTCTCACTCCAAACGGTATCAGCCAAAGAAAGTATTGATGATATTGTTAGAATCATACCATCAATACAATGCACATGTTGTGGATAAACAAATTTTCCAAAATATTCCCGCATTTCCAATAGGGTATCTTTAACAATATTGTTTTGTTGCAACGCACTCCTATATGGATTTCTATCGAACAAAACATGACTATTTAAGCAATCAAAAAGCTTGTTAATTTTTTCGATAAACGTGACCATTGCGATGGCATTTCCCTTGCAATGTGAAAAGCCACCAGAATTGATCATGGTTTGTAGTGCAGCAGCGACACTGTGACTAAACACCTGAGTGGCATATTTTACTTTCATTTTTTCAAAACAATTCGGAGAAACGTGTTTTGAGGTCAGTTTGGGGCATAAGCGAGTGGAATTTTTACTGTCAATATCAAAAAGTTCCCTTATAATTTTCCATGATATTATGCCATCTGGCGTAATTAAATCCCGTTTTAAAATTATATTTCTAAGAGATTTAATTAAATGAGGAGCATCAAAAATGGCAAATATTTTCCTGTCGTTAACAATAAAGCTAGGTGTGTTTTCATGAACACCCCATCTTTTAAAAACGGCTCTATTGTTTGAGCCTTGGTCGCAAACTATCGCTCTTACATTAAGCCCAATAGATTGTGCAAATTCAATATTGGTTTGCAGCTGGTTCATTAGGGCTTCATGTTTTACACCGTTGGCGGTAACGGTGTAACTCAAAACATATTTCCAATTTTCATACAACCCTCTCACCATAAAAACACACACTTGCTGTCCCAAAAGCCGTGTTGTTTTGGTGCCATTGTTTTCGAAGCCTTCAATTTCGTCAAGAAACGAATTATATTGAAGGCCTGGTTTGATTTTCATTTCATCAAATACTAAAACTGCCTCCTTTCCCAAATCACTCATTCTATCGACAATTTGTTTTAAATTTTCAAGTAAGATGGGATTGAAACCAGGCTTCATGTTCTTTAAAATTGCCCATCTCGATATTGTTCTAATTGAAGGCAGTTTTAATTTAAAAACGTCCCGAAGATATGCATACGTTCTTGCCGAGTAAAAATAAATGTTTTGTGTAATCTGTTTTTCAGCATTACTGTAGGCATTTTTTTTCTTCAAAAGCAATTTGCATAAGACTTTTGCTTCATCAGAAACATGAGGCATATTTGAAATAAATGAAAGGTCAGCTTTTAATGTTTTTGGTTTTCGAAATTTTCGAAGGACCTTTCGTCTTAAAACTGTTTTTCTTAAAGCGATAAACCTTTCTTTTAGCTTATCAAAACTTTCCTTTTTCCTGTTAAAGCTGTCCAACATTTTGAAATATTTTTCTTTGTAATGAGCCTCATTTTGCTGCATTTTAAGACAATTTGCACAAAACTCACAATTCGAATTTGATGGATTTAAATCCAACAAGCAACTGTGGCTTGCCAGATCATTCCATGTCTGGGTTTTCTGATTTTCATTGAACTTTAAAAGTTCACCTAAGAAAATTTCATCGCTTTCCTCACGGCGTGCTTGAACGAGCTCTTGCAAAATGCATTCGTCATTATCGCAAGGCTGTGCAGTCTGTTGAGGAGTATCGGGAGACACTTCAGACATTCTGGCCCTTTTATAAGCACTATAAGGCTCAATGGGATCACAATCGTCTACAAAGTCATACGGGTCACTACTAACAGCACTAGAAAATGTCGAAGGAGCTTCAAATAAATACCTAGTCGGGATAGCGTCACCCTTTAGCTTTTTTTTCCCTAAATATTTGCTTTCGAAATGCCGATCGCAAATATGACTAGTTTTCCTATTAAAATTGCCATCTAAGCGACAATTAATAATCCATTTATTAAAATAGAAATCGTTAGATGGAAAGGTAAACAATCTAACAGGGAAATCTTTAGAGCTATTTCTATAGCTCCGAAGGCATGAACTTATAATGCACCTGTTACCATTAAATTTTTTTAAATCTTTTGCAGCCATTTTTTTGTTGATATCAAATAAATCCAATCAAAGTAAATCAAATGTGTAGCTGCACACACAGACACACGCAAAAAACGAAAGAAAATGATCTGCACTTATTTACCAAAATCAAATCAAAAATTAATACTAAATCTATGAAAAGTTCGGTGTATCAAATATGTATGTATGTAGCTGCACACACAGCCACAGAGAGAAACACAAAAGAATATACCGAACTGCAATAATTTTTATTTATGTTTTAATATACATAAATTACTTGCCTTGCACCAGCACTCACAATCACAATAACTCATTAAAACAATTTAGCACAAGATCGCTTTTATATTAATTAGTTGCCAGTAGACAAATTTATCACACAGAAACACGCTGCTGTTAACAAATCTAGCTGCCAACTAATTGCTAATTCGCTATCTCCTTTTATACTTTAAATGTTTCGCGCGCTTTTGAAGCTTACATACATTCATATCTATCTATATATGTGCATATGTACGTGTATGTAAACAGCGTTAACCGCGCGCAATTAGAAACATTTAAATTCCAAAGACTTTAATAAATTTATATTTTTCACCATTTATTATAATAAGCATTTATCATAACAAAATAGTTAATTTATTTAATATAAAATTTCTTAAATAATTGTATGCATATATATGGGACAATTGGCATATTTATATACATATTTTATTTAAAGTTAAGGTAGGTCGGGCACATACATAGGTATGTATGTATGCAGAGATCTAATGTGTGTGCACAAGGAGTGAGAAAAAACGGCACGCGAGTGGCGCGCGTCTAGAATCATCTCTCGCTCTCTTTACACACCCATATCCCTTTGTAGCCCTCTAGTACTGGTGGTAGCGGTCGCTGAATTTTGTTGGTGAATTCACTATTGAAAACCGAGCAGTGAATTCACCAACGCTAGGTAATGCAAATTTGTAACGAAAGTAATGCAGCGTCGTTTCGTTCGAGCTGTTGCTGTTGCTTATTTTACTTTATTTGAAAATGAAGCAAAGCAGACGGGCAAATTTGTATTCTATTTTTGACTTTTTTGAATTCCATCTTTCGTTTGGAATGCAAGAAAATATGATTTACAGTGGAATCAACAGTCTTTTTGTTGAAGAGCGCAAAGTGACCTTTATAAAGTAAACTAATACAAAAAACGAAAGACACATTTTTTCGATAAATAAATAAGAAATTTGTATTTAACAACATAAAAAAATTGTTTTTAAAAATAAGTATTATTTTTTATATAAATTTATTTATAAAAATCCTAAAATTATAAAATAAAGTATTTTAATATTGCAAAGATGCAATATTGGTAAGTAATGCACGATCTGATACATTGCCGTTAAAATATTTAAGTCGCTCATTCATTATTTATTTCTGCAAAATATTTTTTCTTAACGATCCCACTGTGCGCGTCAAAGAGGCACGCGGCAATATTTACCGTTGCTTTTTCGTGTTGCTCTTTATTTTTCTGTTGCATCGTTCATTGTCTTCGACAACGTGAAGTGGCAAGACGTAAGCGTGTTAATATAAGCAGTGATTATTAATATTTAAAGTGTTTCTATATTTAAAGCGTTTAATAATGATTAGCAAGCGCCATTTAAAACGTTTGCAACATTGTCAACGCGAAAAATATAGAAAATTGATGTGTACAGGAAATCTTATAGCTGTACAAGAACGTGGTGCAATTTTTAGCCATCCAATTGAAAGAGTGAACGAGACAGAAGTTAATTTGGACGATTTTAATATTGAAATAGATATTCCGACAACAGCAAGCAATGAGAGTTTAACCGAAAAATTAAAAAAGTGGTTTCTTAAACATAAACCAACCCGAGCGTGCGCCATTGACTTAGTCAAAATTTTAAAGGAAGAGCATCTAAAAGTTGGCGCCTTTTACAAATTTCATTCGCCAGTGCCCCCAGAAATAACACAACTAGCGGGCGGATCGTACCTCCACGCTGGTCTAGTAACGCAACTACAAAAAATTGACACAATGTGTCCATTAATTTCTCCCTTAAGTATTGACATAAACATTGACGGTCTTCCTTTATTTAAAGCCTCCAGAGCTCAGTTGTGGCCAATTTTAATAAGGCTCAATAATATTAAAAATGCTCCAGTCTTCCCAGTGGGCGTCTTTTACGGAAGTTCCAAGCCCAATGATTGCGATTTATTTTTAGAAAAATTTTATATTGAGGCACAATCTCTCATTACGAATGGGTTGCTAATTGGAGAAAGAATTATTAAATTTCAAATTCGTGCCGTCGTTTGCGACGCGCCTGCTAGATCTTTCATTAGTGGTACTCCCGGTCATTCATCAAGTAATGGGTGCTCTAAGTGTACTCAAATTGGGAAGAAAATTAATAATTACTTGATATACAGTACTAAATCAGGACAAACAATAACAGATGACGACTTTTCAAACAGAACTTTCAAAAATCATCATTAAAAGCAGTATTTATTAAAGAAAACAACTTTAGAAAAACTTGACGTGGCAATGGTGACCCAAATTCCTTTAGATTGCATGCACCTTTTTGAATTGGGGGTGATGCGAAAATTTTTACAGAGATTAGTGAACAATAATATATCTTCTAAAATATCAAATCCGAAAAAACTGAGAATTTCAATTAAATTAGTTTCTATGCGCCGATGCATTCCAAACGAGTTTCCTCGTAAGCCACGCTCCCTTTACGAACTCGCAAATTGGAAAGCTACCGAATATAGACAATTTCTATTGTACACAGGCGTTGTTGCTCTTAAGGATTCATTATCTGAGGACCAATACTACGTATATCTTCTTCTTCATTGCGCATATCGCTTAATGTGTTGCCCTAAACAACGCAATTCAAACATGCAGACTTTTCAAGCCATGTTAAATTTATTTGTGGAGAATTTTCCAACCGTTTTTGGAGCAAATAGTGTATCCTACAATATTCACAGCTTATTGCATGTAAAGGATAGTATAGAACTGGTTGGTGACCCAATTGCAGGCTCCTGTTATGCATTCGAAAATTATTTACAAAAACTTAAACGTTTTGTTCGCAAACCAACTAAAGTTTTAGAACAAATTCATCGAAAAATAATCGAAGATAGTCCTACAATTTCTCTGGGTAATAATAAACCAAGAATAGTAAACAACAAATGTGTTTTCGAAAACTTTGTTTTAACCACCAATAAGCCCAACAATTACTGCTATGTTCAAGGAAATATTCCTATTATTATAGACCATTTTTCCCATGACAATGGAGGCTCTATAATTGGCAGAAAATTCAAAAATATTTCAAGTTTTTATGAAGAACCCATTGATTCCACGACTTTAGGAATTTTTAAAGTTGATACAGAAACTGACATTTCCGAAACTTTTCAATTGCATGACGTTAATTGTAAAGCTATAGGACTACCGTACGCAAATAATTTAGTTTTATTTCCCCTTTTGCATAGTAGTATACTATAAAATTATCTTTTTTTACATCGAGCAACAATGTCGGAAAATCCTCGAAAGAGATTCAAAAAAATTGATTTCAATGTGCAAGGTAAGTAATTTATTCCTGTTCACAACATTTTTTTAAACTCAAACTGTTATTATAGATGAAAACTGCAAGTGCGAGGAAACCAAGCGACATATGGACAAAATGTTTGATAAAATAAAAGGTATTTAATAAAAAATATAAAAACGAACTATAACTGAAACTAATTACAATTTAACATATTTTTCAGATACCATGACACAGGAAAACAACACCTTAAAAGGCAAGCAAACACAAAACATCAAGATTTATCTATATCTATAGTAAAATTTCATTTTTTGATTATAGCACAACTTCAAGTCGCCGTTGATGCTATAGCGGATTTAAAAGTACTGGTGGAGCAGCTTTTCGATCAAAAACAGACTAATGCCTCACAAGCTCAAGCGTTTCCAATTAAAACTATTGAAGAGTTGGAAACTTTAAATAACATGATAACTCCAAGCAACCGCTCAGCTTACGTATTTCATATAATTACTAATTTAACTTAATTTTATTTTAAATTAATGAACAATTTCTTTTATTTACAGATTGCAACCATGCAGTCGATTCTTAAAGTAAGAACAAATGGAAAGACGGGAGTTTTGGAAAACCTGAAACTAATATTAGCCGATGCGGTGAGCTTCGAGTTTAATGTAGACGGCCTCTTGGGCAAAAAGTCTTTGAAAAAACTTGAAAACTTTTTTGGAGCTCTAATAGGCAAGTATATTTTAAATAAAGGGAAACTTTTTCTAAAACGTGTATATTTTATATTTCAGAATCGATTCCCTTTCATGACGAGTTTGGTCCACCTGAGAAGCAAATTAGAACAGCCTTGCATTTGCAAAAGAATCGGATTAACAAGGCTAAGAGCATGCAGAAGTCCAAAAGTGCTGATAAATCCCTAGAGCTTTAATTTAATCATTCTAAAACATTATTAATTTCGTTTATGTTTTTTATTTTGTATCCTTTTATTTTGAAAAAATGTTAAATAACTTCTTAAACATATTGAATATGTTAAAAAAAAGTTTAAGTTTAATTAATCTAATTTTTTGTATTTTTCAATGATATTTACTTAATACATAGTATATATAAACATGTGAAATATGGATTTAAGAAAATGTTGAATTATATTTTATGATTGAACGTGTGCTTGCACTTTTTACTGGTGGTTGCATTGGTGATTAGATTGGAGATTTTACTAATGAATAATATATTGTAGGCATTGATGAATTTACCAATGAGTAGTATCTATTTTATATTGATGATTTCAATGGTGACGGGTATGCTATGGATACTGATGAGATCATCAATGACTAGTATATTTTTAATATTGGTGATTTCAATGGTGATTGGTATGTTGTGGATAGTGTTGAATTCACTGGCTACTGGTATGTTGTGGATAGTGTTGAATTCACTGGTTACTGGTATGTTAAGGTTAGTGCTGAATTCACTGGTTACTGGTATGTTGTGGATGCTGGTGAATTAACTGGTGATCGGTAATGCAATAGGTGTCGATTGGTTACCGCCAATGACATCCCCATGTTAAATTCACCAGCGATTTGTATGGGCGGTAATTGGTGCGGTAACCAGTAGTGGTGAATGGTAATTGGTGAGCTCACCAATCTTGCACCAATGAGCAGTACTAGAGGGAGCCAGACAGAGACACACACAGTCAAGCGCTGAGGCGGACCTGTATGTATGCGTGCATCTTACAATAAGTGTGTGCATATGTATGGTCTGCTGAGAGAATTGACAACAGCGCTTCGCTTTTAAGTTGCTTCCCTTTAACATTTGTATGTAAACTCTAATACCCTGTACAAATAAATTTTTTCGTGAAGAAACTTCAAGCATAAATAAATAATTTAAATTATTAAAACAACACATGGCATTATTTTTTATTATCTACATTTAAAAATTTATTAAATTAAGGGTGTTTTTCTTTAAAAAATATGAAAGACATACATTTTTAGAGCTAAAGGGTATTTCATAGCGCGCATGTTTTGTGTTTCGCTGGCTGTGCCAGCAACGAGCTCTGGCAGCCGACTGAATCGAAAACAAAAATAATTTCCCTCAGACATCACGTCCACCGAAAAATTTCCTGGTGGACGCAATGTCAGGCTGTTAGCTGGGACACTTTCAGTTGTATGAAATGTCTTCTCTATAGGTTATTTGCTTAGTGTCAAGACGCAGACCCGATCCACCAATTATAAATCATTCGACGCTACTGCTTAATCGTCATGGAATGTGAGCGATTGCGTAACGGCGTTTACGGTAGACAAACAGGTATTCCATTAGATCTGGACTTACATAGATGCCCAATTGTCAATGACGTCAACCACAAATCGTTGTTGTAGTGAAAACTGGAAATATTTTAACTAGAATGTTCTTATTAGTCCTCTAGACTTTAGACTTTAGTCAAACAAATAGCACGCATGCAAGTGTTCGGTTGTAGCTCGCGCATTTTGATCAGTGTTGCCAACTCTTCGGTGTATGAGTTTGGACACCACTGGTCTAAAGTCATAAATTAAAGCAAAATGAACACTTTTATGACTCTGTGCGCCGCGACGAAAGATCTGTGTGGTTGTTGTTGGTTTTGATGAGCCAAAACAATTATACACTACTAGGGGGCTCCGCCCCCTGCTCGCTTCGCTCACCAACCCCCGGCTCGCTTCGCTCGCGGAATTGAAGCGTAAAAGAGCGAAGCACTTCTTATATTTGTCTTGAATTAATTTTTTATCTATAAAAATAATCTGTTGCCCAGGCACCATACAAATCTGTTGAGTCTGAAATCCGATCACATTAACGTGTTTGCGTGTAGAAAAAAGAATAAAAGTAGCAAAAATATGTGCAAGAGAAGGCATTAAAACTAAAGTTTCTGTCATTTTATAGGAAAGGGTCGTCTCTCTAACATTGGGTTTATTTAATCAGATTTTTTAATCAGTAATCTCTCTTTAATTCTGATGGATCAGTTATCAGTACTTGCTAAATGACATGATACCTTCTTATACATATTAGACTACCACGTTTTTTCACCGTTCGTACAAAGCAATTATTATCAGTAATCAGGTTTTAGAGAAGAATTAAAACTTTTTTGTTGTTGGAAATTCCCTTCTGAATGTTATAAGTAGCAATAAAATTATATAATAAAGTAGCAATAAAATTATATAATATAACAGTTTAAGTAAAAGAATCGAACAATTGTATGCACGCTGCTAGATTTGACAGAAAAGTTAGAAATTTGGCGTGCAAAAGCAAATCTGTGAGTTTTGTTAAGAAATTGCAAAAATTAAAAATATTTTTCATATTAAAGGTTATTTTGAAACCGACGTTCATATGTCATCTATATTATAACTCATCCGACTTAGACCAAATTTGAACAGGGTTTAACATTTAGTAAATAAAGTGTTTGGTTGAGATAGCTCAAAACGAAAATAATTTTCATAGTAAAAGTTAATTTCCATCCAATTGTTCCAATGGCAGCTATATGATATAGTTACTCGATAATGACCAAATTTGGTCAGGGTGTAGCCATATTGTACTGTAACCCGATTTTCATCAAATTGTAAAATATTATTGAATTTAAAAAAGAACTTAAGAAAAAGTAAATTCTTGCCTTTGCTGGGGTGTGATCGTGCGCCGGCGAACGCCTCGGTCTAACACACCATCCTCTGCACTACCAACTCACTTATGTTAGTCCTCCGCCTCACCAAACGCTGCTATATATAAATCAAAGTAACATTTAAAAAAAAAAAAGAAACGAATAATTATATTCACGCTGCCCGCTGCCACTGAGATAGCTGAAGAAACAAAAAAGTTTTTCATACTGAAGATTAATGTGAGCCCGATGTAGCTATACTATATAGTAACCCGACTTTTATCAAATTGTAAAATATCGTTAAATTAAAAAAAGGATAAAAAAAAATTTAAAAAAAGTTCTTGCCCTTGCTGGGATTTGAACCAGTGCCTGCACGCACCTGGGTCTAACACACTATCCTCTGCACTACCTAACCATTTCGCCTGCCGGCTGACCGGCAATTGCTTGACCTCATTCATTCATTCACTGACTTAGCATTGCACAGGCCAAATGGCTAAAGATACAAGTCTGAAACTTGGCCAAAATAAACTTAAGATAATTTCATCGGCGTTTAAGACGCCATTTTGTAAAATTGTAAGTGGAAGTGCGTCAAAATCGAGGTCAAAGTTCGCGTTTATTTTGATTTATATATAGCAGCGTTTGGTCAGCCGGCAGGCGAAATGGTTAGGTAGTGCAGAAGATGGTGTGTTAGATCCAGGTGCGTGCAGGCACTTGTTCAAACTCCAGCAAAGGCAAGAATTTTTTTTTAACTTTTCATTTTTAATTTAATTTTTTTAATAATTTTTTTAATTTTACGATATTTTACAACTTAATAAAAGTCGGGTTACTATATAGTGTAGCTACATCGGGTTCACATTAGTCTTTAGTATGAAAAACTTTTTTGTTTCTTCAGTTATTTCAGCGGCAGCGGGCAGCGTGGAAATAATTAATCGTTTCTCATTCAAAAAATGTTACTTTGATTTATATATAACAGCGTTTGGTCAGCCGGCAGGCGAAATGCTTAGGTAGTGCAAAGGATGGTGTCGTAGACTCACGCGCACGTTGTCGAGAGATCGAACCAAGCCAGAACAAGGTTTTTTTTTTATTTTTTATTGATGTAATTAAATCAAAAATAAACTTTTGTCTGACATCGAGCATTTTTGTTGTTAGTTATGTTTCCTGATATAATTTATTCTTTTGTTAACCTAGCACAATACAAAATCCAAGGGCTGCAGCATCTACCGAACAAATTTAATAATCAGTAGATGTCCAAAATGCTGTTAACAGTGTTTTAATCGCATCATTTAATTAAAACGTTTCTGTATATTTTTATACCCGTTACTTATAAAAAATAAGTATAAGGGTATATTGTGTTCGTTGGAATGTGCGTAACAGTTAGAAGGAGGCATCTCCGACCACATAAAGTATATATATTCTTGATCAGCATCAACAGCCGAGTCGATATAGCCATGTGTGTCTGTCCGTTTGTCCGAGCGCCTAGATCTCAGAGACCATAAGAGATAGAGTAACCAAACTTTCACACGTAGATCAGAAATGCGTTGGAGCAGGTCAAGTTTGTTTCAAATTTTGGACCCGCCTACTTCCACGCCCGTAATTCGCGAAAAACTGATCATCCGTCTGTATAAACACAAGGATCTCAGAGACTATAAGAGATAGAATAACCAAATTTGTCACACAGATTTCCATATACCTCACGCAGATAAAGTTTGTTTCAAATTTAAGCCACGCCCCCTCCGCCCCCGAAAATCGCGAAAAACCACCTCACCCACAATTTTTCATATAATACGTATTTTTTGGTAATAACCGATATCTGTTATTATTATCTATTATCCCACTGAATCGCAACAAGATCGGACAAGTAGAACAGCAGTTATTGCGTGTCTAAGTTGTTGAATCAACAGGTGCCCCCTAGAGTATGCAATAGTTTTTGTATTGTTAAACCTTATTAGAATGCTTCAAATTCTCAACTAGCAACGCAAGTATGACATTAGGATTGAATCGCTAATATATTGAAATAAGTAACGGGTATCCTATGGTCGGGATCTCGACTATAGCCTTTCCCACTTGTTATACCCGTTACTTATAAAAAATAAGTATAAGGGTATATTGTGTTCGTTGGAATGTATGTAACAGGCAGAAGGAGGCTTCTCCGACCACATAAAGTATATATATTCTTGATCAGCATCAATAGCCGAGTCGATATAGCCATGTGTGTCTGTCCGTCTGTCCGTCCGTGTGAGCGCCTAGATCTCAGAGACCATAAGAGATAGAGATACCAAACTTTCACTAAAAGACTTCTATATACCCCACGCAGATCAAGTTTGTTTCAAATTTAAGCCACGCCCACCTCCGCCCCCGCAAATTGCGAAAAACCGTCTAAACAAAGAAATCTCAGAGACTATAAAAGATAGAGTAACCAAATTTGGCACACAGATTTCTATATACCCAGCGCAGATCAAGTTTGTTTCAAATTTTGGCCACGCCCCCCTCCGCCCTCGCAAATCGCGAAAAGCTACCACACCCACAGTTTTTAAGATAATATAGTTTTTCTTGTAGTCACTGATATCTATTATTATTATTTATTATCCCACTGAATCGCAAGACGATCGGACAAGTAGAACAGCAGTTATTGTCTGAAAATAATTCTTTAAGCAATCATGGCAATACATGCCCCCTAGAGTATGCAATAGATTTTGTATTGTTAGATAATTTTCTTTTAAGTACTTTTATATGTAGTGAAATAAGTAACGGGTATCCTATAGTCGGGATCTCGACTATAGCCTTTCCCACTTGTTATACCCGTTACTTATAAAAAATAAGTATAAGGGTATATTGTGTTCGTTGGAATGTATGTAACAGGCAGAAGGAGGCTTCTCCGACCACATAAAGTATATATATTCTTGATCAGCATCAATAGCCGAGTCGATATAGCCATGTGTGTCTGTCCGTCTGTCCGTCCGTGTGAGCGCCTAGATCTCAGAGACCATAAGAGATAGAGATACCAAACTTTCACTAAAAGACTTCTATATACCCCACGCAGATCAAGTTTGTTTCAAATTTAAGCCACGCCCCCCTCCGCCCCCGCAAAAAGCGAAAAACCGTCTAAACAAAGAAATCTCAGAGACTATAAGAGATAAAGTAACCAAATTTGGCACACAGATTTATATACACCTCACGCAGATCAAGTTTGTTTCAAATTTAAGCCACGCCCCCCTCCGCCCCTACAAATTGCGAAAAGCTACCACACCCACAGTTTTTAAGATAATATAGTTTTTCTTGTAGTCACTGATATCTATTATTATTATTTATTATCCCACTGAATCGCAAGACGATCGGACAAGTAGAACAGCAGTTATTGTCTGAAAATGATTCTTTAAGCAATACATGGCAATACATGCCCCCTAGAGTATGCAATAGATTTTGTATTGTTAGAAAATTTTCTTTAAAGTACTTTTATATGTAGTGAAATAAGTAACGGGTATCCTATAGTCGGGATCTCGACTATAGCCTTTCCCACTTGTTATACCCGTTACTTATTTTTTTATATAATTGTTTTTCTTCAGAATTAAATTTTGTAACTTCTCTTTCCGAGGGCTCACGAACTTCAAATCTTCATTAAAATGTTTACCTTAATTTTGTCTAATTTCTAAATCTTAATTTTCATCACCCCTACCCCATATCTACCTAATTTGGCCTAATTTTATTTAGTTAAAATATGGGATAAAAAGCGCCATCTCTTGCTCGAAATTTAGATTTTAAATTATTTTTGCTCTGGCGCCAATTTTGACCATTTTGCGTAGCTTCTTTGGCGCCACCTCTTGTCTGTTTGGTGAACTATTTCTTGGCGCTCTCTGAAAAAATTTCAATTTTCTGAAAAAACGCAAAAAACTTAATAAAAATTAATAAATTTGATGAAAATTAAAATTTAGAAATTAGACAAAATAAAAATTTGCATTTTAATGAAGATTTCAAATTCGTAAGTCCCCGGGAAGAGAAGATAGGAAATTTAATTCTGAGAAAAAAAAAATTATATCAAAAAATCAAGAAAGATCTAAAAAAATTATGCAAAAATTTAAAAAATTCTAGAAAATAAAAAAAAAAGTCCGAAAAAAGGTACAAAAATGAAAACAACCTAAAGTACAAAATCAAACCAGATCGGCAAATTTCGCCGGCGCCAAACAAAATCAAGCCAGATCGCAACACTCGCGGCGCGAAATTTTCAATTTCAGATCTAGGCGCTCGGACAAACGGACGGACGGACAGACACACATGGCTATATCGGCTCGGCTGTTGATGCTGATCAAGAATATATATACTTTATTGGGTCGGAGATGCCTCCTTCTGCCTGTTACGCACATTCCATCGAACACAATATACCCTTATACTTATTTTTTATAAGTAACGGGTATAAATAGCCGAAGTTTCCTTGTCAATCCAACAATCTTTACGTAAAATATAAAAAATAAGCGGTTTTTTACAAATACACATTTCAGAGGCTCTGGAGAATCTAAATCGTGCTCTGGAGCTTGCGTCTGAGCAACAAGCGCGTACCAAATGCCACGCCTACTGTCAGAGAGGCGTATTGCATAGGAAAATGGAAAACTTGGATGCAGCCCGATCGGACTTTGAAGCTGCCGCTCAGCTCGGTAGTAAGTTTGCACGGGAGCAGGTGAGTGTTGATAAGAAAATGTAGACCATAGCAGAGTAGTTATTGGATCCCCTTTTCTCCTCCCTTTCAGTTGGTGGAAATCAATCCATTTGCGGCGCTCTGCAACCAAATGCTGCGACAAGCCTTCGATCAGCTGAAATGAGAGCACTTTAAGCTTGGCTTTGATTTAAGTAAAAGGCGAACGCTCGTTAACATAAATAAAAATTAATTAAGTTCAAGACGCGTCATTTTATGCGATAAGCGACAGCAGAAGCAACCGGTGGCGGTGCCGCATTATGTGGCAAGCTGCAAATTCGAGAAGCAAATTCACATAAAAAGTGGCACGTGGAACGCACCAGGCAACAGACAAAACAGACAAAACAGGCAGAAGCACAGGGCAAAGACTCGGGAATGGGAATCGTGAGCTCTCGGGGGCCAATATACGAGTTCGGCTTTAGCAGCGGCAAAAACGAAAACAGTTATTAAATGCAGCAGGCCAGGCCGACTGCCGACTAGCGGCTTGTCAGATTGCAGCAGGCTGTAGCTGTATCTTTTTGGTTGTGGATTCACCGTCAGACCCGCTCCCCAGTTCTCAGTTCCCAGTTTTGTCGAGCGACGACGACCGCAAGCTAAATTAAAATAAACGAAAGTGGTTTACGCAGGATAACGAGCAACATGGGAAGAGCCAGAGAGGGAAAGGGATAGGGAATGGAAAGAGAGAGGCTCTGGGATTTTTGCAAACGGCGTGCGGTTTCTTGGCACGAGCAACTTGAGCTGCAGCTACAGATACAGATACATTTAGAGCTACAGCTACAGATACAGCTACACCTACAGATCCTGCGCCATCCACACATGTAAGCGCGCCAAGCTTAACAGTTAAGCTTAAGAGATGGTAACAACGAGGGCG
The DNA here is from genome assembly GCA_951394115.2 of Drosophila phalerata. NCBI lineage: Eukaryota > Metazoa > Arthropoda > Insecta > Diptera > Drosophilidae > Drosophila > Drosophila phalerata. Next base: position 15,538,472 of record OX596004.2, read on the forward strand.
ACATTTTGGCCTGGCCCAGCATGTCCCGACCTGGCCGCCTGCTGTTGTAAGCGGCCTTTGCTTTGCGGTCAAAAGACGCGCGTCCTGCTCCTGCTGCAGGAGCAGGTGCAGGTGCAGCGAACATCGGCATAACGAACACAACAAATACTCGCACATACATAACGTTGAGGTAGAAATACAAAATAAGAAAACTGAACAACAACAAAAAAATTTAAAAAAAAAGAGATACTCTCGAGTGCGAATGCAAGTCGGACAGTCGGAAAGATACTCGTACTCGACTCGTAGATGCGCGAGCTAAAGTCTTTCTAGACCAGGGACGAGGGTTGCATTGGGAAGAGCGACCCTCGGCAACCAATTTTTGATTGATCTCTTGCAGTTGGAGCTGGCCAAAAGAAATGCCTCTACTTGCACTCAAAACTCGTACTCGTAAGTAAGTATTCATATGCAATGAGAAGTTCTTAGAGTAAGGAGGAAGTCACTTGAGCGTAGGTAGGTCGACAACAAACAACAACAATAACCAGTAACAACAACAAGATCCTGCGTATCCTGCGTCAGTTGTGCTGAAGCCGCAGTAAAAGGAACGCCATATGTTTCACTTGAACTGCAGGCAGCTAAATCATTATTATCCTTACAATAAGGCTGCTGTTGTTGTTGTTGTTGTTGTTGTCGCTGCTGCTGCTCCCCATCATCATTATGATGATCATCATCAGCTATTTCCCCAACTCAGAGCGGAACTAAATGCCAATCTTGACCATGCCGGAACTGTAATTTGATCGAAAGAACCAACAGATAGATATTAGATAGCATCTCATAAGTTTTTTCTTCCTGCCAAATTATAAACTAAGCCTCGCCTCTGAGCCAGTCTACAATAAGATTCGTCCCTTTGGGTTATTCACCCTCAGCTTGGCTCAACAGTTGCATTTGTTTCCTCTCCTGTGTCCTTTTTTTTTGTCTCTACTCCCTTTTGTTGCTCATTTTTGTTGCTTCTTTCCCTTTGTTGTTTTTGCTGTTGCCGTTGTATGAGTATTGTGGCATTGTGTACCTGAATCGGGGCGCGTGCCTGCTGTCGTCGTTGAGCTCTGGACTCTTGGCTCTGAACTCTGGGCTCTGACTCGGTTTTGACCAACACATGACGCGGCATGTTGCCGCTGCTGACGCCTCTTCGACCTCTCGATGCTCTCGTATATCCAGTTTTTTTTTCCTCTCTTTTATTTATTGCACTAGCAATAGACTCCTTGCAACAACTGTAATTCCAGTTTGTTTATGCAAATATTTTGATCGCACCGAGGACAGCATCAAAGTATCAATGAAACGTTGCTATAATTGACCGAATAACCAAAATCAACTGTTGAGATGTGGTCTTGATCAACTAAGAGGATGTTCCCTTTCAGCTAACAGATTGGATAGGATAAAATCAATATGTTGTCCAGTTTGAAGGAAGTCTTAAGAATGCAAAGTGCAACACATTGGTAAAGTTTTCTTGATGATAATACATATCGGTATTTCTTCTCCAAACATAAATTTTTTATATTTATTTTTCCATTCAATCATGAACAGGATATTTAAATTTAATTTCACTAAACATTTCTACTTAGATCTTCTAGTACACTGTGTTGACTTACGTAAAAAAATTTAAATAGCTCGTTTACATTTAACTAAAGTACTTATCTTAAGATAGAAATAATACTTGGAAATATCTTTAAAAATACAAATATGAATTTTTAATTTTAAAATATATAGTCTACGATCTATATTATATCGTGAATTTAAAACATAAATTAATCTCTCCTTTTTGTGTAAAGGAGTATTGGAGTTCCGCAAAGTCGAACTCGTCGCCTATTTTGTATTATTTGCACAGATTCTTAGGGCACTCTTTTTAATGACGAAATTGTTAATGCTTATATTTAAGAGCTTATAAAACCAACTAAAAATGGTCATACCTGCTAAAATAATACAGCAAACAAGCATTGGGAATAATATCAGAATCGGTTCTTGAAATTGCCAAAATTAACTTTTTTATATTGAGATCTATAAGAACTAGGGCAACAAATTGTATCACTTCTATAAACCTAACGCAGATCAAGTTTGTTTTAAATTTTTACCACCCTCCCAATCGCGAAAAGCCACCAAGCCATCCACGATAAATTTTTTTTATTTGCATTGAAAATGACAACAAGATAATTGCAGCCAAGGGTCATCAAATGATATAAGAAATGCAAGGGAATAAATATTTAATAACATTTTGAAACTAAAGAAATTTAGACCAGAGTTCTACCACAAATTAAATAAATTTGATTTAAATTTAATTAAAATGTGTTCAATTCAATATTTGTAGTTTAAAGTAGCGAATACAAAGTATGGATATTTTTATAAATGTACAAATAAACAAAGATACTTTTACAAAATATTTTTTTCTAACTAATATATAATTCTTCAATGTATAGAAAATGGAATAGGTAAACTTCAAATCATAGTAACTGTCTGGTGTTTGCTAAGAACAGTCAGTTCTAATTGTTATAGGCCCAGCAAGTAGGCCCATAAATCTCCCAGGCAGTGTCTTGGCAGTCTCTGTCCGTCCACTTCCATGTTCAAGCAAAACGCGTTGACATTTATGAATTGCTTGGCAATTTACACGACAGACCTGAGACACCCGCGTAACTTTAAGAGATCGAGCTAGTGAGAAAGAGTGTGACAGAGAGAAAGAGGGGAGGAGAGTGGGAACAAGTGAGGGAGTTCTTGCTCCTGGTTGTCTGTAGCGCAAACTGGTCTGCAATTTACACCAACAAACAGAATGGGTCTGGCGCCGCCGCCATCCATCCGCCACGTCATCCACGTCGCTGGCTCATGAATGGGCCGCTAAATCAAGCAATTATGAGAGCCTTTGTCGCAAGCTCCAAAACATATGCAAATTAGAGCGGCTAACAATCGTTATGAAGATGCGAGAAGACGCTATTCAAGAATGCAAGATGCAGTCGGGAAGTGGGAAACTTGGAAGAGAAGCTGGCAAGGGATGGGGGAAGAGAAATCTGTTCAGTTCAACGAATTGATTTTCTATGGGCATCGCTGACACTGACTTACGCGATTGCAATGGCAACAACAACGGCAACAACAACGCTCGCCTAGTTTATCGCCCGCCCAGCTTCAAGCCAGAGATTGAGACTGCGACAGGGCTTTGGAGCTACAACTACAACTGGGACAGGAACTGCAACTGCAACTGCAACTGAGACTTGGGACTCGGGATCGGACTGGTAGCATATGCAAAGCGACCGCCAAGTCAAGACGCTGCACTGTGATCGGGTCTCGTTTTGGTGCCGCAAAGCCGCAAAGCCGCCGACGCCGCAGTCGCTGCGTAGAGCAGCACGCCACATTTCAATGATAAATGTTCAGAGAGTTACCAGAGAGTCTTAGGCTGGATAGCTGGATAGTTGTTGTATAGTTGTATAGCTGGATAGTTGGATAGTTGGCTGGATAACTGGCACTGCGATTGCTCTTCGGCTGCGCTATATTGGGTAAATTGTTTTATTGCAGTTCAATTGTTGGGCCTGGCATGGCTTAGGGTTGTCAAGCGGCTGCACTCCTTGGAGGTCCCCCAAACAGTAGCTCAAGTCACATTTAGCATGCTCAGCACAGAGTTGTTGGCTAATTGCATCAAGTATGTAACATCTAAGAAACAATGTTATACACTCCAACTTCTGCAAGTCAAAATCACTGCGGACGTCAGTTTGTACTAGTGACGAAAGCAGCACGAAGGTCGACTGTCCGATCAGATCGAGTTGTATATACAAAGATATTTGATGAAAAATTAAGTCTTCTTTTGTTTTTGAACTTTTCTGTCTTTATATTGCAAAAATGTCTGAGTTGTTTGTTGTACAACTCACTTGTTGAATTTAGCTGGTCAACTTTGCATTGTTCGTTAGGGTATTGGAGCTTCTGTAGCTGGCAATGTGTCCCTTTCTTATTTATCTTTGGATCTTGAGTTCGCCGGGAAGCTGCATCTCTCTCATATGTCTAACCGTATGCGGAGATTATGGCATCATTTAGAGTCTTGTGAAATGTTAATAAATGGCTTATCTGCTCGTGCGGCGACATGTGTTTGGCTTAATTGTGTCAGCGTGTGGGTTGCCATTTGGAAAGTCAGCATCGAGACCATCGAGTTCCAGCCACTGAACTTTCGCACAGCCTTAAATGGTCAAAATACTTGGCTTGGTCAAATGCTCCCAGTTGCAGTTGCAATTGCAGCGAGGACAGTGGCTGCTAATTACGACAAACAGCAGCAGAAACGTTACAACTGTCAGAGATTTGTGCGGGTGAACTGCCAGTACCAGTCTCAGGCCCAGGCCCAGTCCCAGTTCAAATCCAAGACCCAATACTAGACCAGGCTGAGACTTAACCCCAACTTCTACACAGTCGGTGCCTTATTTGTAGCAAATTGTTTGTGGCGCCAGCGAAACAACATAACAAATGCAGGACCAGTCAACAATCGTAACAAGCTCTTAAACTACAACAACAACAACAACAACAACAATTACATCTACAACTAATACAACATGCCCGTAGAGGTCGAGTGAGAAGTCCGGACCATTTGTAAGCCTTCCCCAAAAAGGCAACATTGGAATTCAATCTTAAAGCCATTTGCAATTAATATCAAATGGAATTGAAATAAATTTCGACAGAAATGCGAAGTCACCTACAGCATTGACAAAGCCCTGCTACCGTATCACTCCCCACACACAGACCGAACCCAAACCCAAATCCAAATCCAAACCCAATTCCAGTTTCAGCTCAGTTCAGTTTAGTTCCCAATCCAATTTCAATTTCTGTGTTTGTTCCGAGTCGCTGATTTTCATCATGCGTTGAGGCAGCAGCCACTGTAGAAGATCAGGGCAGAGTGGAGCAGCTTTCGCCTGGTTGCAACTCTCTGGTGGTCAGTGGTCAGTGGTCAGTGGGCAACTTCAACCTTTTGGCTTTCAGCTAATCGCCATCGTATTCCTAGTCCCATTCGCTCTCTCCCTCGCTCAACAATAATTTTGTTTATCAATTTTGTTTTATAATTGTGGGACAACAGCAATGGGCACAGCCAAAGCACAAACAGTGTGACCAAATCTACGCCACAATAAAATATATCATTGAAAAAAAAAAAATATGCATCCAAAGTAGAAGAAATCCACGCAGAGCCCAAACGGTAAGAGCAAAAAGTCTAAAATTGAGTTTCTTTCTACTGCGGGCTAAGACTGCTTTTTGGAAAGTTCTAAAATTTCCGCAATGGGCCAGAGGACTATAATTTTATTAGATCAAAAAGAAATTTATCGTACACACAGTCTGAGCATAAAAAGGTTAGCCAAATAAGAGTTAAAAAATATATACTTTTCATATAGTTGCATACTAACTAGCTTAAACAAATAAATGCTTTGGTATGACCTTAATTTGTTGTGCTTACCCGTTATTCGTTAAATATATGGGCATGTTGTATGGGATGCAGTGTATGTAATAGGGAAATAAACGCTTGGTAAACCCTATGTTCAACGATCTTTAGAGATTTAAAAGTGATTTGCTTTTGAAAACAACCGTTGGAAGTTTTGGTAATCTTTAATGTTGGAGATTTCATATTTTTAAACATATTTCCGATGACTCAAAACTTGACTGCAATAATTTATTTCCAGCTTCAACAAAATTTTATATAATTTACGAATTTATTCCAAATTAATTTAATTCTTTTTTTTTTTTAATTGAGAAATAAATTAACTTGAATTTTATTTATTTCATTAATTAAAATAATTCTAAATAAATCTGACAACAGCTCCTTGATATTTGAAAAAAAAATGGTTCCTTGTTTTGAGGACACTTTGCATTTCTTGATTGATTGAAATAGATTTTAAGAACATAACTGATTTATTTAAGTTTACTGCTATTATATATTTATACAACACAACAAAAATAATTTGGTCACACTGCACGGCTATTCCATTCTGTTTGACGAAATATCCCAAATAAATATTTGCTGGTGTATCAAATCTTAAGTTAAAAAATATGCTGAAGATTAATATCGCAAGGACTATAATAGTGGATATAAATCCCAATTAAATATGTGCTGGTAAGAAAAATCCCAAGTAAATTTTTAATGCCTTAAAAAATTTCAAGTAAAATTGTACTGGCAGGGAAATCAATAAATAAATATTTGCTGGTGCTGGAAAATAAACCAGTGCCAGTAATAATTTAGTGTAAGCTTGAATTCTTAAGCATTTTAAATGTCAAATGGAAAATTTCGACTAAAAGTATAATTGATACAAAAAATAGTTGAGACAGATGTAAAGCAATTTCAAAGTAATTAAGTGTAGACTGGAATACTCAACAAAGTTATTAAAATAATAATTTTTAGCTGGAAAAACTCCAGTATTTTAAAATTTATTTATTTACTAGCTGACTAGTGCTGATTAAAGAATTAAATCAGTATTCCCAGCCCTGATTGTAGTTATACAATACAACAAAAATAATTTGGTCACACTGCTCGGCTATTCCATTATGTTTGAGTCAACAGTAAACTATGCAGATTTCATTGTTTTGTTGCTCGCCATCAGCAGCCACAGCAGCAACAACAAGAGTAAACAACAACAGCATGTAAATGTCCGCCTTGTTGTTTCTGTGTGTGTGTGTGTGTGTGTGTGTGTGTCGGCTGGCCAAGTGGCCAACTGTCGAGCCTGGAGCTACTGCTGCTACTGCCACCGGCTGGCTCGATGTCTGCTCAGGAGGCTTGTTGCTGTTGTCTTAAATTAATACCAAATTGTCAACGTTTGCGAAAAGCTGCAAGCCGCACCAACGCCACATGATAAGACGAAGACCAAGACCAAGACCCAGGCCCAGACTGAGTCCCAGGCCAAGAGCTGAGCCAGGTCCAAGACCAGGCTAGACCTGGGCTACATGCGGCGCTGTGGCAATAGCTGATGTTGTTGTTGCATGCGTTGCTCTAAGTTTGCATTGGATGCTTTGTTTGTGGCTTTCGCTTCGGCAAGCTGCTCGTTTTGGTCTCGCTTGGTCTAAGGTCTTCGATGGTCGTCAATTGATAGCCAGATTTGTGCAATTATCATTTTAATAATTGCCAACAATCTGCACGATATGAACCGTCGCTGCAACTACAACTACAACTACAACTACAATTGCAACTTCAACAGAGACGGTGACGACTGGACCAGGACCCATTTAGATTTGGCTTATAGACAGCGGACAGCGGGTTGTGTTCTCTCTCTCTCAATCTCTGGTCGTGCTCATAACCAGTAGCCAGCGCCTTTTCTGCATTTGTTAGCTAGGGCACATCTACATAATAATAAATTTATTACAGATTTCCGTCTGATTTGTTGTTAAGAATTTGTGCATTGCCAAGGCGGAAAGAGTAAACTGCTAGCACCCACTGTGAGACAAATAGAAGGCACTTAAATGGCTGGCCACTTAAAAGATGACGGCGGATTGTGCGATAAATCAGTGAAGATTGCGTCTGTGCGTACGGCAGAAGCAGAAAATGCCGAATCGGAATTAACAAGGAATTCCAGAATCTCTAATCAAGATCATGCTAAAATATCATGCGCATCAAAAACATTGCAAGATGGAGCATAAAATCAAAACACCAATTAAATCAAAATTATTATACTTTTAACTTTTTACTTTGTTTTTTGATCATTTCAGTTTTAATTCTACATTGTTTTTCACTTAATATATATTTTTTATTATTTTTTTTTTAAATTTAAATTAATTGTTCTTAGTTGACATTAAATAAATAATTTAGCAAGTCAAATTTTCGAAAAGGGTCTTATGATAAAATAAATATGGAAAGATATTAAAATAAAAATAATTTTTTCATATTTTTGTAACAGGTATAGACAAAATTTTTTATATTTTATTTTAAATCTTAAAACATTAAACATTAATCGGAACAGTTTCGAGTTTTCACTTCCACTTTTATAGCATTTTGTGACATTTGTGCTAAGAACTTAAAAATTATATTATATTTTTTCACTTTATTAGACATAATACATAATTTAATACATAAAATATTTCCAAAATGAAATTAAGACAGGTTAAAGATTTTCACTTCCAAAATATCTTGACGAAAGATAAAACTGGATTAAGCCAGTATATTATCAATATTAATATTGAATATAATATATAATAATAATATAATATTGAATAATACATGAATTTAAAATTGGCATAATTTAAATTGTAAATATATGCTTTTATTTAGAATAATAAAATGAAAAAAGATGGTCAAACTGACTTAAACTGTGAAAAAAATGTATAAACTGTTCATACATAAGATTGGTCTACACATTTATTGATCTACACATTAGTGATTTCTATTAATTAATTGACATATCGTGACTCCAATATAAAAAAACCAGGTTGATTTCAAAAGTTTAAGAATCTAATAAACTGATGTAATGTCAATAATGTTAAAAGTGTAGGGATGAACAAAATATAAAATTTGTTAAAATATGTAACGTTTTGAATTTGAACATTTAATAATATTTTTTCTCACTTATTCACTCATTTACATTCATATGACTAACTTATTGAAAATGGAAACTCCGGTATTGATTATAGTTTTGAAATGGCTATGAGAGCAGATTAATTAAAATTAAACCCAATAAGCATAATATCAATAATCAAAAAGAATCTAAGCGACTAAAAAAATCACAATAGTTTACACATTGACAGCAAAACATAAACCTCTATAAATCGGTCATAATTTTGACATTCAATGGGACATCATTGGTAACCGTTGGACACAAATCAAATGCAGCTCAATTGTACTAACGGTTTCATTAGGCCACACTGCACAGTAAAGCAAAGACTTGGTCTAAACTGAAAACTCACCTTCACCATTCTGGTAAGCATTCGGGTAAGCGACAAACGAAAACACGAACACATGAACAGCACACAAAGACAAACCCGTTTGCCGAGCCAGGTCGAGAGGCGAGGAATTCAACGCCCATTTCGGAGTTGGGCCAATCAGCAGCGAGCTCGCGTCACACCACGAGCCAAGTTACCAGCTACTTGGTAAGTGGCCAAGTGTAGAGGTATTCAAGCAAAAACAGAAGCAAATGAGGGATTTGTTTTTGTTTGACAAAGACTCAAAGAGCGCAAGCCAAACAAAGCTGAGGGTGTAACTGGGTGGGAATGGAAACTAGAATGAGAATGTGTCGTAGTCGTAAATAAAATGCAACCGATACAAATGGTAAAATGGAAATGGGAAGAGAACAAAATGGAAATTGTTTACGATTCACTCAGTTCTGCTTTTACCTGTGCCACTCGCGACTGCGCATATCAAATGATGATGGATGGACGCGCGTCTGGCATAAGGTGAATCCGTTACAAAAACCGTTCCCAGCGATGTCAGGCGGTATTGCGGCTACCGTCAACCCTCGCCCTACAGAAGAGGGCTCTGCGAGGCACGCGCTCTACGCTCTCTGAAGCGCAACGAGGGCGATCATCCAGGCAGCGAACCAAGAAACCATCAGCCCTCATCGTAGTTATAATGAATGACTAGCAGGGCTGATATACTAGCTATAGAGCGACATAAACCCCATTGGGTTTTATGCATGTCTCCGGCATGCTTCGGTAGAGACCTATTGTGACTTGTGGCACGCTCGTGTCTCGGAATGTCTTCGGGGGTGACCAATAGCCTGGTAGTCGTTGTCTTCGTATCACTCCCCGTTCGCTGGCTGACTGGGTGACTGATGTAATGCCGTGCACATGTCCTTTAAATGCATGCAAAGGCGATCGAGAAAAGTGCGCCAAAGGGAAAGAAAAGACAAGGAACAGAACAGGATCGTTAAATGGATAACAGTCGCCAGAAGTGTGCCCGCGTTTTCTTGCCAGGCGTAACCTAGGCAGGTGTGGGTCATAGCAAGATAAACTGGAAATTACTTAGCACAAGAGGCGACCGAGCGCGGCAAGAAAAGAAAAGACAAAAAAAAAACCAGAAGGCATTGATCAGGACAACTATATAGGGAGTGATCAGGACGAGCGTTTGAGGAAAAATGACTATACAACACATACACTTGCATATGAAAAGGTGCATCTAAAGAAATGGAATGCGGACAAGCGACAGGTGATTGTCTATGATTTTTAATTGCTTTTGGAGCTACGATACCTATTGCGACTGAGGCTCTTCGTTACAATATATTAAATCAACTATGAAATTAAATTTAAATACAACTTCAATATTATTAATATCTTTTTTTTTTTAATTATTGTCCTATATCTTAGACACTGCTAAATTTATAGATGCTTATATTTATTAAAAATGAAACTAAATATAATACTCTTAAAAAAAAAAATGAAAACGTTCTGAGTAGATATTTTACGAAATTGAAATTGAAAATATTTAGATATATTAAACCCAAAATTATTATTATTTTTTTGTAAGTAACCTAATCATATTAAAATTTTCACTACCTGTCTCTATAAAAATAGAAAGGTATTTATTATATATGGCAATAATAAAAAACGCTATGTGTAAAAAGGAATAATTATAATCTGATGTAATTTCATTGGTCTCCCCAGATAAAAATTTTCTATTCCATGATTCTATTCTATGATTATAACTGCACTCGAGATTGTAAAATGATTCTTTTCAAATATCAATAAACACATCCTTAGCACAGTCAACTGTTAACTCTTTAGTAAGACGACATATTATATAATCTTTTTAAATACCTATGAATTTCGCATTTAAAAAAAACTTATTTTAATCAGCTCGGATAATTTATTATTTTCTGAATCAATCGAATTCTTTTCAACAGTTTTCTTTTCCAATGAGATATGTTAAAAAAGAATCGATACATATTTTAACAATATTCTTAGCCATATTACTTACCTTATCATTATAATCAGACGTAAGATAACAATAAATACAATTTTAAAATTGATTTGTATAGATTCATTAATAGCCTTGGTGGCATATTTGTTTGTGATGATATTTAATGATTCGATTTGTCTTGTTCAAGGGAGATAGAATAAATAGAGCGAGATTTGGATTTTATAAAACAGACAGAATATCTTTTAAAAATCATTCACTCGTGTTACTAAGCAAAATTTAAACTAACGTTTAGGATTCTGTTGAACTAGTATTTTATGCTTGTATTATAAGTAAATATATTAACTATACAAGTGAAATAAACTCTTAACTTTATTAAAAAGTAAAAAGTGGCGCTTAAGCAAATAATGAATTATTTGTATATTTACTTATGTTACGAGTATTTAAGCATTTGTTAATCTGATCATTTGTCTATATATCCGAAACACACACACACCCCCGGATCAGATCACTGTTTGCCACATTCTCACCCCCGAGTGTTGTTGCAAACATCCTTCGGCTGTTTCGATTGAGCAGGCATGCAACTCTTAGCTGAGTCACAATCCCAATTCCAATCCCAATCCCAGAACTGGCCAACAGTTGGTGTCAGTTGGGCAAACAACAACAACAACAACAACAACAGCAACAGCAACATCGGTAGCAGCAACATCAACTGTAACAGTTACATTACGCAAAAGGACAGCGGGTCGAAGGCAGCACAGCAATAACAACAACATCAACAACAACAAACGCCCGCCAAACTTTAACTGCATACCAATTAGTTGAGAAACGCGTGCTGCTAACAACAACAACAACTACAACAACCAACAACAGCAGCAGCGGCAACAGCAGCAACAACAGCAACAACAACAACAACAGCCACATGAGCTGCGCACGATCAAAGCAACTGATAGAGAGAAGAGAGCAAGAGAGCAAAGCAAAGGGAGAGAAGAAAACGCTGGCGCTGCGTAACTGTGTGTCTTGACCCTTACAACATGCAGGACAGCAATAACAACAGCAACAACAACAACAACGCCAACAACAACGCCAACAACAACAACGGCAACAGCCGCCAACTGCTGCCAAAGGTGAAAAACCAGAGTTGGCAACACACTCAGACTGAGAGAGAGAAAGAGAGAGAGGGAGGGGGAGAGAGAGAGAGAGATAAAAGGGCTCAAGAGCCACCACTAAAGTCAACATTGAAGCACCAATACGAATGTAATGAGGGTTCGTTTTGATTCGGCTTACACACAGACACATGCACACACACAGACACATTGACAGAGCCTCGATTTTGGGCCAAGTTGTAGTCGTCGTTGGTAGTTGGTAGTTGCCTGGTACTGGCACTCGCTTCACCGTTGCCTCAATTTAGAACCGCACAATCGGCCAAAGATTCAGTCAGGTGCGAAGCACCGAGCGATACAGACGTGTTCGTCTCTCAGTGAGCCAAGTTTTGACTTTACCAGATCTGTTACCAAACTAAATATTCGTAAAAGATCCTCTAAAACAAATTGGCCAAAAAATTTAAAAAACAAGTATACAAAACATCTATTTCCGCGCGTGTTGTTGTTGAATTGAATTTCAATCCTGGCTATTGTTTGTCTCTTAGCCAAATTGTGAATAAAGTGCACTTTGTTGGCATACCAAAGAGCTAGTGTTCAAATCCCAAAATGAATCATTTATCGCCCCCACCTTCGCCGCACTCGCAGCCAAGTCCAGCGGGTTACGCGGGTCAATCGCTGGACAAGCAATGGATGCAGAGAGCCTCAGCTTTCAATACTGTGATAGCATCTGCGGCGGCTCAGAAATTGAATAACAGAGGTAAGTGTAATTTATCCTATTAGCAAGAGTTCCGAATCGCATTCAAAAGTGAGAAGATCTCTTTAAGTAGCTCAAGGATCGATCAACTGATCAATTGCCACAAAAGATTCAAAAGTATCTTAGCTTTAACAAATTAAACACCTGAATTTTATACATTACACATTAAGCTCATGCAAATTTTGGTAACCTGCTGTAGAAAGTATGAAAATCGGTTTTCTAGTAACTCAAGGATCAGATCATTTATGTAAGGAAAAACTGATTCAAAAGTATCTTGGCTCGAGTAAATACAAAAAAATTAATATTAAGTATCATATGTGAATCGGTTTCAGTCCAACATTGTGGATGTGAGTAGCAATCCTCTGTAGAAATTGTGAAAGGAAGCTTTAGCGATCAGTTGGTGTACTTAACGGAATGCAAAAACAGATATAAAAATATCTAGGATCTAGCAAATTAAATAACTTAATAGTTAGAATCAAATGACTTTAAGTTTATAGAAATGTTTGACATTAAGTTTTGAAAAAAAAATATGTGAAAATAATCTCTTCAAGTATTTCAAGGATCAATTGATCTACGATTGCAAATAGATATTCAAAAGTATCTCAATGAATTTTGAATAAACTTGACTTTAATTTAAAGTGCTTGACAGCCTTAAGAATCCAAGAATCAATTGATAAGAAGATACAAGAGTGTCTTGGCTTTATCGTACTCAAGTATTTTAGTTTTTTAACCATTGCCATTCTTGTGTTGCCCTTGCAGATCTACCCTTCCTCTACAATCCGCTGATCTACTCCAGCGCTTTGCTCTGGCCACAGTTTCTGCTCTCCTCGGCCTCTGCCCTAGGCACGCCCCTAACACCCATGACGCCCAAATCGCCTGCCTCTGTTATCCTGAATCAACGGGATCGCGACTACGCGCTGACGCCAGAGAAGGAACAGGAGCAACAACTCATCAGCAGCAGCAAGGAATTGATGCTGCAACAAGACGAGGATATGCCACTGAATCTGAGCACCAAGCGGCGTGCAATTGCTGACTCCGATCAGGATCAGGATCAGGATCATGATCACAACAGCAGCAGCAGCAGCAGTAGGAGCTTGAGCGGCGGTAGTCTCAGTGATGCCGAGCAGCCGCTGCAGCTGAGCACTCTAACCAATGCCACGCCCCCGCCTTTAAGGGCTGTGAATCTGATGACGGCCAATGCAGGCACTCCACAGCAGCGTCGATCACAGGGCAACATCATTTGGTCGCCAGCTTCCATGTGCGAGAGATCCACGCGAATTGAGGCAGCAGCAATGTCAGCGGAGGAGGATGAGGAGCAGCATGTGGATCCCATAGTGCGCAAGTTTAAATACGAGCGTCGCTCGGCAGCTTCGATATCGTCACTACAGTCTCCGCTCTCCTCGCTAACGCCCAAGACAAATGTGACGCAGGATCTGGACTTTGAGACCGCTCAGCAGCAGCTGTACGCGCATCGCAGTGCCTTCATGGCCGGCCTCACTGGCAACAATCTGGAGTTGCTCACGCAGCACCTGAAGACGCAGCAACAACAACAACAACAGCAGCAGCAGCAACAGCTACAACAGCAGCAGCAGCATCAGGTTAAGTCCGAATGCGAACAGGATAACAACCGTTCGGCAGCGGCTCTCATGGGACTTGTGGCAGCCGCCGAGTTTGGTTATATGCGTAATCAACACCAGCAACAGAAACACACGACCCAGCAACAGCAGCAACAACAGTTGCATCAACAGCAGCAGCAGCAGCAGCAACAACAACAGCAGCAGCAACATCCTGATTCAACAGCCACAGATGTTGCACGTCGTTCGTCCTCCTCATCATCATATCAAGGCGAGTGCGAGGAGAAGCGCAGTGGAAGAAATTTTCAGGTAAGCAGACGGGAAGTCAACTTTTTTTTATTTTTATTGACTTGAGTTGATTTAAAGTGGAAGCTGAAGCTAACGGAAGTGCCGAAGATTACCGATGAACCAAAGCTACAATCGGTTTACCTGCCACTTTCTTTCACAAATCTTAGAGTGGAATTTTTGGGAAATCTGTAGGTTGTCCTTGTTACTAATGACTCTATCACGTGACAACAGAGTAACCCCTTTTCAAAGTCCTGAGAAACCTTATAAATTGCATCAGAATCCTCCAACATACATATTAAACGAATCGGTTGCGTTGCGTGTCTTACAATTCCCCCGTGTTAATTGTTTCATATTTTGAAGGTCCTGTCGCGTTTTAATTGCCCATCGCAATCGCTATCAATAGATGGACGCCCGATTCCACCACCCATTTCAATTTAGAAAAGTGGCACAGCAAATACTCGAACTCGAACTCGAACTCGTACTCTAACTCGTTCCCGTATTCGTAGTGTAATAAAGAAAACAAACTAAACTCTTCTATGGAAATTCAATTAAGCACAATCGAAATCACGCAATTAGTTAATCAAATAATTTTGATTATACAATATTTTGCTGGATGTGGTCAATTGGTAGACGGTAGAGGGGGTACCTCCGGAAGATTTATGTTGAAATTACGCGCAATACCTTTTGGCCCAATCATAATTGTCATTTTGTTAAAGGCCTCTTAAATATTTTCTGCCACATTAGCCACACGACAGTGACACACGACCACGACCACGACTGACATACGAACTCGAGGCGACTCGAACCCGAACGCGAACCCGATACTGAAGTAGGGTCGAGTGGTATGTTCATGCCCTGACTACCCCCGTTGTCAGTTTTTGTTTATATCAAAGGCACTTCAACGCCCGCGTCGGCCAACTTCGTTTTTTTTCACACATTTAATGAAGCGGGGTCGGGGGTACGTTTTTTTTTCGGTGAAATGCGATACCCTCGAAGGGTTTCCAGGGCATAAGCATATGGTCAAAACAGTTGCTCAAGTCCTTGGCGCAGGCGCAGACTTCACTTATGAGTATCTCACTTTTTTTTTTCGACTTTGACTCGCATTTTTGTAAGTCTTTACATCTGTTGTTGAATGTGGTGTGTGTATGTGTGTGTGTGTTGGTGTGTGTGGTGTGAGGCCCACCCGGTCAGCTTTGAGTCTGGGCTTGGGTTTAGGTCTTGGGTCTGACTCACGTTGGGGTTTCTACGCGAGAGTTTTGCCAACTTCCGTTTTGGGTCGACTTGAGCAAATTGACATTATGGCTCAGACTAAATGTAACAATGGGACAACTAATTGGGCCGCCATCTATCCCCATGGATAGCAGCCAATATCCAATGCATTGCACAAATAGAAAATCCCAAAACGGTGAAAAAATCAACAGCCACAAATTAAATACAGAAAACAAAATAAAAATACGAAATACGAAATACAGTCAGAGAAAGAAATTGTTGTTTCGAGCAACGAGCGCACTTGTGTCAATTTACAATATGCGTAGGTTTTCGAAAGGTTTTTCTCATTTTAGTAAGTATTATTATTGTGGTTGTTGTTGTTGTTATAAATGTCACACACGTAGCATTCGATTGCTAGGCCAGACCATCTCAACTTGGCTATGGGATTGAGTTGTGTCAATACGGGAGCGACAATGTTTAGATACTTGCATGTTGCAGCAACACAAACTGTGTAAACATTTAATCTCGCAGCGAAGATGTTACGATCCCCATTCCCCAGTTCCCAGTCCCCAATCCGTAGTGCATAGTCCTCGGCCGAGAATGTCCAACAGCTGTGTTTGGCCTACAAATAATATAAGTTAACATCATTTAATATTCAACCTTAGCTCCATGATGACTTTTGTTATACGAATATGTGGAGAAATGAGTTCGACATGAGATTTTGCATTTAGCATTTAGTATTTAGCATTGAGCTGATCTTATATTTACTTAGCTGTTTCTTAAAAATAAACGCAATAATTATTATAATACCCATATAGATAATCCGACCCGCCTCCCTTTCTATTCCCCTGTCAGTCCAAATAGCACATGCCAAAGTTTTACCTCCTCCCACCCATTTGGTTTTACCCAGAGTCTCTCCTCTCACCTGTCGTCAAATATTTACCTCACTCACAAATCTAGTTTAATTCATAAGTATTTGGAACACACATTATTATTATGTTGTTTGAGATTTTATTTGACACGACTTTCTGTACTTTGTTTCAGTTTCGGTTTCTGTCTCGTTTTCAATTTCGGTTTCAACTTCAGTTTCAGGCTGTCTAAACAAGAGAGTTTTTTTTTTTGGGTCTAGAGTCGGGGGCATTTTGTGGGGATTATTGTGACTCGTTCTGAATAAATATTTAACGTGTTCCAATTTGGATTCTTTTCTTTCTCTTACAGTGTAAACAATGCGGCAAGTCGTTCAAACGCTCCTCGACATTATCCACACATCTGCTCATACACAGCGATACTCGGCCATATCCCTGCCAGTATTGTGGCAAGCGATTCCATCAGAAGTCCGATATGAAGAAGCACACCTACATACATACGGGTAAGTTGAATGAGCTCTCTCTCTCTCTCACCCTCCCTATCCCTCTCCCTCTTTCTCTACGCTCCCTCTCGCGATCAGCTTGACAAATTAGCATATTTGACCCACATGAAATAGGCTTTGACAAGTGCTGAAAACATTCCATATTATTTGATCTTCTTACAGCAAAAAAAATAGGCTTAGAATAAAGTCAATAGTTAGTTATTAAAAGTAAATTGAATAATTAGTTCAACACTCTGTTTTGGGTCAATCATTTTATGAGAACTGTCAACAGGTTAATAATGAATAAAGTCACCCTCATGTGATTTATGCCACCCTCATTTGTGAGTCGAAACCATTTAAATCAGCGAGTGTTTTTGATGCGTATCTTGTTTCAATTTGTCTAATTGCTGAAAAGGACAAGTGCTATCGTACAATTAACAGACAGTCTGTATTTTCATTACGATAATTGTTTTATTGATTTCTAACCTCCTCTCTTCTCCTCTGATTGCAGGTGAAAAGCCCCACAAATGCACTGTCTGCCTGAAAGCCTTCAGCCAAAGTTCCAATCTGATCACGCACATGCGGAAGCACACAGGATACAAACCCTTCGGCTGTGGACTCTGCGATCAATCCTTCCAGCGTAAGGTGGATCTGCGACGTCATCGAGAGAGTCGCCACGAGGAGGCAGCTGGGGCTTTGACTCCTCCCGCTCTCATCAAAATGGAGGTCAGCAGCAGCAGTTGTTAAGGTGATCGAAAGATCAATAGATCGATAGACCAATCGATCGATTCGTAGCTCATAGTAAATGAGACACCAGAGACCCAGTAGGACTACTCGAAACCAGTTTACCCAGTTGGCCCGCCTGCAAATGCAAAGTCGTCTAAGTCGTCGCTATGAAGCCAAAGTTTGTTTTTGTTTAGGCATCCAAAATATTGTTAAGGGAATCGAAAGATCATTTCTCCCGCTCTAGTTGTTTGAGAAGCTTAAGATATTTGCTCAATTCTAGATATAAGTTCTGTATATACTGAGAAAAAAAATCAAAAGACTTTCTATTATATCTTAAGTTAGTATAAATTAAATATTATCTAAATCTAAGCTAACATAATTTATTAAATACTTAATGTTTTTTATTGACTTTTGATTTTGTTTTACCCTAAATACCAAATTTCAAATTGGCCTAGTAAAAAGCAAAGAAATCGCAGCTAAAAGTACCAAAGACTACAACAACAACAACAACAACAACAAAGAACACTTGGCAAAAAGCGTAACTTAAACTGTCAAAATTTTTGTCTGTCTTAATGTTAAATTTATATAAATAAATATATTTATTTCAACACACTTCTTTTAAGTCTAATTAAAAATGTCGCCTATTTAAGCACATAATTAAGTTTTTTAATTATTAATATTATTTGTATTTGTATAATTTATAAATTAATTTTATTGTATTTAGTTATATTTTATAAATTTTATTATTTGGCAAAAAATAAAGTTCAAAGCTAAAGAAAGTCTGACGTTTAATTATTTAAGATAAGCTGATTTTCAGATTGAATTTATAGAATAGAAGGACGGATTAGAAACTATCTTATATTTTGATATTCTAGGGAAATTTCAAGGACGTTTCAGTTACTTATAGAGCTGAATTCTATTAGTAAAATTTTGGTACAAATTGCGTGAAGCATTCCAAATATGGTTTGGGGACCCCAAAAACCTGATTTTATAGCTAAATATTTGCACGTACTCAATTGCAGGCATTCAGGAGACAGGAGACTAGGGATTGGGCACTGGGTCTGCTCCTGTTTCGGGTGCCGCGGTGATCTTTGATCTTCTCTCATTGTGGCATGCGGAAAATGCGCTTTGTAAAACGCCGCGTTACAAGTCCCAAGTTCCGCAAGCCTGAAGATGGGAAGGGAAAGGGGCTGGAGCACGGGAAAACGCCAATAAGTGTTCGAAGTTCGAGCTAATTGCGCCCGAGAGTTGAGAGTGAGTGCGACAAGGAGAGAGAGATCGAGAGCGATCATCGATTGGGAACGATTGTTGATCGCAATTTGAGCAAACCGAATGTCAATGCCTTTTTCGGCACTTTAAAACTCGTGAAATGAAGTTTGGCAGTTTACAAATCACCGACTCGAGATCTGAGATCTGAGATCTCAGCTCATTATCGCCATTCATCGGTAGCTGCAATCAAAATCAGCGAGCATTTGGCAAGGATTTCACTTTGCAGCAGTCCGTTTGCCACTTGTGCCCTGTGTGTTGTGGCATGCAACAAATTGATCGAAATTGACAAAATATTGGACAAAAAATGAGAACAGCATACAGCGGCGATCAAAAATATGCAGTTCAATTGCATTGGCGGCTGCAAAACAATTCAGCTCAAGGACTTTGGTCAAGTGCCGACAAAGCGATAAATTGCTGTACCCCATCAAGAGGAAGTACTCGTAGGAGAAACAGGCAGGTGAAGTTGGGTTAAGTGAGAGTTCTATGGATTGCATATTATTCAGCTACCAATTACGTCAGTTAGGATACGATTCACCAGAGAATCCGCAATGCGATAGGATTGTTGCACACGAAGAGAAACTTTGCGATTGTAGCTACCATATGGTGGCTCTGGGTTTGTTAACCCCTACGCAGTTAACAGTTTACAGCTAACAGTTAACACCTGAGCCCACATAATTTGTCATGCCATTTGAATTTATACAGCATTCAAATACAAATAACCGACAAGCCCCCATAAAAAATAAGAGGAAAGGCAGTGGAAGTTGAACAAAAGCTGCGCTCAGCTGCAACCCCAAAGAAATAAAAGAAATGAAACGAATCGAAACGAAATGAAATGAAGGAAACTCAAGTGAAAATTAAGAGGAAATTGTCTTAGAAGTGGCTCGAAGTGGCCTAGAGAGTGAGACAGGGCCCGCAACATATCCGTTTTCCGGCTACCCCTAGCCAAAGGTGCCTGGGCAGGTGACTTTGACTTTGGCTATTAATAAAAATAAAAATAATAGTTGCGGCTAAAAGGTGAAGCGATCGAGCAGAGGATCGAGCAGACGTGGAGGCCATCATATGAAAAAAGATGTCTTAGGTCAGTTGCCAGTTGCAACTGCGACGCCGACGCCGACAGCGACTGCAACAGCGACGGCGACGGCGACTGCGAGGCTGCTGCAGGTGAACTAAGCCGAGGGCACAATTAAAAGGTTGGCCAACAAGGGATGTGTGGCAGCAACAACAGGCAGCAGACAACAGTCAAAAAGGAAAAAATAAGCAAAAGGCACCTGTAAGCAGGAGTCGGGAGAGCAGAAGAGAGGCAATGTTACAGCGGCTCATTTATGTTTATGTCCTTTCGTTGTAAGCGCATCACAGCGCTGATTCCGATTCCTTTTTGAGCCGCACAAGTGGCGCGCCAGGACAGCACCTGCTGAATCCTGGAACCTGTCGTTGTCATCGTCGTCGTCGTCGTCGTCGTCGTCCTGGCTCAATAATTGTGAGCCAGACGACGCGTGCTCAAAGCCGGTTTATTGCAAACATATGCCAGGCTCAAATTCGAGCCAAATTACAACAGCAGCAGCAGAGTCTGATCATTGTTGGAACATGCTGTGGTAATGCCAAGGCAGCGGGACGAGTAGAGCTCCATTTGACATGGGACACACGCCACCACGACACTAAAAAAAATCCAACGGCAGTCAGAAATCTTTCAGGCAACCGCAAAACTTCAAGATTGAGATCTGACTGCAATCTTAGTCTAATCTAGGCCCGTGCACCTTGAGGGAGTGTGCCGCAAGCTGACGCATGCGAAAACCAAAAACCAAAGGAAGGTGCATGCAGCAAAAAAAAATATATCAAAATAAAAGTAAAGAAAACCAACAACAAGAGAAGCAACAACAACTGTTGCAAGTGCGCCTGCACCTGTCACGCTCATCGATATTACAAGCGGTTGTGGCAGCGACTTCACCAGGCCAAATGACCCAATTTTGATAGACCCTACGGCCGACCTGGTTCTCTCCAGGTCCCTGTCTGTGCCTGACTCTTTGAATCGCTCTCATTTCAGTGTGTGCCTCATTTTTTACGAGTTTTCTGTGACTCGAAATTGATAAGTTATGATTTTCTGCAGTTTTCTTTGATTAAACATTGTCACCTGCACTTTGAGCTGGGAATTTGAAATGAATGTACTATTGATTGTTACTGATTGACACGGAGAGAGTGTGGAGTGTGATGATATTATGAGATAATCGAGAGCAGCTGAATGTTGCATATGCTGTAATAAAGAAGCATATTAATATCTAATTCGAAAACCAATTTAAAATCCAACTGACAGTATAAGTAAAAGTATATTTCATAAATTTATTAGAAATATTACAATAATAAGTTGCTCAATTTCAATCTTAATATCTTCTTCTGGAGTTGGCATTAAAGACTACTGATTAGAAAGTATATATATAACAATAAAATCAGTCTATGATAGGTAAACTGAAGAGAGATTTTACATATGTAAATGTATATATTAGATGTATAAATAGAGATGACAAAATTGTTTGATATGGGCATTTAAAGTAAAATACAATTTAAATAAAACAAATTTTTAATTCAGGTTCTGAATTGGGAAAAGCATAAATAAATATTTAACTTGCAATTTCATCAAAAACTGAACAAAAGTGAAAATTTTTGTTATTGAGTTCAAAACTTTCTAAATATGACTTGAAGCTATAAATACGCTCAAAGAGTTCATTAAAGATTGCTGTGAAAAATGCAGGAAGAAATAGTTTACCAAGTTCGCTGGCCAAATCAGAAGCCAACAGAATGCCAGTCACTCAGTCAGCCAGTCAGTCAGAGATTAGCCTTAGGAGAACCTTACTTTGGAAAATCTTAAGCTCTTTCGATTTGAATGCAAAACAGTGGCAAAGAAAAGCAATGACAAATCCAAGTCAAATATGCATAGCAACCCCCTACAATACTCGTAGACAGAGGGTGTGGTAGGGAAGGTTGCACGAGTCAAGTGGCAGGCATAAGACAAAGCAGATTGTGAAATCTATTTAAACAGCTTAATTGGCAACAACAAGAACAACAAGAAAATGAATAAGAAGTAGAAACAACCCGCAGACAATGAGCCAATCAGCAGCTTAGCAAGAAGGGTGCAAGAAGCAAAAAAGACGAAGAAGAGTCAAAAGTCCAAATCGAATGCTAAAAACAAAACCAAAAGCCAAGTCCAGCAATTAAAATGACAAAATCTAAACACAAAATGGTACGGATTTTGCCATGTGCCACTGTCAAAAGGTGCAAGCCAATGAGAAGACCCAATAATGCAGGGCGAAGCAAGACGAGAGACAAGAAACCAGAGACAGACAAGAGACAAGAGTCAAGACACAGAAACAGAGCTCAAGGTGTTTTCTTTGCTTTGAGCACAAATCAATGTGCATGGCCTAAACACAGATTATAGACAGATTTGGAGGGCAACAGACGGCGGCACAAAAGGACAACAAATTGCGGCTGAAGATGCAACACACAAAAACAGATGAGGACTCTGCATTGGAATCGGACTCGGAGTCAGAGTCAGAGACGGAGACGGACAGCGAGGAGGCAACCCCGCAAGTCATTATAAGAATTTAAGCGCACCTTTTCATTTTGTCTGCAGATCGAGCTGCAGCAGCGACAGGTGCGCAACGCATGCGCAGAGAGATAGAGAAACAGAAAGAGAAAAAGAGAGAGAGAGAGAGGAATAAGCTAAGCAAAGCATAGCGGTAGATGGTCCCGATGGTAGATGGAGGTGGAGATGGAGATGCCTTTAGCTCATGCATCTTTCGTTGCATGAGTCTCTCCGTTGCCGAAAGGCGCTGCTGATCCTGCTGCTGCTCCTTCTGCTGCTGTGCCAGATTCGACTTAACTCTGAGGGTTTTGCCGTCGTTTTCGTTCATGGGCCAAATTAATTCCTTGCCATATTTTATAATTCAACAGATGACACGAGCCAACGAAAGGAGCCTCCGGAGTAGAAGCAAAAGCTTTACCAGAAAGGGTTCTCGGCTTTCGGTTCTTAGGTACCGCTTATTGCGGCTCGTTTGTGGCACATGCCAGCACAGGACCTCGGAGGACTCCTGCTGTTGTGCCATTTTGTAGCGGCTCTGTTAATGGTGTGCTCTTTTGAAGTCGGGCATGTCTGAATTGTGGTGGAACTAAATATCCCATATACAAATTTGATATTATGGATTATTGCGCTAGTCACAAAAGTTTACAGTAAGTGCTTTTACACAAGTTGATGATCTACTGTTAATATTTAGAAAATTATAATATTTTAATCTTTTTAATATTTTTTAGAGTTTTTATACCCGTTACTTATAAAAAATAAGTATAAGGGTATATTGTGTTCGTTGGAATGTGCGTAACAGGTAGAAGGAGGCATCTCCGACCCTATAAAGTATATATATTCTTGATCAGCATCAATAGCCGAGTCGATATAGCCATGTCCGTCTGTCCGTCTGTCCGTCTGTCCGTCTGTCCGTCTGTATGAACAAAAGGATCTCAGAGACCATAAGAGATAGAGATACCAAACTTTCACTAAAAGACTTCTATATACCCCACGCAGATCAAGTTTGTTTCAAATTTAAGCCACGCCCCCCTCCGCCCCCGCAAATAGCGAAAAACAGTCTGAACAAAGAAATCTCAGAAACTAAAAGAGATAGAGTAACCAAATTTGGCACACAGATTTATATATACCTCACGCAGATCAAGTTTGTTTCAAATTTAATCCACGCCCCCATCCGCCCCCGCAAATCGCGAAAAACCACCACACCCACAGTTTTTAAGATAATACGTTTTTTGTGATTATTACCGTTATCTATTAGCATTATCTATTATCCCACTAAATCGCATCAAGATCGGACATGTAGAACGACAGTTATGGCGAATTAAAGTTTTCAGAGAAAAACAAGTATTTTCTTTAAAGTACTTTTCAATATATTAAAGTAAGTAACGGGTATCATATAGTCGGGATCTCGACTATAGCCTTTCCCGCTTGTTTATATCTTGTATCTTTATTTGAAAAATACTTAGATTAAAGGGTATACAATATTCGTTTACAAGCAACAGTATGTATGTTAAATTTAGGTTTTCTTAGCCCTTTGGCACATAAGTTTATTTATTTGAAAATTCAGGAGTTTTTTATTGCATTTTGCATTTGATAAAACAGTTTGTTGAACCTCTTGAAATGACAATGACCTTTTCTATGCGATATCCGTAGCAAGGGTTGTGGTTTCGAGGTTCAGCACCCTATAACTGCATTTTGGCAAACAACAGTTATACATAATATACGATTTGTGATAGTAGTTGTATTAGCCAAGTCACCGCACTCTACAGGTGGAAATTGTTAGCTTGTCACACTAATTTCCCAAAGTCCACTTTCTGCTCGACTCTTGATTGTTGACGGTTTCTTTGTCATTGTTTTTGTTGGTTGTGGCAAGGTTGTTTTCACAGTTGCACTCCTGTCACTTTTCGTTTATGTTCGTTTTGCAAATTTGCTCGTTTGTTAAACCCAGCGCACGAGTACTATTGGTTAGTTTGAGTTCAGTTTTTGGGGGCTTTCGTTTTGAGCCAATATGTCGAACGCATAATTAGCTGATAAAGATAGCGGCAGCTTATTCGCAAAGGCAATGAACTTTCTAGGGAGGATCATTAGAGCAGCAGCAGGCAGGTTGAAGTTGAATGAACTATTCAGAGATCGATCCCTTGGCAGCATAATAGTAATTGCAGGTAGTAAGGATAACTGCAAGGATCTTGCAGTTATTAGGGTTAGTAACCTCTATTCGCAATTCAAAATGAAGTACGTGGGAACTTGAAATCCAACATTTTGTTAAATATGCCTAGTATATTAAAAAGTACAAAATCTGATTTTAAATGCTCCAGTTGCAGTGACTAGCCCAATGAACTACTTTTTTAATGAATTTGTCATTTACTATAGCTACAGTTCAGATCTCGACCATAGGATACCCGTTAATGACTGAAATTACTTTTATTACTTTGTAAACATTAATTTTCCATAACTGTAGTTCTACTGGTCCGATCTTGATGCGATTCAGTGGGATAATAGGTAATGATAATGGATAACGTTAATTACCACAGAAAATAATTGTTATTATCCTAAAAACTATGGGGTTGGTTTTTCGCGAGTTGCGGGGCCGGATGGAGGCGGGACTTAAATTTGAAACAAACTTGATCTGCGTGGGGTATATAGAAATCTATGTGCCAAATTTGGTTACTCTATCTCTTATAGTCTCTGAGATCATTTTGTTCATACGGACGGACAGACTGATATGTCTATATCGACTCAGCTGTTGGTACTAATCAAGAATATATACACATTATAGGGTTGGAGATGCCTCCTTCTCCCTGTTACGCACATATTCTTTAAAACAAACAAACTGATACAATATGCATAGTTGTATATATCCTGTACAAAGTTGGTTCAAATCGGACCACTATATCATAGGATCGATCGGGCGCAAATCAAGTCTTAGTGTGTAAAACTTTTATGTTTTATAAGATGTCATTACTAAACTAATAAAATAAGCATTTAAGTTTGTCTTATACGACATTACTGAAGTTGGTGCAAATCGGTCCACTATATCATATAAGTGTCATAGGACCGATTGGCCGTAAATCAAGTTTAAGTGCTAAAAACTTTTAGGTTTTATAAGATATCTCACCCAAAGTAATACAGAATGCATTGTACTTGGTTTTATATATCCTTACCGAAGTTGGTTCATATTGGATCGGACGAAAACTAAGCCGGTCTAATACTTCCTTACCAGTTCAAATTAGAGCAAGTAGTCGAAAATGTAATAAGGAAATATTTTTGAGTTTTTAGCAGTATTTGCTTTTTTCATATCTGTGGGGCGTGCCCGATTGTAGCCGTCAACTTGTTTCGAAAGTACTTATACAGAAAAAAAAAATCCGGGATTCCGGGCTAAAATTAATCCGAGCGGTGTCAGAAGTACGGTAATCCCGGATTCTCATAAAACAAGTATGAAATTCTTAAATCAAGTCCGATTTTTCTCAACAATATTTTCATTTTAATGGCTCTGTAATATTTATTTTCAGTTAGATTAAATAATATGGGCTTCTTTTACTTTTTTAATGCCGATTTTTTAATATCGTGGCCATTTTATCTACGTATTGTCTTAATTTAGAAATTATATCCTGAATACATACTTAAAAAATTCAAGCTAAAATCAAGTTTTTTAAACTTAATTTTTAGAATGTATTTTTTTTTCTGTGTAGGTAACATATTACAGGCGAAAAAGAATAAATTTTCAAGTATACAAATTAAGTTAAAGATTTAAAGATAAAGTTAAAATTTTAAAATTAGATCTAGGATATGCAAAAATTATAAATGATCCAACATTTGTTTCAAGGATTGGGGAAAGCCCAAAAAAAACATAATCAGATCAATAAAGTGTTATTATTATCCCACAAAAAAAACCTCTACACGAGGTAAAAGTCTAGTGACGAAAGCAATTTTTAGCTCCAAAATTTCTGATATCCAATTGTGTGACGAGCAAAATTCAGTTTATTATAAAAACTTTAAATAAAAATAAAAATTATTAAAAAAAAAAAAAAAACACGAAATTTGGCATTGTGCACTGTGCTCAAAAAGGGCGAGCTTCTTTGTACATAAAAATTACTTTTTGCACAGTGCCGAATACCAATTTTCGTGTTTTTTTTTTTTTACAAAAAGGCCCCAACGGCCCCATTAGCTGCGATCGTTTAAATTTTTCCCCTCCCACTTACACCCCCGTATCTCTTGAACCAGGTGAGTTACAAAAAGTTTTAGTATGCCATTTTGTAAGTTAGGACTCAACCTTTCGATCGGTATATAACTCGATCTGATCGGACAGTCGTAGCAAATTTTCCAAATTAGCTGTATATATTGCTAGTCGCCTTTCGCACCCTTCTTGCTGCTTTCGTCACTAGAGCGAACTGCCGTTCGCAGTGATTTATAGTTTGAATTTTAGGCTAGTATAATGAAATATAACAGGTTATTAGTATTAGTAAGGTCAGAGATTTTACGAAAAGTATTGGAAAAGTGCGGATTTTAGGGAAGGGAGAGGGAAAGAGAGTTCAGTAGAGAAAAAGTGAAATAGGCTTTTATAGTTAGTGCATAAACGAACTGTGTGAAGCGTATTACTGTGTGCATGTAGGTCAGAATAAAGGCCTGTAATTCCTAGTTAACCTGCGGAGGACCGAAAAGCTGAGTCGGCCCAGATGGGAACTACAGTCGATCTCGCCAATAATCAATTTGTGAAGAAAAACAACACCATTTTCCCTACGATTAATTAAAGGCGGAAGACGGCAGTGCCGCGCGACCTAGCGCAATGTCGACGATAGACGTCATAGCTTGTGTGATTTCAATATCGCTTACGATACTCTTTCTAATGACTCCATGGATTCCCAACCAGCTCCGCTGCTGAACTCATCTTAACGTGAAGGCTTTGGATGAATCTTCTTGCAATGTCGCTGCAATGAGAGGGTGTAACTCATCAATATCTGCGGGCAAGGCCCCGCGTCAAGTCCCTTCTCTCTGAAGCCGGTTTCTTGTCGGAGCATTCTGGATTGGATGATTCCGACTCTAATAAAAGTTCCTTCACTAAATCCAAGGAATTCGACGCCTGCTGTGCCAACTGTTCTCTGGGTCACACAGCCAACTTTGTGGGTTGCTCCTTTTACAAGAGCGCCATCTCCTCTGGAAAATAGAATTGCGGGGTCAATCCAGCCCCAGCTACGTCTATGGCAAATTAAATGCTACCTTATCCTCCCAACCGTTACCAGGTTTAACAACCGTCCCTTCCGAAAGTGGCCAAGGTCAGTGCGCTTAAGCAGCCGGCTCAACA
The DNA here is from genome assembly GCA_951394115.2 of Drosophila phalerata. Taxonomy (NCBI): domain Eukaryota; kingdom Metazoa; phylum Arthropoda; class Insecta; order Diptera; family Drosophilidae; genus Drosophila; species Drosophila phalerata. The sequence goes on from OX596004.2 coordinate 15,566,420, forward strand.
GCACCTGGCTAGGTTTTCTGAGGAGTCAGCTGGCCCTGTAATGACCTTTTCTGAAGCTCTGACTAAAAGTCTCAAACGAGTCATGCTTGTCGGTAAGCCAATAACCACTCTTCCAAACCAGAGTATTGTGATCCAAGATTCCGAAATCAACCACTGACTGTGCAGCACTGCCTAGACGCTGTTCATACTGGCTTTTCATCGATTGAATCGAGCTTTCAGGCCCAAATAGCGGATATCCACAATGAGAGTCGCGCCCTCCTATTAAGCATTTGGGAACAATTCAATGCTGAGAATTCTGCTTTGGAGCATCGGCTGAACTCTCTTGAGAATTTATTAATAAAAATCGGATTAAGAATCCGATCATTATGATTTCTAAAACATTATCTTGTTTTAAGGGAACAAAGTATTTTTTGCTACTGCAAAATGACTAAGAAATTTTAGGCAAATTAAAATAAGCCAGCACAATAAATGAGTCGTTATCTTTGATTTGCAGATTAATTTCTTCAATACAGGCAAAATACTGCAAAAATTGCCGGAGTATTCACATTAAAAGTAATGTGATGTGATTGAAGTTCCGATTTAGTGGCAATAGGTACGCCACCACTTCGAGTCGGTCGATCATTTCTATTTAAAAGATAATTATTTGACAGCCAGATAATTATTTGGCGCTAGTTTCCAAATCCGTTTTACAGACTCCCATTCCGTTCTTTTATTCCTCTGGCTCACGAACTTACTTTTAAACGGAATTGAAACTTCGCAATATATTCAAATGTATAGATATTTTTTCAGAACATTTTTTTTAAATAAAGATCTTTTGCAATAATATTGAAAAATCGATTAGATTTTGCGTTGCCGAAGAGACCATAAAGAGGACAGATCACAGAAAACTAATTATGGTAAACGGGTGTTAATATATAGCATTAAAATTAAAATTATGTATTAAAATTCCATATAAAACTAAGGGGCTCCGCCCCCTGCTCGCCTCGCTCGCGGTGCTACAGACGAGCATACTCGACTACTTTTTTCAATGACAGCTATATGATATATTGGACCGATTTGAACCAACTTCGGTCAGGATATCTAAGACTAACTTTAATGCATATTCTATTAGTTTGGTTGAGATATCTCATAAAACATACAATTTTTTCATACTAAGACTTGATTTTCGCCCTATCGGTCCTATGGCAGCTATATGATATAGTGGTTCGATTTAAGCCAACTTCGGACAGGATATATAAAACCAAAATATATGCATATTGTATTAGTTTGGTTAACCCTCTAACACGTAAGACTGACTTGAGACACTTATTACATTATTCACATTTGCGTAAAAAGTAAGAGCTTTTTCATAATTTAAATACTTAACGGCAGTAAATAACAAACGCCAGATTTCATGTAGAAGCTTTAAAAGCTCTCAGAAGCTTTTAACGGTACTTTTTATTTTTATTTGCACAGAACAAATTTTATTTCGCGCGTGAAACTTGAGATGCTGCAAGTTGTGTTTTGCTCTGCTTATAAAAGTCAAAATATAAATCACATTCAGCTCATTATTTTTTTTCGTAAAAGGTATGTTTATTTACTATTAAAATCAAGTTATAGATTTGCAAATACATAATAAACATGCGTTGTAGCAGTGAAATAGTGATAAGTGCCTCGAGACACTTTTGGGGCTTTAAGTGAACTTTTGTTGCCCGCAGCTATTTCAAAACTACTTGCAATTTATGTGCTGATTTTTGTTTGTGGTACGACTTTTCTTAATAAAAAATTTAAATATTAAAAGAAATGGAAAAGCGGACTCGTTTCAAGTTGTCGGACTTGTCAGATGAGCAGTTGCTGGAGTTGTTTGAGTCAGTCCCGTCGGATGAGGAACTGTCAAGCATATCAAGTGACGACGAGGACGACGATTTTAATGTGGTGGAAGCTCTCACCGATGCATTAGAGGATGCTGACACCCTCCTCTCAGGCAATGCAGTCTCCACTCTCTCACCGATCTCCACAGCTACGACTCAAGCTAGGCCAAAAAGCGAAGCATCCAATATCGGACTTGCGGTTTGACTAGGTAAACCATTTCCCACATTGGTTGGATCGAGACAGTGGAAGAAGATGTTGTAAGCACTGTAAAATTTCGCAAACACAGTGCATTTGCACAAAATGCAATCTGCATTTATGCTGCACAGCTTACAAAAATTGTTTTTCAGAGTACCATAAAAAGAAATAAAATGCAACTTTGAAACTTTAAAACGACTTTTTTACACTCAAAGCCCCAAGAGTGCCTCGAGACACTTATTCACTTTTTCTCACCTTACAGGTAAACGAAAGCTTTTACGCACTTTCTGAGTGCATATTTGAGTTTAGAAGCCAGAATTCATTAAAGAAAAAATTATTTGAATAAATTATTTCCATTATTTTAGAAAGTAGCCTTTGAGGGTTAAGATATCTCTTAAAATCAAAAAGTTTTTCATACTAAGACTTGATTTTTGCCCGATCGGTCCTATGGCAGCTATATGATATAGTGATCCTATACAAAAAAGAAACAAACTTGATCTGCTTGCAATATATCGAACCTACATACCAAGTTTGGTGTCTCTAGCTCTTATAGTCTCTGAGATCTAGGTGTTTATACAGACAGACAGACGGACATTGCTATATCGACTTGGCTATTGATGCTGATCAAGAATATATATACTTTATAGGGTCTGCCATGCCTCCTTCTGCCTGTTACGCACATTTTCGTTAAAACAAACCCAATAGACCCCTGTACTTTTTTTAAGTACGGGGTCTAAAAATAGTTGAGACTGTCAACAAATATGTATGTTATCTATGAATTCATTATAAATCGATCTCTATTTGGGCTTTTTTTTAAGATGGACCCCGAGCGTTATTTCATTGGGCGTTATTGCACGCACCCGTGCGAAGCGCAAAAACTGAGATAAGGAATGTAAACACAAACAAAAACAATCGCTGCACTATGGGGAATTTTTCCGATATTTTGGAATAAATTCAATTCTTGAAAGTTATTAAAATAGGTTCTTAATAACAGTAATCGACCAGGAAATGTCCAAACTGTAATGTTGCATACCAGAAATTTTAACAGAACTCGCCACAGTTAAGTTATAACAGTGCAAACAGAGTTTATGCAATTGAAAAGCACGTGCTGTCAAAATTGTTGCATTTTTCATCAAAATTTATATACAATAAACTAATAGATATTGTTAATAAATTGAAAAGCTTTGATATGCAATCTGTTCGGAGAGGTTTTTACTTTGTTTTTAAAAGCTTGGATTGTAGAATTTGGTCGTTTTGTCCTCGAACTCCTTGTATAAAAAAGAGAGCCATCTCACCTGTTGAAAATTGAAATGAAATCTCAACTTTAAATGGAAATATTATAAAATGTCCACCTATGTTCACCAAAATATTTATGACGTAAGGCCTCTCTCCAGCAGGCCCGGTTCTAAAAATTCCTGTCAAACTTCATATAAAAACTAGGGGGCTCCGCCCCCTGCTCGCTTCGCTCGCCAACCCCCCGCTCGCTTCGCTAAATTATAAAATAATTTGGCCGCTTGATGCAGTTGCAGAGCGTTGTAATACATTTTCCACTACTTTTTTCAATGACAGCTATATGAGATAGTTGTCCGATTTGAACCAACTTCGGTCAGGATATATAAAACCAAGTTATATGCATACTCTAATAGTTTAGTTGAGATATCTCATAAAACAAAAAAGTTTTTCATACTAAGACTTGATTTTCTCCCGATTTGTCCTATGGAAGCTATGTGATATAGTAATCCGATTTAAACCAACTTCGGACAGGATATATAAAACCAAGTTATATGCATACTGTAATAGTAAAGTTGAGATATCTCATAAAACAAAAAAGTTTTTCATACTAAGACTTGATTTTCGCCCGATCGGTCCTATGGAAGCTATATGAGATAGTGGTCCGATGTAAACCAACTTTGAACAGGATATATAAAACCAAGTTATATGCATATTGTATTAGTTTGGTTAAGATATCTTATAAAACAAATAAGTTTTTCATACTAAGACTTGATTTTCGGCTGATCGGTCCTATGGAAGCTATATGGTATAGTGGTCCGATTTAAGCCAACTTCGGACAGGCAATATAAAACCAAGTTATATGCATATTGTATTAGTTTGGTAAGATATCTCATAAAACAAAAAAGTTTTTCATACTAAGACTTGATTTTCGCCCGATCGGTCCTATGGCAGCTATATGATATAGTGGTCCGATCCAAAAAAGAATCAAACTTGATATGCCTGCTATATAGAGGAATCAACATACTAAGTTTGGTGTCATTAGCTTTGAAATTGTTCTTATAATTTGGATACGAAATTTTGTTTTTCGATTTGTGGGCGACAAAGGGGGCGTGGCCAAATTTTGAAACAAACTTGATCTGCTTGCAATATAGACGAACCTCCATACCAAGTTTGGTGTCTCTAGCTCTTATAGTCTCTGAGATCTAGGTGTTCATACAGACGGACGGACAGACAGACAGACGGACAGACAGACGGACATTGCTATATCGACTCGGCTATTGATGCTGATCAAGAATATATATACTTTATGGGGTCTGCCACGCCTCCTTCTGCCTGTTACGCACATTTTCGTTAAAACAAACCCAATAGACCCCTATACTTTTTTTAAGTACGGGGTCTAAAAACTTTAGCAAGAATTTTTAGTTTTCGTTTTCGTTTCGTGTGTATCCAGCAACTTGAACGAAATCCACAAATTCATATCGATATTTGACATATCGATAGCATGTGTGGATTGAGAGAACAGCTGATGAGTCTATCAAGAAAATATATATATCAATTTTTCCTGGTGGACTCATACAAATGTCAAACATGGAGACTCAATGTGCTGTGCGCAAAACAAAAAAAAACAAGTGGGAAAGGCTATAGTCGAGATCCCGACCATAGGATACCCGTTACTTATTTCAATACATTAGCGATTCAATTCTAATGTCATACTTGCGTTGCCAGAACTTCTTGAGAATTTGAAGCATTCTAATAAGGTTTAACAATACAAAAACTATTGCATACTCTAGGGGGAACCTGTTGATTCAACAACTTAGGCACGCGATAACTGCTGTTCTACTTGTCCGATCTTGTTGCTATTCAGTGTGATAATAGATAACAATAACAGATATCGGTTATTACCAAAAAATACGTATTATATGAAAAATTGCGGGTGAGGTGGTTTTTCGCGATTTGCGGGGGCGGAGGGGGGCGTGGCTTAATTTTGAAACAAACTTGATCTGCGTGAGGTATATGGAAATCTGTGTTCCAAATTTGGTTACTTTATCTCTTATAGTCTCTGAGATCCTTGTGTTTATACAGACGGACGACCGGTTTCTCACGAATTGCGGGCGTGGAAGGAGGCGGGTCCAAAATTTAAAACAAACTTGACCTGCTCCAACGCCTTTGTGATCTGCGTGTGAAAGTTTGGTTACTCTATCTCATATGGTCTCTGAGATCTAGGCGCTCACACAGACGGACAGACGGACGGACGGACAGACACACATGGCTCTATTGACTCCGCTATTAATGCTGATGAAGAATATATATACTTTATGTGGTCGGAGATGCCTCATTCTCCCTGTTACATACATTCCAACGAACACAATATACCCTTATACTTATTTTTTATAAGTAACGGGTATAAAAAGATATTTGAATTTTCAACGCGAGGAAAGATAACTTTAATTAAAGCAGTGGAGGCGGGACCATGTCTTTGACGAATCGCAAATAAGAATCATTTTTATAAAATATCTGTAAAAAGTGCATGGAAAAGTGTTGCTGGAGAAATAATTGAATAATAATTGGCGCAACCAACTCAATCATTTCATCATCCAAATTTATTTGCTTTCTTTTTTAATTTTAGTTGACCATTCAAATTTAGCGCTGTTTACAAGCCAAACTGATTTGTCAGAGTGACCATGTACGTTTTAGGTGCAGGGTCAAAAATATGCCAGTTTTGATTTTTGACCAGCGGTGCCCAGCCTCCTTACAGTAAGCATAGGATTTGTCTCTGCTGCACATACACAGTATAAACACATTTCATGTGCTTCGGCTTTTCGGCGCTCTTTTTGTCACTTCAGCAGTGTTGCCAACTTAGCCTTTTTCTTAACAGATCTTAAGCTACGTCATGCCGTGGCGGAGGACGCTTCGGCGGCGCACAGTGGGGCCATTTCTCATTTTGCGTTGCAAAAATCATATCTTTTGAACCAGCGAAGATATTTCCAAAATTCAAAAAGCATTTGATAGAAAACTTCATAGGCTTTCAAATGACTGCTTGCACAGGGCGGATAATTTAATATTATCTAAAACAAAAGCTGAAGTGCTGTTGCAAAATCTTCTGGTCATACAGCTGCTCGACTCGTTTGCTTGCAAAATGAAGTTATTTTAATTGTAATGAAAGGCCAAGGCACGGATCTCTTGACTGCAGATCTCATTTTAAGTTATGGCTTTGATGGAAGCTCTGGACAATCGTATTACAACAAAGGATATTTTGGGGGATATTCATGTAATACTGATGCTAGTCTATTTGCCACAACAGTAATTCGTTAAGGACTCGTCGATTCATCTGGAAACATATTATGGAATAATATAACGCTATATATAATCAGATTTTGTTGACCTTTAAAATTGGCTTTTATGAAAGATAGAAAAGATTATTAATAGATAGATTACGTGTAATCTTGTAAACTAATTGTTAATAATGGATAATTTGTTTACTTTAAGTTCCGTTGATATTTAACGGTTATCGAATTCAAAGTGCTGAACGTCTTTATAGGAACGAAGTCAACCCAATCATGTTAAAATTTTTGGTGCAACTTTAGTAAATTTTTTTATTAATTATAAATTTATATGTGAAAAGTTTCTGCCAATTATGAGCAATTTAACTCACGGTATCAGCCCATTGCACGGCTGGATTCGCTTATTTACATTTGTTTTGCACTTAGGCTATTAATGTTGTATACCTCAAAATTATTGACAAATATCCTTGGTTGCCAAGCGATTTTAAAAAATTAAGTACCGATTTTTTTTATAATATCTTTGAATTTATTTCTCCGAATATATTTTCGAAATTTTATTCAAATGAAAACTGATATCTTAGAATATGAGGAAACCAACGGGTCGCGGCTAATGATACGACTGATCATGCAGCATGAGGATGATGTATATGTTCGCTAGCAAGCTCGCTTTTCCGTTCTCGAATACCGTGGGGTCCTCTGTCTAGTTTGGGTATTCGCATCTTCCTTTGGAATGCCAATGGATACTTTGGCAAAAAACAAAACTTCAGCTCGATCATTTCTAAAGCACTTTCTAAGTGAAACTAATTTCAACAGTTAATCCAGCTTCAGGATCTTAAGATACGACATGTACACTTCTAATCAGCCATCTGATCGCCTGCGTGGGGGATCGGCTATTCTCGTGCGCTCTTACACTTAACTCCACCAACTCTTGCCACGCCATTTTGGTTTCAGTCTTGGTAATGACCTTGAATATACTAAATTCACTTTTAAAAAAAAAAAAAAAAACAAAGTTTAATACAAGCCGCCGAATAAAAAGAAAAGCCCGAGAAACTAATGCAAAATTCTAATTTTAATTTTTTCTTTACAGTTCATTATTTTTATTTAATATTAATTTTATTTTAATTTTTAACTTAATTTTTATACATAATTATACCCTGAGCCCATTAAAAATGGGCAAAAAAGGGTATAATGCATTTGGCAGAATGTATGTAACAGGCAGAAGGGGGCGTGGCAGACCCCAAAAAGTATATATATTCTTCATCAGGATCAACAGTCGAGTCGATTGAGCCATGTCCGTCTGTCTGTCCGTCTGTCCGTCTGTCTGTCTGTCCGTCTGTTTGAACGCGTCGATCTCAGAAACCATAAGAGCTAGAGACTTCAAATTTGGTATGTAGGTTCCTGGATACCGTACGCAGATCAAGTTTGTTTTTATTTTTGGATCGAACAACTATATCATATAGCTGCCATAGGAACGATACATCGAAAATAAAGTTTTTGTATGAAAAGCTTCTTTAATTTTTGAGATATCTCAACCAATCTCTCACGATATATCTTTGGGGTGGTATTATACATCCTAACCAAATTTGGTCCAAATCGGCCCACTATATCATATAGCTGTCATACAGACGCTCTGCCGAAAATCAAGTTTAAGTATGAAAAAGTTTTTTGTTTTTTGAGATATCTTAACCAAACTGATAGAATATGTATCTGGGCTGGTATTATACATCCTGACCAAGTTTGGTCCAAATCGGCCCACAATATCATATAGCTGTCATACAGACGCTCTGCCGAAAATCAAGTTTTAGTATGAAAAAGTTTTTTGTTTTTTGAGATATCTTAACCAAACTGATAGAATATGCATTTATGTTGGTTTTGTACATTCTGACCAGATTTGGTTCAGATCGGTTCCATATATCATATAGCTGCCATTGGAATAATTGGTCGAAAATCAACATTTATAAAAGAGTACCTGGGCTCAGGGTATCCTACTGTCGAGCGTGCTCGACTGTAGCCGCACCTCACCGCGAGCGAAGCGAGCCGGGGGTAGGCGAGCGAAGCGAGTAGGGGGCGGAGCCCCCTTGTTTTTAAATAGAGCCTGCCCTTAACAAGTTGTCTTGATATATTGAACTGAAATTTGTGTTTGTACAATCACTTTTAATCTGTGTGCAGTAGTTTATGTATAAACAAATTAATTTCGTAAAATTTTTAAAATGTTGCCATTTGTTTTTAACCACGGATGGGAGATGCTGTACAATGGAACCACTTATAAGCGCTATATATGATCTGGCTATTCTTATTGTTCACTATACGATCCAGAAAAAACTTAAAGTATTCGCTATTGAATCAAATTCCAGTTATACACTAGCAAGTTATACACCACAGCAATTTAACGAGACTGAAGGACTGCCGCTTGGCTATAAGTGTGACAGCCGAAACTACTGTTTGCAGTTTAAAAATGTAAATCAAGCTATAGTGCTACGGGGTCACCGGACATCTGAGTTTTTACACCTAAATATATTCACGAACTCTAAACCTACCACTATCCGCCCAAACTTAGAAGTGGCTCATTTTTCGGTGGAAGCGCTTAAAAGCTTGGAAGATTTAGTACACCAAATATTTGAGGAATTTATCGCACCGGTTATATAAGGTAAGATATCATGAGTAATCAGATGTTGTTGTAATGAATAATTATACCAGCCCAAACCTAATTTTTGACTTATCGTTCATATGGCGGTATGATATAATTTTAAAATCTATAGTAATGATAGTAAGTAAGCCGCAAAACATAGCAAATTTTGAGGAAAATACCACTTTATTCCCATGACAAAAACATCAATAAAGAAATGAGAGAAAGACAGAAAACGTTAAAGGAATATTGCAAACACGGTTGCCACTTGAAAAAATTGGAATGCGCCAAAATAAAATAAAAAAAGAGCCAATTTCACTAAAAAAGAGCCAAAATTTTTTTTTTCGATTCATGTTATTCATTTATTATTCATGTTTTATTTATTAAATATAAAAGTTGTGTTTACAAACACTTTAAATTATAGAACAGAATTCTTTGAGTGTTCTTAAACTATAATACAAGCAAGATGTATTTCATATTTATCAAATCATTTTGATAACAATTCTTAAATTCAAAGTCAAAAGAAAAAACATAGCACTTCATTTATCACTTCTTACGTGTTCTTAGTCTATAAACAAAACAAACATATTTCATATTTAAGTCTCAATACTATAAAACAAAAAATAAAACAGTCTTAACAATCTGAGATCCATTTTATTTGAAATTTAAAATAATTATTTAAAGTCTTTAACAGACCACACATAATGTGGCTCTGTGATCATACACAGCTCCTTACTTAACATTATGTTATTGACCGAATCAAATCATCCGGATCAGACTCACATTTATATTCAAAATTTTTTATTAACGGCATGATGTCAGGCTCTTCGCTAGATATTACATTGACAGGAGTAATCATAACAAGCGATTTGATATCCTCTCGGTTAAAATCAAAGCGCTGCATTATTTGCAGAACTAGTTCCAAGTAAAACTCCCTCACTGTTTCCTTAAGTTTTAGAATTGTAAGATTATCAAGGCAATTGATATCCATGCACTTTTGAGCTTTAAGACCAATAAAAATTTTGTTCTGTGAGCAAAAAATACAATTGTAAATCTTTAATCTGAAAGTATTTAAGATCTAGCTTCTTCAGGTAATCGTGCTCCACAAAACTATTTAGTATAAGTTTCATTGTCGATTCTAAGCGAGTGTAAAGATAAGGCAAACGAACACGTTCTGATTGAAATTCTACATTCAAATCATTTATAATTTTAAAAATGTAGCTTAAAAAATATAAATAAATTTTCATATTTTGGTCAATCATCTTATAAGCAATTTCTTTTGGCTTTATATTATTGACCTCTAAGGTCTGGGCCAAAAAAAACAACTGAAGAGCATCCCATTGCTCAAGAATCTTATCATTGCAATACCCAAAATCTTATGTGGCTTTACATCGCAATATTCTTGAAATTCTTTTAACTCTTGTGTCCTTTTTGGGCTCCATGCAAAATATGAGTAAATATTTCGGCACAAAAGTTCAATTTTAGAAGGCAATTCTTTGCATGCATAGCCCGAGCACAGGTGCAATGAATGGCAAGTGCATTTAAAATAAACGATTTGATAGCCTTGTAAATCGACTCTGCGTCACATTTTTCCAGCTCTATGAGGGTAAAAAATGTATCTTTGATCATTCCTGATAGAGCATGGAAGTAACGTGCCACTAACACAAGTGGCTTTCAATTTGCTACATCGGTTGTTTCGTCCACAATTAACGAAAACTTGGTACATTTTAAGGAACTTACAATGTTTTCCAATGACCTTTTTCCAAGCTCCTTGGTAAGCTGTGTCGCCTTGGTTCGACCACACTTTATATCATTTGCAATCTTTAAATCTGGACAGCAAACCCGTAGCAAATTTGGTGAGAAATCCATTAAAATAAATGGCAGATTATGCATTATTAAAAACATCACGAGGGTATATTCTGCATTCTCCACTTTTTTTTTGTGGGTTTTTTTTCGTTCGTAAAGGCGTCGAATTTCACTTGGTTCTCCTTTGCCTTCAAATTCCTGATGTGGACAGCCAGCTTTTCATGTCTATGGAGACCATTGAGGTGGTTCAACAAGGACTTGTCACATGCAGCACAAAATGCCCGTCCGTCATTGTTTTGGAGCCAGAGAAACTTATCCATCCATTCGGAGCGGAATTTGCGGTTAGCCGGAGCAGCAGCTCTAAAATAATAATTAATCTATTAATATTTAGTGCCTTTTACGCTTTGAAATGTTTCTTTAAATTCACTTTTGATTTTCCACTTGTGCGCTGGTGACCGTGATCTCAACGCTTTCTTGAGGGGACTTAGAGCCAGTTGTACATTTCTTTGTGACGAATCTATTTATACAAACCATATAAAGCACTAGTTACACTAATTTGTACTCTTTTCTACTTACTTGTCCATATTTCTCAAGTTATTTGCACTCGCTTCAACTCACTATCACAAAAACGTAACCGCCATCGGCTTAAAATCCATGCGGCTGCGTTCAAAGGGAAACAGTATTCTTATACTTAGCGATAGGCATTTTCTTCGAACACTAACAGAGTTGTATTTTCATATTGGTACATCGTAAATTCGATAGAATTCAGTGTTGAAAGCTACATGTATCCAGTTACAAATACAGCCAATTCGTAATAAAAAGAGCCACTGCGCCAAAAGGGAAAAAAGAGCCAGTTTTGGTGCAAAAACGCCAAGTGTGGCAACCGTGATTACAAATTTTCTGACTAAACAGCGAGAGAATCGTCCAGGGGGAGCAAAGTGGAACGGGCACTGGCGAGCGAACCGAGCAGGTAAAGGAACCCCCTGGTATAATAAATCTAATCTGTCCATTTTGTTTAAGTTAAAACTATTTGGGAATTATAAGTGTAAAAGTAAAAATATTAGCTCAAATTTATGTTGCCTCTCATTTAGGCGTCGTTACCGCCCTCTATTGGTCAAAAGGGAGAAACTTACAGTGCTCAGCGGACAACTTCACATTGCGCATAGATCGCATTTATTTTCAATTTACATATAGTAGTGTTTGGTCAGGCGTCGGGCTCAGTAGCTAAGTGGCGCGGACGAGGTGTGTTGGACTCAGGTGCAAGAGTCGCCCGGTTCACTTTCCGGTTCAGACCAGGCAAGACATTATTTTTATTCTGTTGTTTAGTTTTATACATTTATAAAAAATTTTTTTTGTTTAAAGACGGTTTACAATATTGTAAAGCTGTCATAGGAACAATCGGGTTCAAATTAACGTTTTGTATAAAAAACTTTTTGTTTCTTGTCCACACTTGTGACGAAAACAGCACCAAGGGTGCAATTAGCCAAATCTACTGCTAATATGTAAAGTTATCTACGACTGTCCGATCAGATCGAGTTATATACCGATCAAAAAGTTTAGTCCTAACTAACAAAATGGCGTACAAATTTGCTAACTAACCTGGTTCATGAGATAAGGTTGTGTGAGTGGGAGGGGCAAAATTTAAATGATTGCAGCCATTGGGGTCTTTTAGTAAAATTTCTTATTTTTTTTAATTTTCAATTTTCAGGTATGGTTTTTATACCCGTTACTTAAAAAATAAGTAAAAGGGTATATTGTGTTCGTTGGAATGTATGTAACACGGAGGCATCTCCGACCCCTGCAAAGTATATATATTCTTGATCAGCATCAACAGCCGAGTCGATATAGCCATGTGTGTCTGTCCGTCTGTCCGTCTGTGTGAGCGCCTAGATCTCAGAGACCATAAGAGATAGAGTAACCAAACTTTCACACGTAGATCACAAATGCGTTGGAGCAGGTCAAGTTTGTTTTAAATTTTGGACCCGCCTCCTTCCACGCCCGTAATTCGCGAAAAACTGGTCATCCGTCTGTATAAACACAAGGATCTCAGAGACTATAAGAGATAGAATAACCAAATTTGTCACACAGATTTCCATATACCTCACGCAGATCAAGTTTGTTTCAAATTTAAGCCACGCCCCCCTCCGCCCCCGCAAATCGCGAAAAACCACCTCACCCACAATTGTTCATATAATACGTATTTTTTGGTAATAACCGATATAATAGATAATAATATTATCCCACTGAATCGCATCAAGATCGGACAAGTAGAACAGCAGTTATTGCGAGTCTAAGTTGTTGAATCAACAGGTTCCCCCTAGAGTATGCAATAGTTTTTGTATTGTTAAACCTTATTAGAATGCTTCAAATTCTCAAGTAAATCTGGCAACGCAAATATGACATTATGATTGAATCGCTAATGTATTGAAATAAGTAACGGGTATCCTATGGTCGGGATCTCGACTATAGCCTTTCCCACTTGTTTACGCTTTGAAATGTTTTTTTAAATTCACTTTTGATTTTCCACTTGTGCGCTGGTGACCGTGATCTCAGCGCTATCTTGAGGGGACTTAGAGCCAGTTGTACATTTCTTTGTGACGAATCTATTTATACAAACCATATAAAGCACTAGTTACACTAATTTGTACTCTTTTCAACTTACTTGTCCATATTTCTCAAGTTATCTGCATTCGCTTCAACTCACTATCACAAAAACGTAACCGCCACCGGCTTAAAATCCATGCGGCTGCGTTCAAAGGGAAACAGTATTCTTATACTTAGCGATAGGCTTTTTCTTCGAACACTAACAGAGTTGCATTCAAATGATGCTATTCCTCCAAATGAATTTGAACTTCCCGAAGAAATGCCGGAATTACCTGAAACTGATGGGGTAGACGAAACAGATTCTTCTGCAAGAGCTTATTTAATCGAAAACTATTTTCAAAAGTTGGTTTTTTTTGCAAAAAATTTGAATTTTGTATTTATAATTTTTATTTTTACAGCCTTTAAATTCAAAAATGGTTACCAGCAAAGTGTGTTCGGCTATGAAAAGGATCAGAAGCACACAAAGCTCCGTCAAAATGGGAAACTGTTACTAACCATTTATAAAAATCTGCCAGCATTAAAAAAACAACAGATTCTTATTATTTTTATGTAATTTTTATTATTTTATATTTTTATGCAATGGTGTTTGTACCGTTAGATTGACTTAAACTTCTTCAGCTCCTCAATTTTTTTTGAAGAGAATTAAATAATTGCCAAGTGAGGCTTCGGCTCTTCTTTTCGACCAAGGCTTAACCAAAGAGCAGTGTAGTGCCATCAGCGAAGAAACTTAAAAGAAAAATATATTTCCAATATAGAGAAAAAATTACGCCCGGATAATTTAATATTATCTAAAACAAAAGCTGAAGTGCTTTTGCAAAATCTTCTGGTCATACAGCTGCTCGACTCGTTTGCTTGCAAAATGAAGTTATTTTAAATGTAATGAAAGGGCAAGGCACGGATCTCTTGACTGCAGATCTCATTTTAAGTTATGGCTTTGATGGAAGCTCTGCATAATCGTATTACAACAAAGGATATTTTGGGGGATATTCATGTAATACAGATGCTAGTCTATTTGCCACAGCAGTAATTCGTTAAGGACTCGTCGATTCATCTGGAAACATATTATGGAATAATATTACGCTATATATAAAAGAAAAATATATTTCCAATATAGAGAAAAAATTACGCCCGGATAATTTAATATTATCTAAAACAAAAGCTGAAGTGCCTTTGCAAAATCTTCTGGTCATACAGCTGCTCGACTCGTTTGCTTGCAAAATGAAGTTATTTTAAATGTAATGAAAGGGCAAGGCACGGATCTCTTGACTGCAGATCTCATTTTAAGTTATGGCTTTGATGGAAGCTCTGCATAATCGTATTACAACAAAGGATATTTTGGGGGATATTCATGTAATACAGATGCTAGTCTATTTGCCACAGCAGTAATTCGTTAAGGACTCGTCGATTCATCTCGAAACATATTATGGAATAATATTACGCTATATATAATCAGATTTTGGCGACCTTTAAAATTGCCTTGGAGGAGGCGGTGGTGGTGGCGGCGTTGAATACGATCGCGGCAGCGGTGGCGGCAGAGGAGGTGGCCGTGGCGGAGGACGCTTCGGCGGCGCACAGTGGGGCCGTTTCTCATTTTGCGTTGCAAAAATCATATCTTTTGAAGCAGATTGGCTAAATTCGCTAACAAAAAGTGGATTAATATAGTGGGACGGCCTGCAATGACGTTTATGTCCAAATGTGATAAAGCCCGCAGAAAACAAGCGACAGTTCTAGCAATTTCAGAAGGGTGCAATGTTAGCTTATTGTTCAAAGCAGCAAGCATTGCTGCGCGAAAGCGCGGACTAGCTAACTTTAGTCCAAAAAAAACCAAAATCAATACGCAAGGCATTAATTCAGCCAGAATTGAAGAGAATTAAATAATTGCCAAGTGAGGCTTCGGCTCTTCTTTTCGACCAAGGCTTAACCAAAGAGCAGTGTAGTGCCATCAGCAAAGAAACTTAAAAGAAAAATATATTTACAATATAGAGAAAAAATTACGCCCGGATAATTTAATATTATCTAAAACAAAAGTTAAAGTGCTTTTGCAAAATCTTCTGGTCATACAGCTGCTCGACTCGTTTGCTTGCAAAATGAAGTTATTTTAAATGTAATGAAAGGGCAAGGCACGGATCTCTTGACTGCAGATCTCATTTTAAGTTATGGCTTTGATGGAAGCTCTGCATAATCGTATTACAACAAAGGATATTTTGGGGGATATTCATGTAATACAGATGCTAGTCTATTTGCCACAGCAGTAATTCGTTAAGGACTCGTCGATTCATCTCGAAACATATTATGGAATAATATTACGCTATATATAATCAGATTTTGGCGACCTTTAAAATTGCCTTGGAGGAGGCGGTGGTGGTGGCGGCGTTGAATACGATCGCGGCAGCGGTGGCGGCAGAGGAGGTGGCCGTGGCGGAGGACGCTTCGGCGGCGCACAGTGGGGCCGTTTCTCATTTTGTGTTGCAAAAATCATATCTTTTGAAGCAGATTGGCTAAATTCGCTAACAAAAAGTGGATTAATATAGTGGGACGGCCTGCAATGACGTTTATGTCCAAATGTGATAAAGCCCGCAGAAAACAAGCGACAGTTCTAGCAATTTCAGAAGGGTGCAATGTTAGCTTAATGTTCAAAGCAGCAAGCATTGCTGCGCGAAAGCGCGGACTAGCTGACTTTAGTCCAAAAAAAACCAAAATCAATACGCAAGGCATTAATTCAGCCAGAATTGAAGAGAATTAAATAATTGCCAAGTGAGGCTTCGGCTCTTCTTTTCGACCAAGGCTTAACCAAAGAGCAGTGTAGTGCCATCAGCAAAGAAACTTAAAAGAAAAATATATTTCCAATATAGAGAAAAAATTACGCCCGGATAATTTAATATTATCTAAAACAAAAGCTGAAGTGCCTTTGCAAAATCTTCTGGTCATACAGCTGCTCGACTCGTTTGCTTGCAAAATGAAGTTATTTTAAATGTAATGAAAGGGCAAGGCACGGATCTCTTGACTGCAGATCTCATTTTAAGTTATGGCTTTGATGGAAGCTCTGCATAATCGTATTACAACAAAGGATATTTTGGGGGATATTCATGTAATACAGATGCTAGTCTATTTGCCACAGCAGTAATTCGTTAAGGACTCGTCGATTCATCTCGAAACATATTATGGAATAATATTACGCTATATATAATCAGATTTTGGCGACCTTTAAAATTGCCTTGGAGGAGGCGGTGGTGGTGGCGGCGTTGAATACGATCGCGGCAGCGGTGGCGGCAGAGGAGGTGGCCGTGGCGGAGGACGCTTCGGCGGCGCACAGTGGGGCCGTTTCTCATTTTGCGTTGCAAAAATCATATCTTTTGAAGCAGATTGGCTAAATTCGCTAACAAAAAGTGGATTAATATAGTGGGACGGCCTGCAATGACGTTTATGTCCAAATGTGATAAAGCCCGCAGAAAACAAGCGACAGTTCTAGCAATTTCAGAAGGGTGCAATGTTAGCTTATTGTTCAAAGCAGCAAGCATTGCTGCGCGAAAGCGCGGACTAGCTGACTTTAGTCCAAAAAAAACCAAAATCAATACGCAAGGCATTAAGGCTTTATTAAGTGCTTTATATGGTTTGTATAAATAGATTCGTCACAAAGAAATGTACAACTGGCTCTAAGTCCCCTCAAGAAAGCGTTGAGATCACGGTCACCAGCGCACAAGTGGAAAATCAAAAGTGAATTTAAAGAAACATTTCAAAGCGTAAAAGGCACTAAATATTAATAGATTAATTATTATTTTAGAGCTGCTGCTCCGGCTAACCGCAAATTCCGCTCCGAATGGATGGATAAGTTTCTCTGGCTCCAAAACAATGACGGACGGGCATTTTGTGCTGCATGTGACAAGTCCTTGTTGAACCACCTCAATGGTCTCCATAGACATGAAAAGCTGGCTGTCCACATCAGGAATTTGAAGGCAAAGGAGAACCAAGTGAAATTCGACGCCTTTACGAACGAAAAAAAACCCACAAAAAAAAAGTGGAGAATGCAGAATATACCCTCGTGATGTTTTTAATAATGCATAATCTGCCATTTATTTTAATGGATTTCTCACCAAATTTGCTACGGGTTTGCTGTCCAGATTTAAAGATTGCAAATGATATAAAGTGTGGTCGAACCAAGGCGACACAGCTTACCAAGGAGCTTGGAAAAAGGTCATTGGAAAACATTGTAAGTTCCTTAAAATGTACCAAGTTTTCGTTAATTGTGGACGAAACAACCGATGTAGCAAATTGAAAGCCACTTGTGTTAGTGGCACGTTACTTCCATGCTCTATCAGGAATGATCAAAGATACATTTTTTACCCTCATAGAGCTGGAAAAATGTGACGCAGAGTCGATTTACAAGGCTATCAAATCGTTTATTTTAAATGCACTTGCCATTCATTGCACCTGTGCTCGGGCTATGCATGCAAAGAATTGCCTTCTAAAATTGAACTTTTGTGCCGAAATATTTACTCATATTTTGCATGGAGCCCAAAAAGGACACAAGAGTTAAAAGAATTTCAAGAATATTGCGATGTAAAGCCACATAAGATTTTGGGTATTGCAATGATAAGATTCTTGAGCAATGGGATGCTCTTCAGTTGTTTTTTTTGGCCCAGACCTTAGAGGTCAATAATATAAAGCCAAAAGAAATTGCTTATAAGATGATTGACCAAAATATGAAAATTTATTTATATTTTTTAAGCTACATTTTTAAAATTATAAATGATTTGAATGTAGAATTTCAATCAGAACGTGTTCGTTTGCCTTATCTTTACACTCGCTTAGAATCGACAATGAAACTTATACTAAATAGTTTTGTGGAGCACGATTACCTGAAGAAGCTAGATCTTAAATACTTTCAGATTAAAGATTTACAATTGTATTTTTTGCTCACAGAACAAAATTTTTATTGGTCTTAAAGCTCAAAAGTGCATGGATATCAATTGCCTTGATAATCTTACAATTCTAAAACTTAAGGAAACAGTGAGGGAGTTTTACTTGGAACTAGTTCTGCAAATAATGCAGCGCTTTGATTTTAACCGAGAGGATATCAAATCGCTTGTTATGATTACTCCTGTCAATGTAATATCTAGCGAAGAGCCTGACATCATGCCGTTAATAAAAAATTTTGAATATAAATGTGAGTCTGATCCGGATGATTTGATTCGGTCAATAACATAATGTTAAGTAAGGAGCTGTGTATGATCACAGAGCCACATTATGTGTGGTCTGTTAAAGACTTTAAATAATTATTTTAAATTTCAAATAAAATGGATCTCAGATTGTTAAGACTGTTTTATTTTTTGTTTTATAGTATTGAGACTTAAATATGAAATATGTTTGTTTTGTTTATAGACTAAGAACACGTAAGAAGTGATAAATGAAGTGCTATGTTTTTTCTTTTGACTTTGAATTTAAGAATTGTTATCAAAATGATTTGATAAATATGAAATACATCTTGCTTGTATTATAGTTTAAGAACACTCAAAGAATTCTGTTCTATAATTTAAAGTGTTTGTAAACACAACTTTTATATTTAATAAATAAAACATGAATAATAAATGAATAACATGAATCGAAAAAAAAAATTTTGGCTCTTTTTTAGTGAAATTGGCTCTTTTTTTATTTTATTTTGGCGCATTCCAATTTTTTCAAGTGGCAACCGTGTTTGCAATATTCCTTTAACGTTTTCTGTCTTTCTCTCATTTCTTTATTGATGTTTTTGTCATGGGAATAAAGTGGTATTTTCCTCAAAATTTGCTATGTTTTGCGGCTTACTTACTATCATTACTATAGATTTTAAAATTATATCATACCGCCATATGAACGATAAGTCAAAAATTAGGTTTGGGCTGGTATAATTATTCATTACAACAACATCTGATTACTCATGATATCTTACCTTATATAACCGGTGCGATAAATTCCTCAAATATTTGGTGTACTAAATCTTCCAAGCTTTTAAGCGCTTCCACCGAAAAATGAGCCACTTCTAAGTTTGGGCGGATAGTGGTAGGTTTAGAGTTCGTGAATATATTTAGGTGTAAAAACTCAGATGTCCGGTGACCCCGTAGCACTATAGCTTGATTTACATTTTTAAACTGCAAACAGTAGTTTCGGCTGTCACACTTATAGCCAAGCGGCAGTCCTTCAGTCTCGTTAAATTGCTGTGGTGTATAACTTGCTAGTGTATAACTGGAATTTGATTCAATAGCGAATACTTTAAGTTTTTTCTGGATCGTATAGTGAACAATAAGAATAGCCAGATCATATATAGCGCTTATAAGTGGTTCCATTGTACAGCATCTCCCATCCGTGGTTAAAAACAAATGGCAACATTTTAAAAATTTTACGAAATTAATTTGTTTATACATAAACTACTGCACACAGATTAAAAGTGATTGTACAAACACAAATTTCAGTTCAATATATCAAGACAACTTGTTAAGGGCAGGCTCTATAGTCATTTATAAAAAATAAGTATAAGGGTATATTGTGTTCGTTGGAATGTGCGTAACAGGTAGAAGGAGGCATCTCCGACCCTATAAAGTATATATATTCTTGATCAGCATCAATAGCCGAGTCGATATAGCCATGAGTGTTCTTGGATTTCTATGTTTGTAAAAATATATTATAGTCAATTCGTTACTTATAAAAAATAAGTATAAGGGTATATTGTGTTCGTTGGAATGTGCGTAACAGGTAGAAGGAGGCATCTCCGACCCTATAAAGTATATATATTCTTGATCAGCATCAATAGCCGAGTCGATATAGCCATGAGTGTTCTTGGATTTCTATGTTTGTAAAAATATATTATAGTCAATTCGTGACAGCTACAGATACCACTGCAAAGCGACAGAGCACAAGCGAAAAAGTGGCAGTGCTGGTAGAGTTGGTCCTGAGCAGCCCAGGGCCAACGACACAGTTGAGTGACACCTAGCCAAATATATGGCCTTTCTTCCAGACTTGTCAGCGCAAAGGAGGTAAGTAGAAATGACGAAATTGTAATTACTAATATATGTTCTCACATTGTCAAATATGTCATATTACAGCAGTAAGATTAATGCAAACGCTTCAACAAGCCGAGTAGATTCCGAAGGCTCGATGTCTTCGTTTTGCAGTGTCGTCGAGATGGACGAAACTGAGGTCGATCCCGATGCATGCGCATCGTGTGGTGCGTCGGCATATTCTTATGTAAGTACTTTAAATACATAACGAATTTTTTTTTTATAATAATAACATATTTATTTTATATTCAACCCGAAGCTTAACAAGAAAATAAACTTGGAATCGGAAGATAATTCGGATGGGGTTTTAGAAATGATGGATAACATAATGGCACAACAGCAGGAAATATTAAACCAGTCACAGTCTAATCCGTTACGTCCTGTTATGACATATTGGAATGGTATATTGAATGACTTAGACTTAGCTAAAGCAAAATCTGCAGAGCGCGCTATCACGCAGGTGCTCTGGGAGTACCAAGAGGCGGATGAAGATGTTAAATTTTCACGTAATTTATATAATGCACAGGATTAAAAGGAAATTCATTCTTTTACATATTTCAATATAGAATAATTGTTTTTTTTTTTTTTTTAAATATGTCGCAGTATTGTTGCCATATTAAAAAAAAAAAAAAACAATGATTCTATATTGAATTATCTAAAAGAATAATTCTTCTGTTTTATGGTTGTGTACATTAAGTTTTTTTTATAAATAAAGCCATTAATAATAACAAAACCAATTTTTATATCATAAATTTATTTTGTATTATTAAAACATTTATAAAATTTGAAAAAAAAAATTGTATATATAAAAATTGAGCTTTTAAATTCTAATGCGCGATCTCTGTCCAACACCAGCGAAATCACTTTGCCATGGAATAGGACCTGTTAAAGAGTTAACATAAGTTTTTAAAGTTATCCCGAATATACTTCGGGTATACGTGGTATCGCCCACGGAAGGACGAAAGTTCAGCGAGTACTATACGTCTGATTGCTACCAGATCCTTTGGTGCATATTTTTTTGAATTGTTCTTTCGCATCAAGAAATTGTGCAAGTGACAGCAATTTGCAACAATTTGTTGGAATTACAGAGTAGAGTTCGTTCCATAGCAATCCACTTGGCGCAAAGAATTCCAAATGCATTTTAGATGCAACGTCGAGATCGACTTATGCGGTAATTAAAAATTCGTTCTGGTATTGTCAAATTTCTTGCTACATATGGTTTCATTATCCTTGTGGTCAATGGAAACGTATCGTCTTCTATAATAAAATAAGGTGTCGATACACCATTAATTAATTTGTGTGCAGGAAACTCTAAATCTACAGACAATACTGCTTTTCAGAGTGAGTAGTGTGAAAAGTCATTCATGTTCTCGCACCTACATCAATGTATACAAAATGGAATCCTAAAATTGTAGGTGAAAAGACTGCTAATGAGAGAGTTACATTAACATGATCACTTACTTTGTAGTTATAAAAGGCACTGTCACTATTGCATGGACACTTAATTTGGACATGTTTTCCGACTATGGCACCAATACAGTGCGGGAAGTTCCACTGCTCTTCAAAATCCTCTGCCCACTTCAACATATTCTTCTTGTTCCATTTTGGAAAGTCTTCGGCCAGTGCTCAACAAGTGCCATCACACAAACTAAACAAATGGTTAAAGCTGGTCTCGCTCATGTGAAAATTTTGGACAAAAATTTTTGAATTTTGAGTCATATTTTCAAACTGCAATGTAATCATGAGGTACTCAATGTGTATGCTGTACTTGTAATTATAGAAATATGAATACTTACGGCGGTTGCAAATCTTTCCAGTGTAACGGACACTTACGTTTTAAAACTTTTTTCTCCTCCCCCTTCGATTTATGCAGGGCATAATAAGCTAATAATGCCGCAAAAGCATTATTAGATGCTGCCACTGCTCTCCTTTTCATTATTAAATTGCTATGCATTTTATTTTCAATTAAATTGTTTCAATTTGCGCAAAATTGACACAACAGTGCTGCTACTCAACTACTTGTCATTTTTGTGATATTTGGCAACACGCTCTCCGCCTGCCATCAGCAAAATATAGAACACTTTCCGGCGGAAATTTCTGCTCTACTCGAAACTGGCCTTTATGATACATGCTCACGTATCTTGCTACACAAAATTTGGTATCTTGATATGTGAGCAGTGCCGTTCACCAGAAGTATCATAGGTATCACAAAAATGATCAGGGAGCAAACCTGCCTGGTGAATGCACCCAATGTTAGATTAACATAGTATAATTTATGTAATACATGTTATATGATTTTTATGTTAACTCATTTCATGTTAATATACATTTTCTGTTAATTTAGTTGTTCATTAAATTATGTTCATATAGAAATGTTAAATTTGCATATATTTATGTATATGTCGGGCTAGAGGGTATTGTTTTCCATCGTTGTAAAAATTATGTGCCCGCACAAAAAGTTCTGCTCGTTTATTAAGAGGCGCGTTAAAGAACGTCTGATTGCTTTAGAAACAAAAAAAGAATGGACGTCATCCCGGAAACGTGAAGTTAGCCGCGCTCCCTGTGTACAGAGCTGCCAACTTAATTTCAGCGTATGTCATATCTAACGACATCTCTGTCTCTCTTCTACTGTCCGCGCCCTACTAGCAGACCTTACACAGCAGCAGTCTATCTCTGTCCGTCTCTCTGCTGCATTGCCTTACACTTTATTACAAACTTCTTGCAACAACATGTTGTAAACGGGGTTCGAATCTCGCTTGATCGTGATTTTTTTAAAAATCAATTTGACAAAACAAAGACATACATTTATTTGATTTACATATACAGAAATCACTAGTGAAATTCAATTTGTCTGAAAGCATTTCCGCGCGGAAATTTTTGGGGTTCCACAGAACTTTGAATGATTTCGAGTTTTTTTCATTTTCAAACCTTTTCGAACTAGGTTGCTAAGGGCTGCCACTTTCTCAGATTAAATAACCCAAGGATTTGTTTATCAATTTTTTAAGGTCATCATTGCAGAACAATTGGTTTTCAATTGTTTTAATATTTAATTTATTTTATTTATATAACAATTGATTTTGTACAGCTAAAAAGTTAAAAAAAATTGAAACATTTTATTTTTGGCGCGGAAAACAATTAAAGTTACACAACAACTATCTGCCAATGGTCTGGCATCTTATAGTGACTTGCAGCTTTCAAAACAAAATTCAAAACCAAACCATACTTAAATTCTTTTGATTAAAAGAAATTAATATGCCTCATGCGAAACTGTTGGCCATCGAAGAGCTCCGGCGGCAGAAAATGAAAAAGGAGACCACGCCACGAAGGCTCAGATGCGCATCTGATCCATATTCACAATCCGACGATACGTACATATGTAGTCTTATGTGTTTCTCCATAATTTAATGCAAATTTTTTTGTTTCATAAAACAGATTTCGGTATAATTATTGGGTTGAAAAAAATTTCTTTCAAAGGTTCCTCAATCACAGCAGACGGCAGTTCGCGCTAGTGACGAAAGCATTACAAAGGGTGCAAAAGGGGCCTAGCAATATATACAGCTAATTTGGAAAATTTGCTACGACTGTCCGATCAGATCGAGCTATATACCGATTGAAAGGCTTAGTCCTAACTTACAAAATGGCATACAGATTTTTTAACTAACTCACCTGGTTTATCAGATAAAGGGTTATAAAAGAAGGGGCAACATTTAAACGATCGCAGCTAATGGGGCCGTCGGGCATTCTGGTAAAATTTGTTATTTTCTTGAAATTCCAATCAAAAATACGCATCGATACCTCGATCACCCAAATCCGACAACTAGTTCAAAGGATAATTAAATTTGACAATTTTTTGTTGATTTCTCAAAATAAGATGAAAAGTCAGTAGTTCTGTTTATTTGTATCAAGATGTTTTAACAACTAAGTGACTTGTTCAACTTGTTGCTCTCTTTTGAGTTAGCTATTTTGACAGTTGGAAAGCAAACTTCATGTTTGCTATCTCGTTCTCGCTCCTATCTCTCTGAGAGTTGAAAGAGCACATCAACATCTTTTAGATTACTAGCTGTCAACGAATAAGTCACCTTATAGTAAATACGTCTAGGTTTGTATTAAGGGGCTAAAAAAAACTTAGATTTAATGATGGGGAATTATTCCGCTTCAAAAATGTTTGATATGTTTGTTCCACGACTTTTTTAAGTTCCCGCTAATTTAGCGGGAAAACGCTATTTCCCGCAAAAATTTAAGCCCCCGCAGATTCCAAGCCGTAAAAGCTACAGATACGTACTATATATCGTTGAAAAGGTAGGCATTAAGGCTTTATTACAGGTGAAATACGGTTCTTTAGCTTACTTTTTGGCGAATTCTTTTTGTTATAAAGTACTCAGGTAACAATTTACAGGTGAAATAAGGTTTTTTAGCATACTTTTTAACGAATTATGACAAAACGGCTCTAACGATTTTTATTTATTTTCAATATAATTGGTATATAAAGGCCTCTGTTCAGCAGGCCCGGCAGTAAAAATTCCTGTCAAACTTCATATAAAAAAAACTTTGACAGGAATTTTTAGTTTTCGTTTTCGTTTGGTGTGTATCCAGCAACTTGAACGAAATCCACAAATTTATATCGATATTTGGCATATCGATAGCATGTGTGGACTGTGAGAACATCTGATGAGTCTAAAGGCCTGACTCCAGCAACTTAAGATTCCTAGTCAGGAATTTGACAATAATTTCTTGTGTTTGTGGAACATAACTAATACAGTGTGACCAAGCACCTAATATGCATAAAATATTTACCTAAAACTAGCATATTTTTGACCATTCACCAAAAACGTACATGGTAACTCTGACAAATCAAAAAAGAAAGCAAATAAATTTGGATTATTATTCAATTATTTCTTCAGCAACACTTTTTCATGCACTTTTCACAGATATTTTATCAAAATGATTCTTATTTGCGATTCGTTAAAAACATGGTCGCGCCTCCACTGCTTTAATTTAAGTTATATTTCCTCGCGTTGAATATTAAAATCTCTTTTTTTTGTTTTGCGCACAGCACATTGAGTCTCCATGTTTGACATTTGTATGAGTCCACCAGGAAAAATTGATATATATATTTTCTTGATAGACTCATCAGCTGTTCTCTCAATCCACACATGCTATCGATATGTCAAATATCGATATGAATTTGTGGATTTCGTTCAAGTTGCTGGATACACACCAAACGAAAACGAATATGAAGTTTGACAGGAGTTTTTAGTTCCGGGCCTGCTGGAGAGAGGCCTTAAGGAAAATACTTCGCATTTATTCCCGATGGACTCGGATGTCAAACCATGGCGCGACCATGTCTTTGACGAATCGCAAATAAGAATCATTTTTATAAAATATCTGTGAAAAGTGCATGGAAAAGTGTTGCTGGAGAAATAATTGAATAATAATTGGCGCAACCAACTCAATCATTTCATCATCCAAATTTATTTGCTTTCTTTTTTAATTTTAGTTGACCATTCAAATTTAGCGCTGTTTACAAGCCAAACTGATTTGTCAGAGTGACCATGTACGTTTTAGGTGCAGGGTCAAAAATATGCCAGTTTTGATTTTTGACCAGCGGTGCCCAGCCTCCTTACAGTAAGCATAGGATTTGTCTCTGCTGCACATACACAGTATAAACACATTTCATGTGCTTCGGCTTTTCGGCGCTCTTTTTGTCACTTCAGCAGTGTTGCCAACTTAGCCTTTTTCTTAACAGATCTTAAGCTACGTCATGCCGTGGCGGAGGACACTTCGGCGGCGCACAGTGGGGACATTTCTCATTTTGCGTTGCAAAAATCATATCTTTTGAAGCAGATTGGCTAAATTCGCTAACAAAAAGTGGATTAATATAGTGGGACGGCCTGCAATGACGTTTATGTCCAAATGTGATAAAGCCCGCAGAAAACAAGCGACAGTTCTAGCAATTTCAGAAGGGTGCAATGTTAGCTTATTGTTCAAAGCAGCAAGCATTGCTGCGCGAAAGCGCGGACTAGCTGACTTTAGTCCAAAAAAAACCAAAATCAATACGCAAGGCATTAATTCAGCCAGAATTGAAGAGAATTAAATAATTGCCAAGTGAGGCTTCGGCTCTTCTTTTCGACCAAGGCTTAACCAAAGAGCAGTGTAGTGCCATCAGCGAAGAAACTTAAAAGAAAAATATATTTACAATATAGAGAAAAAATTACGCCCGGATAATTTAATATTATCTAAAACAAAAGCTGAAGTGCTTTTGCAAAATCTTCTGGTCATACAGCTGCTCGACTCGTTTGCTTGCAAAATGAAGTTATTTTAAATGTAATGAAAGGGCAAGGCACGGATCTCTTGACTGCAGATCTCATTTTAAGTTATGGCTTTGATGGAAGCTCTGCATAATCGTATTACAACAAAGGATATTTTGGGGGATATTCATGTAATACAGATGCTAGTCTATTTGCCACAGCAGTAATTCGTTAAGGACTCGTCGATTCATCTGGAAACATTATGGAATAATATTACGCTATATATAATCAGATTTTGGCGACCTTTAAAATTGCCTTGGAGGAGGCGGTGGTGGTGGCGGCGTTGAATACGACCGCGGCAGCGGTGGCAGCAAAGGAGGTGGCCGTGGCGGAGGACGCTTCGGCGGCGCACAGTGGGGCCGTTTCTCATTTTGCGTTGCAAAAATCATATCTTTTGAAGCAGATTGGCTAAATTCGCTAACAAAAAGTGGATTAATATAGTGGGACGGCCTGCAATGACGTTTATGTCCAAAAGTGATAAAGCCCGCAGAAAACAAGCGACAGTTCTAGCAATTTCAGAAGGGTGAAATGTTAGCTTATTGTTCAAAGCAGCAAGCATTGCTGCGCGAAAGCGCGGACTAGCTGACTTTAGTCCAAAAAAAACCAAAATCAATACGCAAGGCATTCATTCAGCCAGAATTGAAGAGAATTAAATAATTGCCAAGTGAGGCTTCGGCTCTTCTTTTCGATCAAGGCTTAACCAAAGAGCAGTGTAGTGCCATCAGCAAAGAAACTTAAAAGAAAAATATATTTACAATATAGAGAAAAAATTACGCCCGGATAATTTAATATTATCTAAAACAAAAGTTAAAGTGCTTTTGCAAAATCTTCTGGTCATACAGCTGCTCGACTCGTTTGCTTGCAAAATGAAGTTATTTTAAATGTAATGAAAGGGCAAGGCACGGATCTCTTGACTGCAGATCTCATTTTAAGTTATGGCTTTGATGGAAGCTCTGCATAATCGTATTACAACAAAGGATATTTTGGGGGATATTCATGTAATACAGATGCTAGTCTATTTGCCACAACAGTAATTCGTTAAGGACTCGTCAATTCATCTGGAAACATATTATGGAATAATATTACGCTATATATAATCAGATTTTGGCGACCTTTAAAATTGGCTTTTATGAAAGATAGAAAAGGCTCGATAGTGAAAGACAATGCATATTTGATGGAAGAAATAGATTACTTGTAATCTTGTAAACTAATTGTTAATAATGGATAATTTGTTTACTTTAAGTTCCGTTTATATTTAACGGTTATCGAATGCAAAGTGCTGAACGTCTTTATAGGAACGAAGTCAACCCAATCATGTTAAAATTTTTGGTTCAACTTTAGTAAATTTTTTTAATAATTATAATTTTATATGTGAAAAGTTTCTGCCAATTATGACCAATTTAACTCACGGTATCAGCCCATTGCACGGCTGGATTCGCTTATTTACATTTGTTTTGCACTTAGGCTATTAATGTTGTATACCTCAAAATTATTGACAAATATCCTTGGTTGCCAAGCGATTTTAAAAAATTAAGTACCGATTTTTTTTTATAATATCTTTGAATTTATTTCTCCGAATATATTTTCGAATTTTTATTCAAATGGAAACTGATGTCTTATAATATGAGGAAACCAACGGGTCGCGGCTAATTCATGCATCATGCATCATGAGGATGATGTATATGTTCGCTAGCAAGCTCGCTTTTCCGTTCTCGAATACCGTGGGGTCCTCTGTCTAGTTTGGGTATTCGCATCTTCCTTTGGAATGCCAATGGATACTTTGGCAAAAAAAAAAAACTTCAGCTCGATCATTTCTAAAGCACTTTCTAAGTGAAACTTATTTCAACAGTTCATCCAGCTTCAGGATCTTAAGATACGACATGTACACTTCTAATCACCCATCTGATCGCCTGCGTGGGGGATCTGCTATTCTTGTGCGCTCTTACACTTAACTCCACCAACTCTTGCCACGCCATTTTGGTTTCAGTCTTGGTAATAACCTTGAATATACTAAATTCACTTTAAAAAAAAAAAAAAAAACAAAGTTTAATACAAGCCGCCGAATAAAAAGAAAAGCCCGAGAAACTAATGCAAAATTCTAATTTTAATTTTTTCTTTACAGTTCATTATTTTTATTTAATATTAATTTTATTTTAATTTTTAACTTAATTTTTATACATAATTTTTTCTTTGCCGACTGCTTTTAGTTGTGCATAAATAAAAAAATTAAAAACAAAGAAGGTCGGCATTGCAAAATATCACCACGAGTAAACTACTGTGGTAGGCCAACAAATTGAGCACGTGAAGCATAGTAGGCCGAGCGATGCTTATATTAAAATCTCCTAAAATAGGTGCTCCGACAAATTAATAATACAACATTGGTGTCAGAAGTGGGATTGAGAATGGTTGAGCTGGGAGATTTGAGGATGAACCAGCTGGAGAGAGTCGAGCGAAAATCGAGGCTTATTACGTTATTAACACTCAAAGCAACACGTACTATATGAAACTTTTGAACCACCCTAATGCCAGGAGGCTTCGGCATAGAAAGAAAAGAAGGCTCAAGCGAATTTAGCCTCAAAGTCTCAGAAATCGTTTCATCATTTAAATCTAATTTGACATAACACATTACCATATTTTACACGATCATTCACTTCACACTAGACTTCAAGTATAGTAAGCAACACATCTAGTCCTCAACACATCATTACAAGTTGTGTGTGCAACAGTTATTCTTGTTTTTGTAAATATATGTAAATAAATTTTTTATAAAAAAAAAAAGGAATGACACATTTTGAATATGAATCTAAACATATTCCGCGTCAAAACTCGCTCCCCTGTATACCTTTATTTTATTATTATATTTTTAAATAGAGCCTGCCCTTAACAAGTTGTCTTGATATATTGAACTGAAATTTGTGTTTGTACAATCACTTTTAATCTGTGAGCAGAAGTTTATGTATAAACAAATTAATTTCGTAAAATTTTTAAAATGTTGCCATTTGTTTTTATCCACGGATGGGAGATGCTGTACAATGGAACCACTTATAAGCGCTATATATGATCTGGCTATTCTTATTGTTCACTATACGATCCAGAAAAAACTTAAAGTATTCGCTATTGAATCAAATTCCAGTTATACACTAGCAAGTTATACACCACAGCAATTTAACGTCTGCCACGCCCCCTTCTGCCTGTTACATACATTCTGCCAAATGCATTATACCCTTTTTTGCCCATTTTTAATGGGCTCAGGGTATAAAAAGGAAATCAAGCTATTGTGCTACGGGGTCACCGGACATCTGAGTTTTTACACCTAAAT
Source organism: Drosophila phalerata (assembly GCA_951394115.2). Classification (NCBI taxonomy): domain Eukaryota; kingdom Metazoa; phylum Arthropoda; class Insecta; order Diptera; family Drosophilidae; genus Drosophila; species Drosophila phalerata. The sequence goes on from OX596004.2 coordinate 15,596,674, forward strand.
ATATTCACGAACTCTAAACCTACCACTATCCGCCCAAACTTAGAAGTGGCTCATTTTTCGGTGAAAGCGCTTAAAAGCTCGGAAGATTTAGTACACCAAATATTTGATGAATTTATCGCACCGGTTATATAACGTAAGATATCATGAGTAATCAGATGTTGTTGTAATGAATAATTATACCAGCCCAGATGTATATTGTGTCAGATTGGTTGAGATATCTAAAAAAGAAGTTATTCATACTAAAACCTAATTTTTGACTTATCGTTATATATGATATAATTTTAAAATCTATAGTAATGATAGTAAATAAGCCGCAAAACATAGCAAATTTTGAGGAAAATAACACTTTATTCCCATGACAAAAACATCAATAAAGAAATGAGAGCAAGACAGAAAACGTTAAAGGAATATTGCAAACACGGTTGCCACTTGAAAAAATAGGAATGCGCCTAAATAAAATTTAAAAAAGAGCCAATTTCACTAAAAAAGAGCCAAAAAAATTTTTTTCGATTCATGTTATTCATTTATTATTCATGTTTTATTTATTAAATACAAAAGTTGTGTTTACAAACACTTTAAATTATAGAACAGAATACATTAATTTCATTCTTTGAGTGTTCTTAAACTATAATACAAGCAAGATGTATTTCATATTTATCAAATCATTTTGATAACAATTCTTAAATTCAAAGTCAAAAGAAAAAACATAGCACTTCATTTATCACTTCTTACGTGTTCTTAGTCTATAAACAAAACAAACATATTTTATATTTAAGTCTCAATACTATAAAACAAAAAATAAAACAGTCTTAACAATCTGAGATCCATTTTATTTGAAATTTAAAATAATTATTTAAAGTCTTTAACAGACCACACATATTGTGGCTCTGTGATCATACACAGCTCCTTACTTAACATTATGTTATTAACCCAATCAAATCATCGGGATCAGACTCACATTAATATTCAAAATTTTTATTAACGGCATGATGTCGGGCTCTTCGCTAGATATTACATTAGCAGGAGTAATCATAACAAGCGATTTGATATCCTCTCGGTTAAAATCAAAGCGCTCCCTCACTGTTTCCTTAAGTTTTAGAATTGTAAGATTATCAAGGCAATTGATATCCATGCACTTTTGAGCTTTAAGACCAATAAAAATGTTGTTCAGTGAGCAAAAAATACAATTGTAAATCTTTAATCTGAAAGTATTTAAGATCTAACTTCTTCAGGTAATCGTGCTCCACAAAACTATTTAGTATAAGTTTCATTGTCGATTCTAAGCGCGTGTAAAGATAAGGCAAACGAACACGTTCTGATTGAAATTCTACATTCAAATCATTTATAATTTTTAAAATGTAGCTTAAAAAATATAAATAAATTTTCATATTTTGGTCAATCATCTTATAAGCAATTTCTTTTTACTTTATATTATTGACCTCTAAGGTCTGGGCCAAAAAAAACAACTGAAGAGCATCCCATTGCTCAAGGATTCGACCAATTACTTTTTCTAAAGACAGCCATCTTGTCATTGCAATACCCAAAATCTTATGTGGCTTTACATCGAAATATTCTTGAAATTCTTTTAACTCTTGTGTCCTTTTTGGGGTCCATGCTAAATATGAGTAAATATTTGGGCACAAAAGTTCAATTTTAGAAACCAATTTTTTGCATGCACAGCCCGAGCACAGGTGCAATGAATGGCAAGTGCATTTTTAATAAAATAAGATGGTGTCCCCACTTAATTTAGTTTTAAGGCTTTTAAAGCTTCCAGCCATAGTGTTTGCACCGTCTGTTGCAAGTCCGATTAAATTTCTTAATGGTATTTCATTGGATGTCAAAAACGATTTGATATCCTTGTAAATCGACTCTGCGTCACATTTTTCCAGCTCTATGAGGGTAAAAAATTTATCTTTGATCATACTTGATAGAGCATGGAAGTAACGTGCCACTAACACAAGTGCCTTTCAATTTGCTACATCGGTTGTTTCATCCACAATTAACGAAAACTTGGTACATTTTAAAGAACTTACAATGTTTTCCAATGACCTTTTTCCAAGCTCCTTGGTAAGCTGTGTCGCCTTGGTTCGACCACACTTTATATCATTTGCTATCTTTAAATCTGGACAGCAAACCCGTAGCAAATTTTGTAAGAAATCCATCAAAATAAATGGCAGATTATGCATTATTAAAAACATCACGAGGGCATATTCTGCATTCTCCACTTTTTTTGTGGGTTTTTTTTTCGTTCGTAAAGGCGTCCAATTTCACTTGGTTCTCCTTTGCCTTCAAATTCCTGATGTGGACAGCCAGCTTTTTATGTCTATGGAGACCATTGAGCTGGTTCAACAAGGACTTGTCACATGCCGCACAAAATGCCCGTCCGTCATTGTTTTGGAGCCAGCGAAACTTATCCATGAATTCGGAGCGGAATTTGCGGTTAGCCGGAGCAGCAGCTCTAAAATAATAATTAATCTATTAATATTTAGTGCCTTTTACGCTTTGAAATGTTTCTTTAAATTCACTTTTGATTTTCCACTTGTGCGCTGGTGACCGTGATCTCAACGCTTTCTTGAGGGGACTTAGAGCCAGTTGTACATTTCTTTGTGACGAATCTATTTATACAAACCATATAAAGCACTAGTTACACTAATTTGTACTCTTTTCTACTTACTTGTCCATATTTCTCAAGTTATTTGCACTCGCTTCAACTCACTATCACAAAAACGTAACCGCCATCGGCTTAAAATCCATGCGGCTGCGTTCAAAGGGAAACAGTATTCTTATACTTAGCGATAGGCATTTTCTTCGAACACTAACAGAGTTGTATTTTCATATTGGTACATCGTAAATTCGATAGAATTCAGTGTTGAAAGCTACATGTATCCAGTTACAAATACAGCCAATTCGTAATAAAAAGAGCCACTGCGCCAAAAGGGAAAAAAGAGCCAGTTTTGGTGCAAAAACGCCAAGTGTGGCAACCGTGATTACAAATTTTCTGACTAAACAGCGAGAGAATCGTCCAGGGGGAGCAAAGTGGAACGGGCACTGGCGAGCGAACCGAGCAGGTAAAGGAACCCCCTGGTATAATAAATCTAATCTGTCCATTTTGTTTAAGTTAAAACTATTTGGGAATTATAAGTGTAAAAGTAAAAATATTAGCTCAAATTTATGTTGCCTCTCATTTAGGCGTCGTTACCGCCCTCTATTGGTCAAAAGGGAGAAACTTACAGTGCTCAGCGGACAACTTCACATTGCGCATAGATCGCATTTATTTTCAATTTACATATAGTAGTGTTTGGTCAGGCGTCGGGCTCAGTAGCTAAGTGGCGCGGACGAGGTGTGTTGGACTCAGGTGCAAGAGTCGCCCGGTTCACTTTCCGGTTCAGACCAGGCAAGACATTATTTTTATTCTGTTGTTTAGTTTTATACATTTATAAAAAATTTTTTTTGTTTAAAGACGGTTTACAATATTGTAAAGCTGTCATAGGAACAATCGGGTTCAAATTAACGTTTTGTATAAAAAACTTTTTGTTTCTTGTCCACACTTGTGACGAAAACAGCACCAAGGGTGCAATTAGCCAAATCTACTGCTAATATGTAAAGTTATCTACGACTGTCCGATCAGATCGAGTTATATACCGATCAAAAAGTTTAGTCCTAACTAACAAAATGGCGTACAAATTTGCTAACTAACCTGGTTCATGAGATAAGGTTGTGTGAGTGGGAGGGGCAAAATTTAAATGATTGCAGCCATTGGGGTCTTTTAGTAAAATTTCTTATTTTTTTTAATTTTCAATTTTCAGGTATGGTTTTTATACCCGTTACTTAAAAAATAAGTAAAAGGGTATATTGTGTTCGTTGGAATGTATGTAACACGGAGGCATCTCCGACCCCTGCAAAGTATATATATTCTTGATCAGCATCAACAGCCGAGTCGATATAGCCATGTCCGTCTGTCTATCTGTGTGAGCGCCTAGATCTCAGAGACTATAAGAGATACTGAGACCACAGACTCCAATTGCGATAGAGCAGGTCAAGTTTGTTCTGTGCCCGTAAATCGCAAAAAACCGTTCTTTAAGCTGTATATACACAAGGATCTCATAGACTATAAGAAGATTTTTATATACCCCACGCAGATCAAGTTTGTTTTAAATTTAACCCACGTCCCCCTCCGCACCCTTGAAATTTCGAAAAACTACCAGTTTTTTGTGGTTATTAACGTTATTTATGAGTATAATCTATTATCCCACTGAATCGCATTAAGATCGGACAAGTAGAATGGCAGTTATGGCGAATTACAGTTTTCTGAGCAAAAAAAGTAATTTTTTTAATGTACTTTAATATATGTTGAAGTAATTAACGGGTATCATATGGTCGGGATCTCGACTATAGCCTTGATGCCTGGCGCAATCGCATTTTTATGTACACACGCTACAACTCCAAGCTGAGCATGTCGGAGACGAATGATCCCAAAAACTTTAAACCGCTGACCAGTGTTGCCAGATTAGCTTATTTCAGGCTAGATCTAGCATATTTAAAAACGGAATAGCTTAAAAAATTTGCAAATAGCTTATAGCCATAAATCTAGCATATTTTAAAGTTCATGTAACATATTCTAACAATAAATGAATTCTTGATGTTTTAGGACATTATAATATCGGAGCTGGTTCTTTATTGCCGATTGTTACGTGAATTTATTCATATGATCGTCAATTTATTTTCTTATCGATGGTGTCATCGATATGTTCGCTGATGTTTGTATTATCGCCGTCATTTTGAATTCGGAATTGTGAAAGTGAATTTGTAAAGCTTGCAAAAATGCCAAAAGTAATTTATAAGCAAACATTCCGCGATGCTTGGCTGGAAAGTAGCGAGTTTAAGGAGTGGCTACGGAAATTGCCAGCGGACGCAACAAAAGCATACTGCTGCTACTGTAAATCTACAATAGCAGCAAAAATTTTTGATATAAGGCAGCATGCGGCGTCCAAAAAGCATATTTCAGCAACGGGCTCAATAGTTCAGTCCCAGAAAATATGTTTTACCAAAAAATGTTGGAAGACACAGGAGCAGGAAGCCGCGCTGTGTATGTACATTGCCGAGCACACGGCAATATCACCGGTTGACCATTTGTCGCGAATGTGCGTTGACATATTTAAAGGGTGTAGAGCAGCCTCACAAATACGGCTGGGGCGGACGAAATGCACGCAGATAATTAATAATGTGTTGGCAGTGCATTTTATGGAAGACTTACGAATGGATATTGGATCATCAAAATATAGCCTATTGGTGGATGTCCACTGATATCAGTGTGACTAAATTGATTGGTAAATATTTCATTCCATTTTCTAAAAATAATTGTTTTTATTCATAAAAAATTGTTTATGTGTAATTTTTAAAACCTTTAGGAATCGTGATAAATTACTTTAGTGCTAGAAATCAATGTATGGTTTCTACTTTTCTCTCCTTGATTGATATTGAGGCCGGGGATGCTATATCCATAGCAGACAGTTTAAAGCTGGAGTTGGCAGAAAAGAATTTAGAGATTTCTAATTTGATTGGACTGGGAACAGATAACGCCAGTGTAATGACAGGATCGAAGAAGAGCGTATACACAGAGCTCAAAAAAAGTGTGCCTAATTTGATATTGATAAAATGTGTATGTCACTCATTACAATTGGCTGTAAATCAGGCGTGCAAAGCTAGTATGCCAGACGCATTGGAATTTTTAATATCAGATACATATTCCTGGTTTTCGAAAAGTTCACAACGCCAAATGAATTATAAACAAATATACGAATGTATTAATAATGATCAGGTATATATGTACGTGTGCAGTAAAATTGTAAATCGTGTTTGTCCAATCAATGTTCATAAAGATTTAACATCTAACTCCCGTATTCGTCATAAATTGTGGTTAGTAGATTATTATTATTAACTCTTGTATTGTTTGAAACCTTACTGCATTTATTGTTTATGACTGACTATATTAATTCTTGCAGACGCCCTTAAAAATACCCAGGGTTTGCGATACTCGATGGCTTTCAATTGAACCTGCGGTATCGCGAATTACACATCAGTGGTATGAATTAAAGTTACACTTCGCTCTAGCTGCTAGCGAAGAAAAATGCCACAAGGCTAAAATATTACATGAGCTATACTGCGATGACGTAAATTTGCTATATTTGCTTTTTTTAAAGCCAATATTAAACGACATGCAAAAGCTCAACAAAATTTTTCAAAGCGAACGTCCCGAATCGTCAAAACTACTCGGTGAACTTATAACGAGCATTGAATGCCTTAAGGAAAAAATTATTCCACCCGGTGTCCACATTGACATCTTTAATGAGGACTTTATGCATATTGCAGTAAATGATTTACACTTGGGATATGATTTTGAGAAGCAAATTAAAGACAAGAAATTTCAACGGAAAGAAGCTGAAATTAGGAAGATATGCGTTGATTTTATTAAAGAATTAATAATGCAACTTCGCAAAAGGTACGTATAAGCTGCAATTGATTTGATCATTACAATATATTCTATTTTCTGCTTTTCAATTTCAGACTGCCCGAAAATTATAAAATATTAAAAACCATTAGCATATTTGCAGTCGACAATATGCTAAGCGCCAATAAAAATATAAATGAATACATTCATTTATTTGAATTTTTTAACGTTTTACACATTGACCATTTTAAATCCCAAATTGATAAGATACATCTTATTAAATGGGAGCATATTAATGATACCTCTAAATTTTGGGCAGAGGTGCTCTCCTACAAAGATGCTGGAAATAATCATCCATTTGAGTCCCTGGCCTTGTTTGCACTTCAAATGCTTTCACTACCGTGGTCAAATGCGGAAGTGGAACGCGTTTTTAGGCAAATGAACCTGGTAAAAACAAAGTTGCGCAACAAAATGCATTTAAAAACTTTAAATGCAATACTAAGTGTAAGGTATGTTTGTTTTCATATATCTGAATTATTTATTTTTTAATAAAATTATTTTATTTTACAGATATGGATTGCGTAGACAAGCTTCCCCATTGCCACAACTACAAGTTGCCACAAAAATACCTTAGTTTGATTCAATCAAACGAAAAATATTTAAGTCAGGATGAAAATACTGAAATAGATAATCTTTTAAAAAATTTGTTTTAAATAAAAACCCAATAATTTTGAATGTTATCTTCCAAATGCATTTAGCTTGTTTTTCGGCATGTTTTTTTTATTTTTAGCTTATTTTAGCTTATTTTTTCTCCAGATCTAGCTTATGCGGGCGCCCAAAACCTGGCAACACTGCCGCTGACAGCCACCGATCAGAAAGCCTACGCCATGTGGACCAGTCACAAGCATATTGCACCGCCGGACTATGAGGAAATGGATATGTTTGTGCCGCTGGACGAGAGCCCAACGGCGACCAACAGTTATGACTATTAAGCCAACTCCGGTCGAGACCAGTGCAAATGTTAAATGATGTTCAATTCGATGATGATGTGTACTTTAACTAATACTAAGCGCTAAATACATTATGTTTAGGCAGAAAAAAAAAAAAAAAAAAAAAGCAGAAATATAGACGGACTTGGTCTCTGGTCTTTTGTGCTTTAATTGTTAGTAAACAGTGCACTGGCGTTGCACCGATTCCCCAGCCACCCTTCATTAACTAGTACCGCTCGGCTAACCGTGGCGACGCTGCCCTTTTTGCGCAGCATAATTTCGCTACATTGGTGTCAGGTGTGGGGTAATAGCGGTTTATGAAAACCCAACCCACAATGCCTAAAAGATCGGGTCGCCAACGCCAGGCAAACGCTACAGCTGCCGTCGACGCTCGCGAGCAGCAGCTGGCAGAGACTCTACTGGAGGCGCAGCAGAAGTTGGCAGAGACAATTGCCATCCGCTTAGACGCCAGAGATCAGTCATTAGAAAATCGAGTCGCTCGTCTGGACGACCGCATGGAAGCTCGTGAGCAGAAATTTGAACAGAAGTTTCTGCAGATGTGGTCGTCATTCGAACGCACAATGTTGGCCGGTTTTGGCGGCCCACATGACGCTGGGAAGGGCTCCGCTTTGGAAGAAGTAGCTGAAAAGGTTTCCGCCACTAGAGAGGAGATTGCCTCTAGCACACCACGAGGTGTGGATCCGCCGTTAACTAGCGGCCCTCTCAAGGCACCAGTGTGGACTGACACCAGAAAAGATCATCATCCACACGACCAGCCCACATCCCTAAGGCCGCGTTTTGCTTCGGCCACGCCAATCACGTGCAGAGACCCTGAGCCGGTAACTGAGCAAGTGCCCGCCATCTGTGCGACTGTTGACAGACAGTTCGTGGCTATACCCGATACGGAGCCTCCGCCGACTTACGATGGCCATGGGCCGAGTTTCAGCGTTTGTTCAACGACATGGCCAATGAATATTGTTGGTCTGAACACCAGAAATGTCGAAAGCTATATGCGAGCTTACGTGGTCGAGCCCAGCGATTCTACGCAACTTTGCCGGACACTAGTCTGCGTTTTTATGAGGCCCTGACAATTGCTTTACGAGACCACTTCACTCTTAGTCCTCATGCCGGATACCACGAGTTTCATAACCGCGACTCGTTTGCTTGCAAAATGAAGTTATTTTAATTGTAATGAAAGGCCAAGGCACGGATCTCTTGACTGCAGATCTCATTTTAAGTTATGGCTTTGATGGAAGCTCTGGACAATCGTATTACAACAAAGGATATTTTGGGGGATATTCATGTAATACTGATGCTAGTCTATTTGCCACAACAGTAATTCGTTAAGGACTCGTCGATTCATCTGGAAACATATTATGGAATAATATAACGCTATATATAATCAGATTTTGTTGACCTTTAAAATTGGCTTTTATGAAAGATAGAAAAGATTATTACTAGATAGATTACGTGTAATCTTGTAAACTAATTGTTAATAATGGATAATTTGTTTACTTTAAGTTCCGTTGATATTTAACGGTTATCGAATTCAAAGTGCTGAACGTCTTTATAGGAACGAAGTCAACCCAATCATGTTAAAATTTTTGGTGCAACTTTAGTAAATTTTTTTATTAATTATAAATTTATATGTGAAAAGTTTCTGCCAATTATGAGCAATTTAACTCACGGTATCAGCCCATTGCACGGCTGGATTCGCTTATTTACATTTGTTTTGCACTTAGGCTATTAATGTTGTATACCTCAAAATTATTGACAAATATCCTTGGTTGCCAAGCGATTTTAAAAAATTAAGTACCGATTTTTTTTATAATATCTTTGAATTTATTTCTCCGAATATATTTTCGAAATTTTATTCAAATGAAAACTGATATCTTAGAATATGAGGAAACCAACGGGTCGCGGCTAATGATACGACTGATCATGCATCATGAGGATGATGTATATGTTCGCTAGCAAGCTCGCTTTTCCGTTCTCGAATACCGTGGGGTCCTCTGTCTAGTTTGGGTATTCGCATCTTCCTTTGGAATGCCAATGGATACTTTGGCAAAAAAAAAAACTTCAGCTCGATCATTTCTAAAGCACTTTCTAAGTGAAACTAATTTCAACAGTTAATCCAGCTTCAGGATCTTAAGATACGACATGTACACTTCTAATCACCCATCTGATCGCCTGCGTGGGGGATCTGCTATTCTTGTGCGCTCTTACACTTAACTCCACCAACTCTTGCCACGCCATTTTGGTTTCAGTCTTGGTAATGACCTTGAATATACTAAATTCACTTTAAAAAAAAAAAAAAAAACAAAGTTTAATACAAGCCGCCGAATAAAAAGAAAAGCCCGAGAAACTAATGCAAAATTATAATTTTAATTTTTTCTTTACAGTTCATTATTTTTATTTAATATTAATTTTATTTTAATTTTTAACTTAATTTTTATACATAATTTTTTCTTTGCCGACTGCTTTTAGTTGTGCATAAATAAAAAAAAATTAAAAACAAAGAAGGTCGGCATTGCAAAATATCACCACGAGTAAACTACTGTGGTAGGCCAACAATTTTGCCCGGCTCGCAGCCCAATTCACCGGCCCTGGGAGTGTGCAATTAACCCGTGGATTCGCCGTTGGAGCATGCAAACATGAGTCGCTTTAGAAAACGGGGTGCACGCATGTCTAAGGATCAAAAGGAGCTCTATGTCAAATTCTTTGAGGATAATCCCTGCATGCTGTCGAACCACCGTCGCCACGATGGACTCACCGAACCACTGTGGGCCAAGCTAGCACATATGCTAAACAGTGTGCCTCTGGGAGCTGTTAAGAATGTGGAGGATTGGAAGCAAACGTTTGATGCCTGGCGCAATCGCATTTTTATGTACACACGCTACAACTCCAAGCTGAGCATGTCGGAGACGAATGATCCCAAAAACTTTAAACCGCTGACAGCCACCGATCAGAAAGCCTACGCCATGTGGACCAGTCACAAGCATATTGCACCGCCGGACTATGAGGAAATGGATATGTTTGTGCCTCTGGACGAGAGCCCAACGGCGACCAACAGTTATGACTATTAAGCCAACTCCGGTCGAGACCAGTGCAAATGTTAAATGATGTTCAATTCGATGATGATGTGTACTTTAACTAATACTAAGCGCTAAATACATTATGTTTAGGCAGAAAAAAAAAAAAAAAAAAAAGCAGAAATATAGACGGACTTGGTCTCTGGTCTTTTGTGCTTTAATTGTTAGTAAACAGTGCACTGGCGTTGCACCGATTCCCCAGCCACCCTTCATTAACTAGTACCGCTCGGCTAACCGTGGCGACGCTGCCCTTTTTGCGCAGCATAATTTCGCTACAATATAATCAATCAATAAATGCTCTAGGATCGCAGACAAATATAAAAAAAAATCATGAAGAAAAATTATGGAAAAAAAAAACAAAATTCAAGAACCTTTCGGAACGAGTTGCAAAACACAACTGAGGCTGTCCGAATTCCAGCTCAGGTCATAAAAGTTTTGCCGCTTCCGACAATGACAGCAAATGTCAGCAAATATCACAGCTGATATTTAATAGGGATGTCGAAATATCATCGATATATCGATAGATATTTTTTTTTATGATATATTTTTGGGCGATATTTTTCTTTGGCGATATTATCAATATCGATATTATTATGCGATATTTTGAAGCGTTGTTTTTACCGTTGCCGCGAATTCCACTTTGTGCGAAATATGGAAGCGAAAAAATATTTTGATAAAATTGATGCAACAAGATCAAAGTGCAAACTTTGCAACAAAACGATTAAAACAAGTGGGAACACAACAAATTTAAAGACGCACCTCAAAAACAAACATCATGAGGCTTTACTGCAGACTAAATTTTCTAGTTCAAAAAAGCGCAAAGCGGTGAGTGTTTGCATGCATACATATGTACTTATGTATGTATGAGATGTACAGTATGTGAATATGTGAATTTTTGGGACTTTTTAAAGTACCATATAAAAATATCAAAATATCGAAAATATCAAAAATATCGATATTTTTTTTTAGTTAAAAATATCAAATGAAAATTATATTTTTTTCATATCGAAATATCGTTGACATTGATATTTTTAAATATATCGACAACCCTAATATTTTAACTCAAATTGGACAACACTGAAGTAGGGTTGGTGGGCAGTGCTGCCAACTTTTTTGAGGAAAATACCATTTTCTGGCTGAAAAGCATCCGAAAATAGCTGAAATTTCGATGCAAAATAGCTACAAAAAACAAGGTAACTTTTTTAACACAATAATGGTATTCCTAACACAGATTAGGATTTGGTTTCGATTTCGTTTAAGCAAATTTGAATATGTTGCAGAAACGTCCCTTTATGCACACCGATTTGATTTTGTTAATAAAAAAAAGGCGCGAAAACATAAATTGACAAATGAAAGTTTTAAAACGGTTTTTCTAAGACTTTTTATTAATAGTTTACTTGCTGACTTGTATAATTGGTATAATACCATTTGTTTATAATGCTTAAGCTGCAATTTTACACATTATCAGCTCCTTTTCGACATTTTAACCTATTTTCGTGCTTTAGTTTCAATATTTAAAGCCCATTCTTAGCTGTCATATTCATCTGGGACATCTATAGCAAGGTGTACTTATTTAAGGTGACGTCTTCGATACAGTTGCCCTCTTTGTTGCCCTTTTGAGGTAGCTATTTTGACAGTTTAAGCAAATTTTCGTTCCAGCACCTCTCTCTCTGAGAGCCGAGAGAGCACTTTTGACAATTTGACTACCTCAGCTGTCAACGAAGACGTCACCTTATATAAGTACACCTTGATCTATAGTATTTATTCTGCCATATATAAATATATAGTTATTTAATTATGATGAAGTTGGTCTTATATATATACTAATAATACAAATAACATTAAAGATATATATCGCAAGCATTTAACGAAACCGTTACAATTCAAATTGTTTTTTGGTAGAATACTTAAACTGTTGAATCTATCTAGCATTACAAAATATATGACTTTATTCACTTTGCTGAAAATCGTTGTTTATATAAAAATAAATTAATATTATGATTATGCGGATGGTAAAAGCATTTGAGCCTTTTATTCGAATATTAGAAAAAAGCACCGAATACAAAAATGTATAAAGATAAAACTTATAATTAGGAATAAATTAACACACACATGGTGGAATGCCTTTTAAGCCAAATGTAATCGTTCTAATCGGTTTAATCGCTCGTCCAGTTGCGTCAAGTGGCTGATAACCTCATCGAGCCGTGCGGCACAGGAGCAGCAATCGGAGGCAGAGTCCGATTCCATCGACACATCCAATACCTGTGGAAGGTTGGCGAGTTATGCGATGTGTTTGGAGAAGTGTTGAATGGAAAAGGCTGCTTGCTGTGTGTCGATTGAAATTGAAAATTAGATTAAAAAAATGGTGCTGGATTGCTGCGTTTGAATTCCAAAGACGGTGATTTCATTTCGGTGCGTGTTTGACTGTGTTTGGGGATTGATGAATTGGTGCTGCGGTGGTGCTGCGGTGTCTGTTGTTTAGTGTTCTGATGTTCGCTATCAACCACCTGGAAATTGTCATCCAATGTCTGATAAGCCATCGATTCCCGTGGATCGATGCGAATGCTCATATCGTTTGATGTCTTGGAAGTGGCACCGAGGCTTATCTTGGAAGTGGAGCTAGTGTCGCAGCAGGACGAAGACAGCGACTTCTCCTCAAACTGCGAGGCGTCATAAGTGTGCAAATTGGATTGCCAAATGAGCAGCTAGAAATATGAGAGTGTTAAAAGGCTGAGTTGACCAGTTGGAGAGACAACTGTACTTACCTGGCGGTCACTGCCGGCGGTGGCAAACTTGTTGCCGTCCTGAGTAAAGGCAACGGCGTTAACTGAGTCCGTGTGACCGGTCAGTGTATAGATGGGCCTTCCTTCAAGCAGGTCCAGAATACGTATGGTTTTGTCATCACTGCCGGACAACAGAAAGTTGCCACTAGGATGGAATGACAGATCGTTCACAGGTGCTGAATGCACAACGTAAAGCTGGATCAGCTGATTGTTCTTCACATCGAAGACCTTGATACGATTACAGCCCAGGGCCACGGCTACCATGTTGCCCCAGGGATGCCAGGCCACCTGACGTGGCGCCGCCCGATCCTCCGTGAAGATGCGTACACACTCGCCGGTGGCAACTTCGTAGATTCGCAGCGATTTGTCGTCACTTACGGTGGCAATCAGCTTCCCATTTGGACTGAACTTTGCAGCACGCACCCAATTCGTTTGCTGGGCAAATGACGAGATGAATTGGCGCCGCGATACACGCCACAGTTTCACGGCCTTGTCATCGGAGGCGGTCAGCAGCATCTGTCCAGTGGGATCGAAGTCGACACTGCGCACGGGTTTGCTGTGCGCTAGGAACTCGCCAGAGACACCGCGCACCTTCGGCTCCCATATTTTGACAGTGCGATCGTGGCTGCAGGATGCTATGAAATTCCCCTTGGGTGACCAGCTGACGCCGTAAACAGCTGCCGAATGGGAAGCGAAGCGAATGCAGCGTGCAGCTTGCTTGAGATTCCACAGTATAACAGTGGCGTCCAAGGAACTGGTTGCGATTTGTGAGCCGTCTGGACTGAAGCGTAACTGTGTTATATACCCCACGTGTCCAGTGAAATGGCGCTCCAAGGCCGGATCACAAAACAAATTATTCTGCATTCTTTAGTATTTTTGTTGATTGCTTGTCAAAATTTCCGCTTCAATTCAAAAACATGAAGTGCGCAGTGACGCCAACTAGAGTTGTGTCGTCTCGATTTGAACTAGTTCAAGTGAACGGGTCACTGAAATGAGCGAGTGAACTTATTCAGTCTCTCATGAACTATAATAGTTAAATTTGTTCATAATGTTGTTTAATTGTTATTTTACTTTACAAAAACCGAAAATATTTCTTCTGCAAAACGCTTTCTTACCCACAACGCATCCACCTGGCCCAAATGTTGCGCCCCGGTTAAATTCACAAATCTGGCAATGTGAACCATTTTGGGTCAAATGTCAAAATTTCAAATTTTTAACTCTTCTTCCCTTGGAATGAAACGCCTCGAACCTTTATTAAAATGTTCACCTTAATTTTATGTAATTTCGAATTTTAATTGCAAACTAATTTAAATTTAATTTATTAATTTAAATTTATCAATAATGTCGCCAACTAGATGACTGATTGTGGTGGTCGGGCGATGTAAGAGTGTTATACTCCAAGTGCTGTGTAATTTCAAATTTGTCAACTATACAGCACTACATGATGTTAATCGATAAGCTCGGAGGTTGTGGTGCTGCGAAGCTATCGGGCCTTTAATTCACAGTCTGATATTGGCTAGTCAAAACTTTGGGATTTCAAGCACTTAAAGTCTATAAAAAAGATGTCATTATTGGCGCAAAGTGTACGCCAAGTGTTGCGCCACACAACACAAAATGTTTCATTGAGCGGTAAGTCGGTAAATAAGCGAATCGAGTATCGTGACATAACGGTGTGCTCTCTCCCCATCCCCCTCCCACTCCCACTTCAGGTGCGCTGCGTGCTCTGAGCATTTCGCCGGCATTGTTGCAGCAAAACAAACCGATGCCGGCTGCGCTGGATGTGTCTGCCATTGCCAAGGAGCACCAGAAGGAGTGTCAGTCGGTGTGCGAGAGAGTCAACCAGCAGGTGGCTAAATCGGAGCAAGGCCGTTTGTTTGCTGTTGTGCATTTGTGTGGCAAACAATTCAAAGTCACTCCCGGAGACATCATACTCGTCGAGGGCTATTGGCCACCCACGATAGGCGATGAGATCAGCCTGGACAAGGTGCTTCTGGCCGGCGCACGGGACTTTACGTTGATTGGACGTCCCATACTGGAAGCGGGACAGGTCACAGTGAAAGCCACCATCATTGAAAAGACCCTGACACACACGAAAACCAACTTCAAGAAGAAGCGCAGGAAACAATACATGCGCATCAACTTCCAGCGATCCCCGAACACCATGATCCGCATCAATTCCATTGAGCTAACGCGTCCGGTTGAGAGCAGTGCTGAGGCAGAAGTCCAACCCACCAAGCGCTTGTTCTAGTTATCCACTTTAGCCTGTTGATTACAAAAAAATATATGCACAAGATTGCGTGAAATATTTGTATTGTTATTTTCTTTACCATTAATAAACTTAAAAAAAATAGTTTGGATGGAGCTGCAATACTGTGGATGATGCTGTTAATGTTAATTGTGATGGTGATTGCTAAATTTTGTAATTAAACTTTTGGCATTGAATTTCTTTGTGTTTACATTTGATTTAAAATGCGCGCGTTGTGCAAATGCTTACACACATATTTAGAATTAGTGTTGGTTCGACTTTAAATCGATTATTATTCCTTGGTGTAAATTATCGATTTTCTCAAGATCTAGTATTGTGAAATGCATGCTTAGGGATGTAAGAGCACCGATGTTTGCGTACGTAATCGATGTTTATCCATCTCAGATTGTGATACATTCCGGCTAGAGCACAGAAGATGGCGCCTGCCATTAAATGTTACATTTTTGGCAATGCAAATTGCAAAATGCAATAACTATGCAATAAAATAATTGTTTAATGAAAACAAAACAATTTGAATAAGGATGAACATTTTAAAGAGGGGAAGAAATGTACAAAATTGAATCCAAAAAAAATTAAGATAAAATTATAAAAACAATCCCAAGTCCATTACCTAAAATGGTACGACTTGCCATATCGGAAAATATTTGTTCACTTATATGTTTTTCAGCACTGGCGTCAACAGCTGTTTATCTTGACAATCTGGCAGCTCAAGTATCAAATTAAATTTCTAACTTGGCGCGCCTTTTTTGAATAGGGTTTCCCTTGAGAGACGTAGTTTACCTGCTTTAATCAATTCCAAATTCAACTTTCATCTTGATTCAATGCCTCACATGTGTCGTAGCTCT
This sequence comes from Drosophila phalerata, assembly GCA_951394115.2. Lineage (NCBI taxonomy): Eukaryota > Metazoa > Arthropoda > Insecta > Diptera > Drosophilidae > Drosophila > Drosophila phalerata. Next base: position 15,613,097 of record OX596004.2, read on the forward strand.
TTGTGCTTTCTCTGCCATTCATTTGCGGCGTATTTGCCAAACGGCAACCTACTTTGGACCCAAAACGCAGTCGTAGGTAGACGCTGTTTCTAATGAAGCGACTGCGGTAACTGTTGCAATTTTAATGACAACCTTTTATCGTGCATGTTGTTGTTGTCATCTTTCATTAAAAGACGTCGCCAGTCTGTCGTAGGGGTAATGGGGAGGTGACACCCACACACACTCACACCCACACACACACCCGCAAAAGGACCAAGTAACTCGGCTTTCTTTATCAGCAGATGTAAGTTTGTTGCCTGTCTGTCGTATTTGTTTACGTTTCTGTTTCACTTTTGCTAACCAAAGGCGTTTACTTTTTAGCTCGAGTTGCTTTTCCTTTTGCTTTTCTTTTTTTATTTTTTTTTGCAAACTTGGCAAACTTTGCACTCTGCTTTCCCTGGCACCATTTTAGCCCTTTTTTGCCCTTTCCAAAGGGTTAATGTAAGCACTTGCCACTTGTCAGAAGCACACGTTAAAGTGCAATGAAGTTGACACAAGCAGTGGTAATTCTTAAAATCATTTATAGGTCATACTTAACATTCGTTTACCTAATTAAATTACTCATATTTCCGCCCTGTTGCAAACGCCTTGCTGTAAAACCGTTTCCGTTAGTTTCTTTCGCCTCTTTCTATTCTGTTGTTGATAATTTGAAATGATGCCTCGTCATGTTGATGTTGCCGTAAATAAAATCACTTTCGCCTCATAAAACTTTCGTGTGTGTGTTCTTTGTAAATGCCATTAAATACATTTTACAAAAGCTACAGTTGATCGCACGTGACACTATGATACCCTGTACCAGTCTCCAATGAAAAAACATTTCAATTTATTTCCGTCCATAATATGATTATAAAAAAAAACAATATTTGCAAATAACTTCGAAATTATACATATTTTTTATATGAATGTATAAATGGTTAACTAGGAATTACAGGCCTTTATTCGTGTTTTATGCACTAACTATAATAGTCTCTTCCACGTATTCTACTCAGAACTCTCTCTCTCCCTCTCCCTTCCCTAAAATCAGAATTTTTCCAATATTTTTCGTTAAATCCTTGACCTTACTAATACTAATAACCTGTTATATTACATTTAAATATCCTAAATGTTACTAATAACAACACTAATCTTTATTGATCTGATTGGGTTTTCCCTAATCCTTCCAAAAAATGTTGTATCATTTTTAATTTTTGCCTACCCAAGATCTAATTCTAATTTTAATTTTTTCTTTACAGTTCATTATTTATATTTAATATAAATTCTATTTTAATTCTTAACTTAATTTTTATACTTAATAATTTTTCTTGCCGACTGCTTTTAGTCGTGCATTAATAAATATATAAATAACAGTTCCTTTTTCTCACTCTAAAACGTACAGAATCTTAAAGTTTTTTGTTTTTTCATTAAATACATACTCCATATTTGAATTTACATTTAATAATTTTTTACTGCCTTTAGACGGCCTTAAATAAAAGTAAAATAATGTACAAGTATCTGTATTTTTTACATATATTATTTACATTTACTTACATGGTCTTATAACAATTTAAAGAATAGAACAATTGAAAAATTTTAAATGAATATTTAAGTTTTTACTTGACTGTTCTAGGACGATTTCTTCTGCATGTTACATACTTTATCACAGAACTTATACATCCTCGGTACACGGTATAATTATGTTGTTACTCCCCGGCAGTTGGCTGCCACATCATATTTGGAAATTGCAGTTACCAGGCACAAATTGAATTGTGAATCTCTTGGCAAGCTTTGCGCAAACATTCAACGAAAGTGTCACTGCACTTTGGAAAAGCAGCGCAAATCAAATTTCAATATGGCAAAAATTACGTTTGGCAAAAGCAAATTGAAACATTTTCGTTGCGGCTAACATGGAACACGTTTGGGAGAACTTACCTGCTTTCAGCTCCATCATCGTCTCAGTCTCCATCTCCATCTCCCACTACACCTTCATTTCCATCTCCTCTTGATAGTAGTACTGCTGATTATGGGCCATGTTGATTATGTTATTTGCCCATGAAAATTGCATTTGATGTGAGTGCTAAGTGACGACAACGGAAATTGCCGCCATGCGGATGTTGGTTTATTTGTTGATGCTCATTCTCTAGCCCCTCATCTACAATCCCAACTTCAATCTCTCAGCCAACAAATTCCATGTAAATGTGGCGCTCAAGTCGCAAAATTTCCGAAATTTATGCGTGGCAGCGTCTGATGTATGAGCCGGTAAAAGGCAAAGGGCGCAGGAGAAGGACTGGGGTGGTGAAAGGATGGGGAGGGGGGACAGTCAAAAGATGGCAACCGTGTTAGCTCGTCCATCCATCATCAGCATCACTCAGTTTTGACATATCATTGAAATCTTAGCCCAACGTCGTCATCATCTGTGACGTTTCATTAACCTCCATCGTCCCCTTCCCATCACCCACAAGCCTGTTGATGAAGCGGGCGAGGGGTTGGAGAGAGAGAGAGAGAGAGAGAGAGGGGGGGGGGGGGGGGGGGGTTGGAAGTGTTAATATCAACAAGCGAGTGTGCGACGCAATCTACCGATTTCCGCTTAACCAAGCCAAACATTGCATTTTTGATTAGAGCCAAAGGCGCCCTTAAGCCTTAGCCCAAAAATGTAGCCGCAGGCAAAGCAAAAACACGCCGGGAATCTCCCAGACAGGAGGGAGGGAGAGAGAGAGAGAGGCGTGTACTGCTGCTGAAGTTGATTGAAGGGTGGGTGGGTGTACCACAGTCGTCAGTTGTTTGCCATTCTGGCGGATTGCCATTCAAAGGGTGGTTGGGGTTGGGGTTGAGGTTGGGGGTCGGACAACGCTTAAGATCGATAGCATCTAAATAATGAGGGAATGGTTTGTTATTCTCCTATTATTGTTTTATTTTTCTGCTTTTTTTTTGAATATTCACACTCATTTCATGGCTAAGCAATTAAGATGAAATATACGTTCAATCTATCAAACATAATCTTATATGTGCCTGAATGATTTCACTGTCTACTTAAGGTATTACTAATACCGTATAAGTTAACTATCTAAATGAATTTTATATAAAATAATATCACTCATGTAATTGGTGGCATAATAAATGTTTTAGTTAGGCCAGATTATTTTTTTTATGAATTTTTTTTTTAATATTTATACCTAACTTTTAAATTTGACATTTTCATCCTAGAACATGTCATCCAAGTAAATATTGTCATATAAAGCTTTAAAGACACTGAAAAAATTGGAAAACGTTTACAAATTGGTCCTTTTGATTATATAAAATTTTAAAAGTCCTGGTCCTAACAAGAATTTGATAGAAAAATTGTAAGGATCGGAACAATAACACTAAAGATATGCTAATAATGTAAAATTAAAAATAAAATTATTTAACTTAAAAGCCGGTGACCACCAATTGATTTTAGAGCTATGGTTTCTAGGTGTAAACATCTTAGAACTGACCGTAGGCTACGGCTTTGAATTACCATTTTTTTTTTCGCCCATACAAATCGACTCACCCTAATGTAGATGTATGAAATATTTGTAGATTGTGTCACTTAAATAAGAATAAGCGACTCAGAAAATATATTTTGATTAGATGAAACAGAATTAAAATATATATAAAATGTTTTGAAATTAATGAAAAATTCAAAACTATCACTGTTAAAATTTAACTAAGCTGTTAAAAAGCATGAATAAAGAAATATTTTGTTTCATACTCGTATTAGTTAAAAAAAAATATTATTATTATTAAAGTTACCTTCAAGGGTTAAGTTCTCTATGGAGATTTTCACACTTTGCTGTGCAATCATCGCTTGCAGCATAATAAATTCAAATTATAAGCTCACATATCTTTATTCTTCGATTTGGGGTTGATGTCTGTCATCTTGCATCCTCATTCGCATACAGAGATGCTCTAAAAGAGTTTTCCAACTTTTCTAAATTATGCAAAAATAAGGAAAATTTTTTTGCTCCTTGGGGATATTTTTCTGTTCAGTGAATTGTTGTTGATGCCAAAACTGATTTTCATCGAATGCAAGGGTTGTCAACTTTTTCAGTGTTTGAAAACCCGCAGCTAATATGACAGACTGTCGCCCCATTTCCTCCAACCCCCTACCACCCCCTTCACAAGCCAAACACGTGTCATGGGACTCGATTTAAATAAGTTCGACGAGTAGTAAAGTTGACAAACAGTTATTGTTTTTGTTGTAGTTAGTAGAGAAAGCATCCCCTTCACTCCCCCACCCCCTCCCTGCGGAAGCGTTCCCCTTGTCGACGCTTAATGATGAAATTTCAATAAATGTCATTTGGTCTGTTCAAAGTGTCAATATGGCACCTACCAGACCCAAGCCCAGCTTTGAATCCTTCCACATCCTCACACACCCACTGTCACACCCATACACACACACACACACACACACACACAATTCCCAGTTGTGTGGGACACAGCTGTCAGCTCGTTTGGAGTCCGCGTTCAATGCGTTAATAATGACACTTTTTTTGGTCGTTTCCACAGCTCTCTATCTAACTAGCTGGGTTCCCAGTTGTCCTCTCCGTCGTTGCAGCCCTTAAATTTAATTACTTTTTCATTGCTCATACGCACTGTTCAACTGCCAACAGACAGAGAAAGAAAACGAGCAAGCGAGACAAGAGAGAGAGAGAGACAATGGCCGCTGGTGATTGAAACTCGTTTAAATTTGCATGTAACAAGCAAGCGAAGAAATTGGCAACTGCGTTCGCACTCTGATTCTGATTGCAGACGGCGACGCTGCAATGCAACCCTGTCCCTCTTTTCCCCTCCCATTGTCAACAAACAATCGAGTCACGTCATCAATAGTTGACAGTTTTATAGCCAGTTGTCGGTGATTGTCACAATGGCCATTTAATATTTGGACATTGCCACTCGTCGATGAGGAAATTGTTGGCTGAACTGAGCCAACATATTTGATCAGTTTGCTGTGTACCTTATAGCGTTAGTCTACTGTCTGTACAATAAATACTCTTATTGTTAGTTGTGTATCAAATAAACATATCACTAAATTGTGTATTCTTAAATTCAAAGAGCATACTTCATTTGCACTTAAAATTAATAATGGGTTCGTTTTCGTTTGATTCCCTTAAAAATTATTATTTTAAATATCTTGCAATTCTACGTCTGAGTCAGAGTCGCTTATAATTATAACGTCGTCAGTCCTATTAAAAACCTTCCTGGTTTCCTCCTTGTAGATGAAGATCTCTCGGGCCAACTTTTCAATTTCGCGTTCCAATTGATCAATGCGTTTGTCAATTGTCAACTTTTTCTGTTGTCGCTTCCTTGACTTTGAGATGTTTCTACGGAATTTCCTCATCCTGTCACTCTACAAATAACGTTCTTGTATGAGATTGTGTTAAAAAGACTTCCCATGCAGTATTCTTACCATTTTATACAACTTTTTGATAAGATCAAATAAAATGCTCAAGTATGTACTCACATATGTATGTATTTATTAAATTGATTGCGGTACTTGGCGGTATATCGGAAAGCACCGCCTATCGGTATCGATATTCATAGATGTTTGCGCGTTTAATAAACTTATTTTAAGCAGTAGAAATGGCAGTAAGTTCAATTGATAAATTAATTTCAGTCAATTATAATGGTTATATAAGAGAATCCATTTTTTGTTTACAATTAAATTTCTTTTATCTGAAACTGATTTAGATTTGCAAATCTGACCCAATCTGTTACAAATCAAGACCCAGTCTGTTTCAGGAATACCCTAATTGTCACGGAGAGAGGTGCCAAATATTTTGCTTAAAAGTTTTACCCACAGTTTTAGAAAAAAGTTTATTGCAAAACAGACCTATATATATATTTAAAATGACCAGATTTCCTGCTCATAGCAACTATAATTTTTAAAGCAATCAAACTTCGAAAAAAGCTTAAAAAATTCGATTAAAAATAAACCAGTTGAGTCCTAAAACTGAATTTTAAGGATAAATTTATGATAATTTGCTCTCTATTTAGTGTTTTTTTTTTTAGATGCCTCCTTATAAAGTTTGAATGAAATCAATTTAACGAACGAATTAAATGAACCATAGTCAGAGTTTCTTAACGTTCTTCCACTTTGGTGAATAGTTCAATTGAACTTAATCTGAAGAAATCGATAAAGCACATTTAAAGTCGATATTTTCCGGGAAAAACCTGTATTTTGTAAGTAAATAAACAATTTAAGAGAAAGCCCTATAATTATAGGTTAATCCCATAATTTGCTTTTCCATATCACTCTGCATCTGGCCTTAAAGCCATAAAGAGTTGGACAATAGTTAGTTTAATTCATCATTGTCCATTATGTCGGAGAAGAGATTTTCATAATGAGTATTTCATTGGAGACCCGCTGCTCCACTGGATAGTCTGTCGGAGAGGGTTTCCCGTTTACTTGCGGTTTTTGTGCGAATTCAAAACCCGCCGCTGGCAGCTCACCACATTTCCGGCTTCGAGTCGTGTGTGAAATATTAAAATTCAATTAAAATGGCGTTAATCCCGACAGCCAGCAGGCAATAATGCTGGCAACGTCTGTCATAATTGTCAACTCTTTGGACATCCATCCACGTCATGTACAGCACTCCCCACTTGCCATAATGATGCTCATCAACGGCATCAGCTCCAGGTCCTCCTCTTATGCACGTATTATCTTGTGTTGCTGTCCTCAATGAATCAATGGCGACTGCTGATTTTAAAACTCACATGCAAATTGCACTTCAGACATCCATTTATGATCAATGGGCCTCCCTCTGGCCAATCCGGCATCTGGTCAACGATAATGGTTAATTAATAAATATCTCGCTTCTCTGTGCGATGTACTCTGTACTCTGTTCTCTGTTCTACTTGTGCCATTGAGTGAGGATGATTACCACTTGTTCCACTTATACATACAGGGTCTAGACTAAAGTGGAGCTCTTTGTTTATTTTTTTGTCTGTTTAGAATGTCTGATTTATCTAGTTGATTTTCCAATGTTTTACAGATTTTAAATTTGAAGAAAACTAATTCCACAAAATTATTAAAATTTTAAGTTTAACATTTTTTCAAACATTTATACTTTGAAAACATCGGCTTAAAATGATGGTGATCCGTAAATGTTGGACATTGAATTTTTTCAAACATATTTTTGAAATCACTGAAATAGACAGGAACAAATGAGTTTCAAGTTAAAAAATTGATAAATCTTATCAAATTATCAACTGTTAAATTTATTATTATATTCCAAATTTAATTAATTTGAAAAAATAACTTAACTTTGTTATTTTTTTTACAGTTTTATCTAGCTAATTTATGTTGACAAAATTCTAAAATTGTCCTCTCCAATTGATAAAGAATACCGAAAATACTATTTGTATTTTCAGTTTTGCCTTTTTAAAAAATGTATACTTTGAAAACAACGTTTCGAAGTGTAGGTGATTCTTAGATTCTTTTTCAATCAAATGTAGTTTTAAAGTCCAAAAACTAGACTGCCACAAACTATTTCCAATTGTAACAAAATTCCTTAATCTTAATAAATTAAGCATTATAAAATTTCATATTTAATTCAAAATTATATTCATGCATTAAATTTAAAAATAACTGCATTTATCTTTGTTGTTTTTTATTTTAATTTGCATTTTTCAAATCTAGCTTATTTTAGCTGTTGAAATCCTGGGAGAGTTCTCTTTTATTGATAAAGAGTTAAGTCTTTAAAAGGTACATTTAGTTGCTGCTCTTTATTTTAAAGGCAATTGAATAGATAAAATACATTTCGTCTCGTTTCCTTTTGTCAAGTATCTGAGCTGTCTGTTTGATTAGGCGTGCTGGCAGCCAAATAAATACCAATAAACAGGTAGTCACACACATTCGTACACACACGTACACCCACAATCACAGACAACAATCTATAGACAGACAAAGTGAACTCTTCACAGCTTCAAGGTGTCAACTGTACACGCACTCACACTCTGCTGAATGGGGAAGTACCAAAAGCAGGACTTCACCCCGTCTCTCAACCCACTCAATTGAGCCACTTGAACCATCGAATGGCGATGCTTGAGTCAATATTTGAGGGCGTGCAAAAGTTTCACTAACAACTTTTTCGCAACAGTTGGACTGAGTTCAAGTTGGAGACTAGTCTCGCTGGGGAAACTAAAGAGCTGGAAACTGGGAGAGTCTTCCCTCTGTCTAGGCGGGGCGTTTCTTTTTACCTTTGAAGTTGAAGTCACATTGGCAAACCTGAAATGCAGTCACAGGTTTGCGAGACTTGCTTTCAGGTGTAATGCTGATGTTGTTCAAGTTTTAAATTCTACTATTCGATAGTCAAAAGAAGGTGTAGAAATGATATTGACTTTTGCCATGGAACCACCATGGAACGCCTCATTGATTGCCCATTTAGAACCGCAAAATTTAATTTATCTGCCATCAGTTGATGTTCTTGCGGTTTACCAATACATACGCACTGTCCTCCATATCGCCAGACCCAAAAATTCCCCATTTCCAACCTCCAACCCAAGCAATTGCAACCCATCTCGATTGTTGGCCCTTTGTTTGGCGTTTTCTGTTTGGGGTTTTGCTTGGGGACCCATGTCAAAAATTGTACAGCAGACGCCCAGCCGCTTGGTTTTCTGATAACATTTGCTGCCGTTTTGTGTGTAGTCATGTGTGATTGTCTATCTGTGTGCAAGTGTGTGGGTGTGTGTGTGTGTGTGCGTGTGGTGTTTAAGATATCATCTGTCTCTGACGCGTACCAGTCACAGTCCCAGTCCCAGTCCCAGTCCCAAAATCCCCAAACCCCAAACCCAAGGCTCATCTCCCGCTCCTTCTTCTTCTAGCTCCTGGTCTGTCCGTTGGGCACTTCCGCTCTGGCTTTACCTGCCATTGCCACCTGCTGTTTGACACCTAAATTCGCTCATTGTTGGCAGCCCTAGCGCTTCTTTTATGAACTTGTAGCTGCGAGGAAAACCTCCTCGACATAAGGGAATTGAAATGCTACATACCATACATAAGATTACTACTACATATTGACATGTCTTTCGCTCCCTCCTTTACAACAACAATACACACTCAGAGTTGCACTCAAATTTCAGCACTTCATTCAATTCACAATTCGTTTCAACAATTGAAATGCGATTAGCGCCAAGGTGCGCCAGAGGATTAGATTCCAAGTCGAAGGGAAATTTGCCCCAGGACTGAGTTTGGGTTTCGCTGCTATGGCAACAATTTTTGATTTATGTGAAATTGAGTTAAATTCGCTTAACTCACACATCCCATATTCACTACCCTCCCCTCTATACGCCCAGGCTTTCTAATCAAGGCTATTCACTGGCCATAAATCAAATTAAATGGCTGTCACATATCGCCAGTTCCTAAGCTTCCCTTCCTTAGCTTCAGTTATTCTAACTGCTGTCAGCTGAGCATAATTATAATTAAAAGCCAGAAATGTGCGAGAGAAAATATAGAAAAGGGTTTGATTGCGCTGTGAATTACAGGCTTGCGATAGATTATAAAGTAAACCCACCACAATAATTATAATTATAAAATTTATTTGAATTTGCTCGATTAGCGAATACCGTCTACTGTAACACAGAGTAGACTTTTATTAGACAGTGGTTCCGATTATCTAAAGATTCTGAAGATCCTTTGCTAAAATCAAATCTGCAAACCGTTGTTGGAATTTGATTTTCTTCAGGGACCATTAACATCTATTAGAATCCTTTTATCACTGCGGACGGCAGTTCGCGCTAGTGACGAAAGCAGCACGAAGGGTGCGAAAGGCGACTAGCAATATATATAGCGTCTGATCAGATCGAGTTATATACCGGTTTAGTCCTAACTTCAGCACTGCGCTAAAATTAATTTGTAAGTACAAAAAAGCTCACTCTTTTTGCCTACAGTGCAGAATGTAAATTTTTTTTTAATAATTAATATTCTTATTCAAATTTTTGTCCGTATTATTTTAATTTCGTTAGTCACAAAATTGGATATCAGATATTTTGGGGCTAGAATATGCTTTCGTCACTAGACTTTTACCTCGCGTAGAGGTTTTTTTGTGGGATTTATTCTACTACAAAATGTCTACTAAATAAATATAAAACCTCTGACAACAACAAAAAATTGAGCTAACTGAACTTCAAAGTTTAATATTTTTTCAATATTGCGACACATTTTTACTAAATAAATTGTTAAGCAAAATAAATACATCTTACGTAAATGTGGTTATTCCATAATTTTAATTATAAAAATTAATTAAAATTTCAATAAGGATCGAGTTATTGACTAAAATAGCGAGCCAATATTCAATATACAATACATGCTCTCCTTTATCTGCTATATAAACCATGACACACAATCTCGACAATTTTTAATGAATACAATAACGTGGAATGCCAGAGTCTAACGTCAAGACATGTGTTTGTATTTAAAACGGAAAGAATATGCAACCTTGAATTAGGAACTTTGAATTTGAACCAGAGGTATGTGTGGGGTATGTTTGACTAGTCCACGAAGAAACAAAGAGGCAGAGTATATAGTATGTATATGTATGTATGGGGGGAGCTTTTGTTGAATCGGCAACCGAATTAAGGGCGACCATCGGAAAATGTGCCTTGCCGACGATGAGTCTTGCGCAAATCTTCCAAGTCAGTGTGACCTGGTCTGTAGCCTTCTCCCGTAACGGGATTACCCACTCGGCACTTGGGTGTCTTTGGCTTCAAGCCACCGACACCATCTCCATTTAGTCCCATGCCAGTTATTGGATTGCGTGAGTACATGGATACATGGTCAGACTCCCCCGATTGCTGCATCGAATTCCTGCCAGAATCACCACCATTGTTTTGCTCTGAGAAAAAACATCTAAAAGATCTTGCAGATTGTGGTTATGTTGTACTCACGATTCATTTTGCTGCTGCAATGTTAATTAAAACAAAAAATATAAACAGAATATGTAGTAATTTCGATATATGCCAGTCCTTGAATATATATGTCTATAAAATCGAAACAAAAGCAAAAAATATTTTATGTAAAATCTTTCTTTTATAAATTTTGTCGGAAGTAAATTATGGTTAGATTTTGGTCGAATATAAAACTCAGACTAAATGAACATTGTTATATTATTACCCTTCGTAAGTTAAAGTCAGCGACTACTGCTTATTATAGTTTTTGGTTTCTGTATCAAGTTGTAAAAATTTTAAAACATTTCTCGGAAGAGTTGATTTGTTAAGGTAATAAAGAAACCGAAACATTATAAAAATATGAAATAAATAATAATAATAAAAATAAGTTTACCGCGATTACCACTATTTTTATAAAAGCGGTATACAACTCGATCTGATCGGACAGTCATAACAAATTAATAACATATTAGCTGTACTATATGTAGCAGGGACCGTAATCATTATAAGTTTTATTTAAAAAATCACGTTAAAATAATTATTTAATGATTTTGACGATTTTCTTCACCAACATTTATTATTTTTGATCAACAAATGAAAAATCATTTATAATCATTATTTTTCATCAAAAAAAATATAACTAAAAAATAATGATTATAAATGATTTTTATTTTTTTGATCAAAATAAAAGTCAACAATAGTTTATGGCTTATGTGTTAAACTTTTCGAAATGATTACATATTCTTGATCGATGATTTCATACTTCTCATATGATACATCACATGTCCTTCAAGGACGAATATTAAGGATCCTACTCTTTGTTGAGTTTTATGTTGATCAAAGAAAAATAATAATCTTTTTTATTCATTATTTTTTAGGTTTTTTTTTTTATCATAAGCACTGATTATAAAGATTTATTTTTTTTTTTTTAAAATAATGATTATCCGTGAAAAAAATCGTAAAAATCCGAAATTTTAAAATCATGTGAGAAATGCAGAGATTGTACAAAACTAAAGATTTTTGTTTAGCTAATTTTCTCTACGTCCAATTGAAGTAAGTGAATTTAGTATTTAAAAAAAAATTTTATTTACGGTCCCTGATATGTGATACTTTCGTCACTAGCGCGGACTGCCGTCCGCAGTGATTAAATACCACAATCATATTTAGAAAGTACCCTTTCTAATTTTTGGGTATATTATGTTCGTTGAAACGTATGTAACATGGTATGTATTTATTATTCTTATCTATCATCTTTATTTATCGCAGCAAGATCGGTTAAACAGAACGGCAGAATTAGTTGTTTAAATTTTAAAAAAAGATTTGTTTAATAAGATCAATATTCCAATTTAAAATACAAAATTAGTTTAATGAACGATGATTACCTCTTAACATCATAATTGAATTTAATGTTTGAATGAACCAAAACTAACCGATATTCATTAAGCAGTTACTAATCCGTTATTTCGTTTTAAATAATTTCAGTTTTTTGGTTTCGGTACACTGAAAAAAAAGACAAAATAAATAAAAATATAGAAAATGTAAAAAAATTTTAAATATTAATTATAAATATAAGAAATAATTTTTAATGTTTTTTTTTATTTTAGTTTGAAGAACATTTATTCTTAAAATATGAATTTGTTCTTATTTTCAATATTCTTAAAACCAAGATGTGTTCTCTTAATTTAAGAATTTTATGTTCTCTACCCATTTTTTAGACCGAAAATCTTAGATCTGAGACCAAAGTCTTGATTTTAGAAGATTTTTTTTTATCAGTGTATGATACGGTTACGGTTTACGGTTACCAATTTCAATCGGATAATACCTGTAAAAGGTTACGGTTTTGATTACTGTTTTATTTCCTGTGATAAATTCATTATATTTTCCCGCACTGTGTTCCAATTGATTAGCTGAACCATTATGTGGCCTACAGCGATAAGCAGCTGTTGTTTTCCCGCTTTGCAGTTGCACTTTCTCAGAGTTGATGGGCTTCAAGAGTAGCTAATTTACTGGAACCCCATCCACTTGGCATTAGAAATCCTTTTGACTTCAAAGAAGAACTGTTGCTTGAAGTGTGTGCTCCCAACTCAGAGAACTCGGTGCTCCTCAGTTCCTCAGCTCGCCACTTCCCCCCGACAATGTGGCCAAGCACTTCACGTGGTAGGCTCGCCTTTGACACTGTCAAACGTGCTCCTGCTGGCCATCCAAGTCCCAGCTTCCATTTTTCCCATTTTCCAGCTTTCCCCACTTCAAGTGCATTTGTTTTTTGGCTTTTGTTTTAATTGGCTTGCGTTGCAGCTTGGAGTAGTCCTTCCCTTTCTGGCAGGCTTCGCTTTGCTCCTGCTTTGGTAAACTACATACCCCGCCCACCATCTCATCACCCATCTCGCTCATTAAACATTTACTCGCAACGCTTTGTCGGCGTGAACTTTGATGTTGACTTTGCCAGCACAGCGTCCAGGACTCCCTCTACTCAATCTGCTCTTTAACCATACGCAGAAGAGATAACCACTTGAGATTGCATCTCTCGTTGCTTCTGCTTCTGTTTTTGCTTCTGCTTTTCCCTTTGCCAAGCTTCCAGCTCCCGGCTCTCGTTTTGTCTTGTGAAAAATGCATTTTGCCGCAATTTGTGGCGCTTGCTGCAAGGTGCGTGTGTGGTAGTCTTATAGGTGTCTGTGTGTGTGAGTAGAGGTTGCAAGTAGCACCCTATGCACAGTGGGCGATTTGGCCGATCTAGCGTAACTCAATGAAATTTTTCTATCTTTAAAATCTGCCAAAATTTGACTTCGCGCCGAAAGCAAAATGTTCAATTAGCATAAAAATGCTATCTTTACATTTGTAATCGATATTTTTGAGAAGCTGTGAGCTTTCAAACTCAACATATGGACGTTTCCACAGAAATGTCAACCAATAACGTAAAATTGATCAAAAACTCACATCTTGTGAAATTTTCTTGCAGAAACATTTTCAAGTTTCTTGTTTAATCATATTACACATTAATTAGTTCATTAGTTTGAGCATTCCGAATGCATCTTAGGATAAATTATATAAAATGGAGTGTTTGTATTATCCTGATTTTTTGACGATATTTTTCTTTTAGGAACAAAAAATTAATTTTTTTTTTTTCAACAAATTTTAATATAAATATTATTAAATTATTATATATTCTATCAACCAGTATTCTGCTACCACATGGCAGCTTAAGCAAGTTTTACATCAAAGACAATTAAAAATGGTGACTACAACAATTACAGTGAGATATACAATTAATTACATTAAATTTTTGATTACATTTACATTTTTACATCAGTTTTACTTATGACAGGACTCTGTTAGGCAGATCCTGTGGGTGGTGTCTTTTTAGCCTTCTTTTCCCTTTGTATCTCGTAAGTCGACGAACGAGTGCATTTGAGTGCGAGGCTAACCTCAAAAAATTAATGAAAATGAAAAAAAAAAAAACTTAAATTCTAGTATTAGAGCTGTTTAGTGATTTAAAAAGTTAAAATGTAATTCATACGAAGTGAACAAAAAACATAAAAATATGATGGAACAAAATGTCGCATGCGACAGTGATTCAAATTGAATTTAAAAAATAACATCTTTATATTTTTGAATCAAACAAAAAACCAAGGCTGCAAACCGGTTCTGAACCGAACCTCGCTGAACCGGTTCGGTTCGGGTTTTTAAGCAATCCGAACCGGATCATGAACCGGACATTTGATGTTGTATACTCCATGAACCCGAACCTGAACCGAACCCATTTCTTAAATAAAAGGTTCGGTTCGAAAAAAAAATAATTATATTCTTTTTATTACTGATGTGAAATTACATCGAAATATCGATAGCTCAATTTTCGCAAAAGCGACGATCTATCGAGTTGATTGAATTGATTTCTATGAAAACATCGACAACTCTCTGAAGTTTGTTCATCGTAGTTCATTTGCAGAACTAAATGATCTACAATCGAAACTTTTCTTGGAATTTAGTGCTTATCGAGAAATGAAATGAATTCGATCGCGCGAAAACAAAACAAGCTCACTTACATATGTATATTATATTATATCATAAAAATCATAAAATAATAGGTCATTTTAATACAAAATTATACTATCATAAAAATATATATTTTTTTTAAATTACTTCGATATAAAAATAAAAAAAAATTATATACAAAAAGAAAATTTTTTTTGCACATAATTAAACCAAGGTTCGAACCTAAACCTTGGGTTTAGAAGGTATATAAACCGGTTCGCGAACCGAACCTACGTGTTGCTGTTTGGTTTGAACCATCGAACCGAACCTTTGCCAAAATTTTGGTGGTTTGCAGCCTTGCAAAAAACATTTTAAGAAATATCAATACATAACATTATTAAGTTAATTCGAAATATTCGTTAAGGCTTCGCTGAAATCACTGATCGCCGAAAAAACTACTTCTGTTTGAGTCGCATCCGAATGTCTTGGTTTTTTAAATTTTTTTTTTGAAAACAAACAATTGCCCTGAATCCACCTTAGCACTAATAATTGTGCTAATCAAGACCTATAAGTTTCGCTTTTTGTCACAATAAAATAATGATTTGGCATATGTTTTTTTCACTTTGAATGCGTACGAATGTCGCATTCGACAGTATGGAAATGCCCATATGTGAGTAAGTCTTAATTCTGTTGGAGTAAAACTTAGACTATCAAAAATTTGAGTTTATTTGAAAATATGGAACGCCTTCTGTAATTGACCAAAATTATCTGCAGCAGTTTGCAGCTGTTGTAACTGTTCATCATTTTAGTAATCATGATTAGGTAAAAAACACTGAAGCTATGAAAAAATCTTCTATAGCTTCTTATTGAGCCCCGACTATGAATAAATTTTTTTATATAAAAAACTTTTCATATTAAAAAATTAAATAAAAATTGTTTTCCTCTTCAAATTAAAAAAAAAATTCAAAATAAAAATTATAATAAAATTTTTTTTATGGTCTTTTGGGTCAAAATGCATATACAAAAAAAATTTGAAAAATATCTTTTGGTTTTTGAGTTATGTGATTCGTTACGCTAAATCGTCCAAATCGCCCACTGTGCTATGGTCGGCATGTACAGCAGCTGCATCCTTCTTGTATGTTGCGTGCATTTTTCACAAAAATTGACAAGAGATTTGTGGAAAATATTGCTTGCAGTTGTGGCAAGTATACGTTTTTTATAGCCAGATCTGACTTTTTTATAGCCAAATCTAACACACAAAATTCTAAAAAAAATTTAGCTTGTAAGGAAAAAAGTATAATTTCGATAAGCAAGGTTGTTAACCGCTTACATTTCAAAGAAGTTTCTATTCTCTAGCCTGAGGCTGAGAAAATAGAAAGATCAAGATTTTTATGGAACCCCTGAAGCCTATCATTTTATTCAAATAGTAATAATTTTAACAATATATCTGAATATTTTTATCAGTTGTTAAATTAAGGTATATACGCTTTTAATAGATCTAAATTAAGATAATAATAATATTTTTTTAAATTACATTTCATAATCAGAATGAGAAAAAAATTTAGATAGTAAAGAAAGAGAAACATTGATTTATTGTGTATATCTAATTTTACTAATATAAAATATTATTAATCATAAATAATATTTGTAAAAAATTGCAAATTAAGCAATTCTTATAATAGTCGTTAATGATTTCACTATAATGTGTTTTTATTCTATTGTTAGATTATTATATAAATAAAGCATATATAGTAGAATAACTGAAAAATATGTAAAGAATAGATGAGTTTATTTCTTAATTTAGTTTTTCGACCTTTTCGCTCATTCCCGTTGGTAGGAGTATAACTACTTTTTCGTTGATTGCAAGCCAATTAATGCTGCAACTGTATCAGCTGCACATTCCCTCCTTCTGACTCCTGGGCTCCTCGAATTCCAAAAACAATCAAAATTAAAACGCACATGTCATAAATCAAAGGCTTTTTGCCAGAGACTAGCAACTAAACAATGCAATAGAGTCCATCCTCCTGCCACTGGCAATCCTAGAACTGAACTGGAGTCGAGTCGAGTCGAGTCGAGTCGAGTTTGGCATTGTCATGTTGTCTGTGGTTCTGTGGAAAGCGGCAATTCACTTAAGCCCCACACCGCCAACTTCTCCGCCAACATCTCCCAGCTCTATGTTAACTCCACTTGGTATCGTTTACCCAACCATTCAGAGTGCGACTACCTGTATTTATGGGTTTCCACTGGGCTTTTATCTGTGGCAACAGCAATGGCAACGGTAGTTACATTCCATTCATAAATATTTTTCATTCACTTATTCTCCCTCTCTCTCTCTCCCTCTCACTCTATTTCTTTCTTTCTCTCTCGAACATTTTGCCTTTTGCGTTCATCTGCCTTTAGCTGAGTCTGAAGTTGAGCCGAGTTGTTGAGCGTTTGATGCCATTTGTTATTGTTGTTGTTGTTGTTGTTGCATTCGCATTTTCAGCACTCGTTTTAGGAAAGAGTTGGAAGAACTGGAGGAGCTTGAATCTTGCAGTTTGGAGCTCTATGAAGCGCCATTGTTTGCATATGTTCGCTGACTGCATCCCTTTGATCTTTTGCCAAGTGAAAGCGATTGCGGCTCCTATCACCCCATCTCCTAGCGCCCCATCTCCTCCCCACAAGAGGCTCCACTCTTCATGCGCTGCCAAAGTTAATTGCAAGGCCTCAAATCGCAGCTCTAATTAAAAAAAAAATGTATATATTTCGCATATTTCTGCAATTAAAATAGAAAAAGTTGAAAACCGTCGCATGGAGAAGCAAGCAATGTCAGAGATGCAGTTTCCCTCTATTTTTTTTTTTTGGACTAATTAGTGTGGCTTTTGACCAAGAAACTGAAGGACACTCTGCGAGTGTGTGCAAAAGAATTCTAGATTAGGATTATAGACTGCACAAATTCACTATGCATTTTTCTCTTTTTTTTTAAATTAAAATAATTTATGTCAAAAGTCGATTAGTTTACCTTATTTTACTTTGGAATGACTAATGTATATATAAAGTGGGTAAATTTGTGTGAAATAAAATAATAAACGGTTGTCAAAATCGAAATCTATGACGAAGTCTGAGAAGGTTTTCCCAAGAAACGACGAGTCTAAAAACAAAATCCCACTTTTAAAACGAAACGATTCGTATTTTGTATTTTGTTATTGGGCTGTTCTAGGCCTATCTCTAAAAAAAATTCAAATAGAGGGCGATTTATTTTGAATTTAGAGATAAGAATTAGTTGGGCAACACTCGATAGAAAACTCCATTAGGAGTGGCCTAAGTAAATGATGAGGAGCGTACATTGTAAACAAATCTTAATAAAATCAGTTGACTGAATATTAAATTTTTAATGATACAAAGTGTTTTAATAATATCTAGAGGTGAAAAATGCTATTTAAATTCTTAATTACTTTATAATTGTATTATTTTTAATAAATGGCCGCAGAGACAGGTGATAATTGCCCCCCCAACCGTCTTATTTTTTACCAAAAATATATTAAAAAACAAGTGGGAAAGGCTATAGTCGAGATCCCGACCATAGGATACCCGTTACTTATATCTATACATTATCGATTCAATCCTAATGTCATATTTACGTTCCCAGAACTAGTTGAAAATCTTAAGCATTCTAATAAGGTTTAACAATACAAAAACTATTGCATACTCTAGGGGGCACCTGTTGATTCAACAACTTAGACACGCAATAACTGCTGTTCTACTTGTCCGATCTTGTTGCGATTCAGTGGGATAATAGATAATAATAACAGATATCGGTTATTACCAAAAAATACGTATTATATGAACAATTGTGGGTGAGGTGGTTTTTCGCGATTTGCGGGGGCGGATGGGGGCGTGGCTTAAATTTGAAACAAACTTGATCTGCGTGAGGTATATGGAAATCTGTGTGACAAATTTGGTTATTATCTCTTAAAGTCAATACAATATACCCTTATACTTATTTTTTATAAGTAACGGGTATAAAAAATATATAATTAAAAGTATTAATAAAAGTTTAAAAGAAATTTTACCTAAATTTGACCAATTTCAGCAGAAAAAGAAATCCCAAAAATTGTTTAGTATAATGAAATTTATTAAAAATTTAAAAAGAAATACATTTAATTATTCCGAGTATTATAACTAGGCTCATATCTTATAGCAACTATTTTTTCTGATAATGATAAGAAAAATGGTATCTATTTGATTAATAGTTTTTAAGGCATCTCCTATATAGTCTAGTCGATATAGAAACGTTCGTCTATCCGTATTTTAGTGATAAAATTAATATCAAAATATATTTTCATATACTGTAAAGGGTATCTCACAGTCGGGTTTCGACTATAGCCATTAAGTTTCCGGCAATTATAAAAATATTTTTTAAATATTAATAGTATTTGTAATTTTTAAAAAGCCCAACAACTCAAGTCAGTTAACAACGCCTTTTTCGAATTCCTCTCAGTATTATGGGAAAATTTATGAAAGACTCATAGTTTTGAACTCTGATCTCAGTTGATAAGCTGTTATTCAATTGAGAGAAGATAATGCTGCTGAACTTGGCAAACAGCGATGTCGAAATATTTTGTTTCCCAAAATGTGATCAGTATATTTACAATTCTCGGACGAATCACTCTCGAAATGCGGTTGATTTGTCTGTTTCTCTTGGCAGTAGTTGCTTTAAATACCTGCGATGGCAGTAAGGTGTCGTGCAAAGATGAATATGGCCAAGATGTGGATTGGTAAGCGACTCACTAAATCAATCTCAGCATTGCTTATAGTATATCAAATCAACTTGGCAGGTGGCACATGTACCTGTTACAGAGGTATGCTATCGACGGACCGGGTCAACAATACTTGTTTGTGACTAGTAATGATTATGGAGAGTGGAAGCTGTCCAAAAACTTAATGGGCCACTACAACTCATTGCCAGAGAGGACCTTGGATCCGCTCTACAAAAACAATGACATCCTGTTTGCGGCCTACAATGAATACTATCCCAATGGCACCACATTCGATAAGGGCGGTGCTGCCAATGGCGTAATAGCCTCTGATAATGAAACGGGCATGTGGCTGGTGCACTCGATACCACAGTATCCAACGATGAGTAGAGACCATTATACAGACCCCTTTTCAGACGGTGTAGGCGGACACAGTCTCCTCTGTCTCACACTCGATGTAAAGGGCGTGGAGAAAGTGGGTGATCTGCTCGTCCTTTATGAGCCACATTTCTACTACAAACGGAACCCACTGGCGATAAACAAATTTCCCAAACTGAACCGTGCACTGCATCACGTATGGCACACGGATGGTGTCCTTGAGAAGGATGTGGAACTGCGCACTTTGGACGGCGAGGAGTTCCGGCTGTTTGGCAGGAATGCTAACTCACAAAAAGAGCTCTATGCCGACATTATAGCTCCCGCTTTGGATGTAAGCCTCTTTGTGAGAACCAATCATCCTATGTTTTCAAAAGTCAATATGCCCAGCATTTGCTACAATTCCAATATGGTCTACAACGTCGATGTTGTTGTCTGTCCCGGGTCGCTCATACATAATTACATTTCATCATGGGAGGATCACTCCAAATGGGCTGTCTCCGCCGAAAATGGCTTCAAGTTGTTCGGCTGGCGGATTTGGGGAAGTGATTGGATCTGTGTCGGCGATCTATATCGTTGGGAGACCCATCAGAGTCGAGGGGGTGGCGCCGTTTGTCACAAGAGCTCTCGAGTGAGCGATCTTTATCGAAAAATGGTGCATAGTTATGAAAAATGTACCTAGAGGTAGTTATAATATTACAAAATAAAAGATTTTTTTCCAACCCAAGCAGATATTTAACCAAATTTTAATAATAGAAATTTGACAAAAAAAAATTAACAATGTCGTTTATTATTTAAATGTTTCAATAAACGAAAATTATATTAGTAATATTAAAGTATATTAGTCCCAACTAAAATTCTGAACAGACTTTAAGTGCTTGCAATTTATGTTTATAATAAATATAAACTTAATAAGTATAGACGAAAAATATATTTTGCAGGGACCGTAAATAATGATTATTTTTATTTTTTTAAATACAAAAATCACTTACTTCTAATAGACGTAGATAAAAACGAACTACACAAAAATCTTTAGTTTTGTAAAATCTCTGCATTTCTACCATGATAAAACATGAAAAAATAATTATTACTTTTGATAAAAAAAATAAAACTCAAGAATAATGATTATAAATGATTTTTTTTGCTCAAAATAAAATACAACAATAGTTTTTGACTTCTGTGTTATTATTTAATACCTTTCACATGATATATTTCACACATTTCCTTCAAGATAGAATATTAGGGATCCTATTCATTTTAAATCGTTTATAATCATTATTTTTTTATTTTTTTTTTTTGATAAAAAATAATGATTATTTTTGAGTTTTATTTTTTGATCAAAAATAATGATCATCGGTTAAGAAAATCGTAAAAATCATTTTGTAATCATTAAAAAAGTGATTTTTAAAATAAAACTTATAATGATTACGGTCCCTGATATTTTGCCTTGACTTTTGAAATTAGTCTAGAATTTTACTTGTGTCCCGTTACATAATGGAAAAGTGTACCGTTTCGACTTTCGGTTTTTATAAAAAGATTTATTTCTGTTACGGTTCCGGTTGCGGTACTCAAATTGAAACTGTTAATATCGGTTAACGGATACGGTATTATTCCTTGAAATAAAATCATAAATTTTGAATTTTCAAATACATATTTGATTATAATAGTTATTTTAAAAATTTGCAATATGAACACATAAAAGGCTATTTACTACTTGAATACATTTTATCTGTTTATATATTAATAAATGTCAAACAAACTGGACAACCTTAACTCTATTTAAATCTCATTTCGATACCAGCCTGCCAAAATGTTATTTAACAGTTTTTTGCGAGAGCCTCGCGATTATGCAATGGAAAATGTAAAGCAGATTTTCGTGTTGACAGCGCAATTTAGGCGAATTTAAATGCTTAATGCTAATGTGGCATTAATGCTATGCAATAACAACAGTACACGTACACACACACACATTCATGAATGTTACAAACACATATATATGTGTGTGTGTGTGTATGTGTGCTTATTTAATCATTTATGCAGGCCTTATAAATTTTCATTAAAGTTTAATAAATTTTGGGGCAACAGTTGCCTAAGCAAGCGACTCCTGAACTGTTGAAGTTTGAGTCCTGCTGCTGCAGACTGTTGTCAGTCAGTGATTATGTAAATATTTCAACACAAATTAAAATCAAAATTAAAATTACAAAAAGCTGCCGCCAGCCTTGCCCACAGGCAACACATGTTTCAGCAGCTCCTTGTGGTTCTGTTTGTTCCATCTTCAGTTGCTCCCACTCTTCTCTGTCTCTGTATCTCGGTGGAACGGTACCTAACACTTTGCCGCATCGTTGCCTGCTTAGAAGTTGGAGCTTGGAGGATAGAGAGAGGCAGAACTTGTCTCCCTTTGCTCCACCTCTCACCATGTGTGTCTTATGGGAAATTTAAATAAAGTCAGCAGGCAATTTATTTGCATTAACATGTTGTCTCTGTGTGTCTCTCTTTCCCACTCCATCTGTAGATATGTATGTATATAATATGTATGTGTGTCTGTGTGTGTGTGGCGTATGTTCCTGTATGCAAATTTCCACGCCTGCTGTCAGCCGTTGTCGCTTCGTCATTTTGTCGTCTTGTCGTTGGCCGCTTCATTGAATTTTGCCATGCAATAAAATCAAATTGTTCAAAAGCTGCCTCCATTTCAATGGCAATAACAACAACAAATGCAACAATGGCAACATCAATGCAAGCCAACCGCGCCCACTTCCACTGCGCCGCCCACATTTGACCATTTTTTGATTTATTGCTCGGCTGCAGTATTTTTTCTTTTATTTTGCAGCCAGCCCAAAAGTATGCTATGCTTTTTATTCACATTTCCCACTATAAATCAAATGCAACAAAAAGTTGTTGTTGCCAATGTTGTTGTTGTTGCTGTTGTTGTTGCTGTGTTGCACTCCTGTTGCCAGCCGCTGTGTTTAATCATTAACGTTTTTTTCGTGCCATTTTTTATTGTTATTAATTAATCAGTGGAAATTGTTAAAAGTCGCATGGGAAAAAAGCTCAGGAAAATTGGCATGATAATTAAAAGCATACGAATTTTTAACACACTTTCAACTGAACTACCGCATTTAGTTTAACAAAGTTAAAAATGAAGAGTTTATGTCACATTTTAATTTGATTATAAGTATCAATTCAAGCTTATAACATTTTAAAACTTGGTACATACGCTTTTGTTAAAAAATCAATAAAATAAGAACTATATTTCCAAATATATTTAATTAAGTCAAGTGCCATCCAAATTTGTAAAGTTAAGCAAAACCTTATTTAAATTTTTTTAACTTTACCAATATGGGAACGGTGTGCACAAAGTTCATTGTATAAGTGACCAATAGAAAATCCTTAAAATTTTATAACGCTCGTAATATTATTTTGAAAAATTCCAGAGATTTTATTTATTTACCCTCGACCAAAGCAGTCGTCAGAGAAAAAATGTTAAGGTTTACAAATTAAGTTAAAGATTTAAAAATAAAAATAAAATTTTGAAATTCGATTTTAGATCTGGGGTATCATCACCGACACTTTGGAGAACAAGTCCGACATCACTGCCATATAAGCTTAGACGTTAAATTTACTTCACAATTGCAAATAAATGGAACATATATTTTGTTTATGCTCTAGAAACTTTAAAGGGAATTGAATTTGAATAGAACCGTTCGAAATATCACAGATGCATAAATACTTTCGTTGACAGAAAAGTCGACTGCTGTACATTTATATCCAATTTCCAATCAATTTTTGACATATTCCATGAATAATAGACTTGTTCAAAATAATTTTTATGCATTTTCTCTCAACAATTCATTGACATTCGTTTCTTGGTTTCTTATATTTTTAATTCATTAGAAAAAAAAGATAAATTATTTACCTTTTGTTTTTTTTTTTGTGGACCGATTTTGTAAGTAACGTCTGCCAGTTATCAATACCATTATTAGTATCAATCGAAATGTATCCGAATGTTACTCTTTATTTGAATGCAGTCCATGAAAAAAGTGCTCGCAATTGTCATATTACTCGGATTTCCGTAGCATTCGCAATGTAAACAGTGCATTCAGCTGGCATTCGTTGTCGCACTTATTGTTTATTGTTTATAATTTTTGTAATTTTAATTAAATAACTCGACGTTTTGTTGATGGCAATGGTTTAATTAAAGCATTGCTGATGGCTCACTTGCCAGTTGGCAGTTGGGATTTTGAGGCCATCAGTTTTAATTTGAACTGGGTTTGCTGACAATGAAGTATTTCCTTGCCGAGCGACAAATTGTCATCATTGGTGAGCAGACAAACTAAATCAAAGTCAAGAACCGAAAGAAACTGACATTCTTCCCTCTCCAGTTGACACGATGAAATGTCAAATGGCATTTGCACAAATCATTACGATTAACAAATATTCGTTTATACACTTAAGAGGCCTCCACTCCAAAGTACACATAAAAACAAATGAGCTGACGCCTTTTGTGGATTGAAATAGGGATGGGGATGCAGCTGGGTATAGGGGTAGTGGATAGGGAGTGAGAGGCATCTCCGTTTTGTGGACAGATTTGTGGCGTGTGTAAAAATGCTAAATAAACAACTGACTCAGTGCCAGATCGGAGGAATGATTGAGTGCACTTCATGGGGGCGAATCCGCTTGGATAACTTAATTCCCCGACACTTGATTGTGTTTAGTTCTTAACGTTGTTCACGCCAAAATAACTCGGAACGCTGTTTTCAATTTCATTTCAAGCGCCTCATAAAAATGGCAAATTGAGTGCCGCCCCCGTTGAGTCTCCACTCATATCAGACGAGAGTCCAATTCAAAAACCAGAGACCTCCTCTTCCCTACCCCCTACCACCCCTGACCACTTGCAGTGTCTTGCTGGCTTTTTAACTAATTGCCCAACACGCAGGTCATCATTTTTGGCGCATAGTCGCAATAGGTCGGTAAACAAACAAGCTTTTAGCCATAAAATAGCGTGTGGTAAAACAAAATTCCTCTAAGCATCTAGGCAATATACGTATCGACTCGACTTTGCATTTACCGTGCGTAGTTTCTACCAAAAAAAAAAAAGAGAAAACTATTTCTAATTGCAATGCAAACAAATTTCCGTGCACCGCAGGTGTTCAACAATTTCGACAAATGCATGAATGAAATTAATTGTTGGAAAAATATTTGGCCAACGACGATTGATAGAGCCATTAAGCAAAGGAGGGGGGAATACTATATGCTAACCTAAAGGATCTTAATTGGAATCCGTTCCAGGAAAGTTGAATTTCAGCAATTTTTTAGGTATTTTATTTATAGATTTGAGGTTCATAGCAAATATATAGGTACAGTCAGAGTCCTGCGTATATAATCATTATTATACACATTTCTTGAAAAATAAGTACAATGTTATATTGAATTCGGTGGAGAGTATGTATCAGGGTGGAGGCGACATCTCCGACCCTATAAAATAGGTACGAATATTTATATTCTTGATTAGCATTGAGCTGAGTTCTTATAATCATGTCCGTCTGTCCGTCCGTATAAACAAAACGATCTTAGAACTTATAAGAGGTAGAGCAACTTAATTTTTGGATACAAACTTCTAAAGACCTCAAGCATATCAAGTTTGCTATTTTCGGTAATAAAAGCTATTATTATCTATGATCCTAAATAATCGCATCAACATCAAGGTATGTAACGGGTGTTCCTATACTCCGGGTCTTGACTTTAGCCTTTCCCAATTGTTTTTATTTATTGTGAGTAGCTCAAATGAGTTCGATGCTCAGTTTCTCAAGTTGTATTAAGCCAGGAAAGCCAACATTCTCGGCAACGTCAGTAGCATTTGTCAACAACAACATTTGACCCTTCAGGTAGCCAACTGGCTGACCACAAGTGAGCCGGCCGGTAGGTCTTGTGGGGGCTGCCATTGACAATATACTTACATTGCCACTGTTCAGCCAACCCCTGTAATCCAAGGAGCAAGGAGCAGGGGACTCTTTGTTTTGTGTACTTGGTCTGTTCCTGTGTGCGAAATAGATAGAGAGAGAGAGAGAGAGCAGGCGACACAAGACTCAAACAAAGCTCAAGTCATGCGCATTGAATGTTTCATATTCCAAGTTCCACAATCTGTGAATAGACTTAATATTAATTTGCACTTTAAATTAAAATAATATTAAGTTAGAAATGCGAATTTATTCAGTTAAAATTGAATTAATATTCTCATCATTATGTTTTGCACACAGGTTGTTGCAAATTTAAAATTCAACGCTCCAACTGCAAACGAGTTGGCATCTCCGGCAGCTCCAATTCGCACTCGTTTCACTCGTTGACACCGGCGCAGTGCACAGCTGTTTGCTCTCTCTGCCGCTCAGTTGGTCGCTCTTTTAGTGGCGCTCTCTTTTGATTTGCACGAACAAACAAAGGGGGCGGTTTGCCAGTGGCCTGCTTGGAAAAGTCACCAGAAATGTCAGTTAGCAAGTGGAAATCACCGGAAAAACTACGCAACGCGGCAAAAACCAAAGCGACACTCGGCAAGCGGCAAACAGTAGCAAAACGCTAACGACAGCAGAGCAGCGACATCAGCAGCGCGTCGGCAGCGGGTCGGGCAGCTGAATGAAGTGAATGAAAGAGTAAAAGAATGCACGAATGCGAAACGCGACAGCAGCGGCGGCGGCGAATGCTGATAACAAAGCGTGCGGCGCGTTAATAACAATAACAACAAAACAGTCGCGCGTTTAATTAACAGACAGCCAAAGCCAAAGCCAAAGCCATAGCAGCAGCGGCAGCGCAGTCCGGGTTAACGTTAGCGTCAACGTCAACGTCGCGTGTGGGAGTTTACAGTTTCATCAAACAGAGACAGAAAGAGAGAAGGAGAGAGCATAAAACTGATAAAAACTGCATTTGATTGCAATTTTGGCGGCATTTGCAAACCGGACGGCGGCGAACGCGCAACGCAAAAAGAAATCAATAAAAAACAAAACAACCAA
This sequence comes from Drosophila phalerata, assembly GCA_951394115.2. Taxonomy (NCBI): domain Eukaryota; kingdom Metazoa; phylum Arthropoda; class Insecta; order Diptera; family Drosophilidae; genus Drosophila; species Drosophila phalerata. The sequence goes on from OX596004.2 coordinate 15,640,095, forward strand.
ACGGTAAACGACAAAAGTTTGCTTCTATGCGTGTGCGTGTTTGTGTGTGTGTGTGTGAGTCTGTGAATGTGTGTGTGCGTGTGTATCTGAATAGCAAAAAGTTTGTTCGCTTGTGAGCGCAGCTGTTTGTTGAAAGTGAAGGAAAAATCATTGACGGAAAATGCGAAAAAAGCTAAAAAAAAAAAACACAAAAGATAAAAACAAAAACAACACACAGTTCCATTCACAACAACAACAGTAGCAATAGACGAAACAGCAACAACAACAACAACGGCAAACACAAACAACACAAAGAGAGCGAGCGCCGACGTCGACGTCGACGTCTCTGTCGTTAGCTCAGACGACAACGTCAAGTTTTTTCTTTCGTTTTGTGTATTTACGAGACGAGTTTACTCCAACAACAACAAAAACAAGCACAACAACGCCAGACATGCTTTGTTTTTGTAGCAGCTAGCACGCCTGCAAAAAGTATCTAGATACTTTTTGTTTAGCTTTTATTTAGCTTGCTGTTTGTCGCTCACTTTAATGACAGACCAGCAAAAGTTGAATTTAAATATGCCGGCAAATGTTTTAATTTCGAAATTATAAAATGTACATAATTTAGATCCTTTTTTTGTTAAACCTTTATTTTCATTGCTATTTGTCGCACACTTTAATTCGAAATTATAAAATGTACATATTCTGCCAAAGAGTATCTTAAGAAACTTATTGTTAACATTTTATTTTCAGTTGAATTTATCGACCAGGCCAGAACAAGTTGAGTTTAAATTTGCCAGCAAATGTTTTAATTTCGAAATTATAAAATGTACATATTCTGTCAAAGAGTATTTATAGATACTTTTTGTTAACATTTCATTTTCAGTTTAATTTATCGCACACTTTAATGACAGACCAGATAAAGTTGAATTTAAATTTGCCGGCAAATATTTTAATTTCGAAATTATAAAATGTACACATTCTGTGTTTTTTTTTTCTCTCTGAGCTTCTTCCGTCAGGTTATGCTAAAGGGTTACCATCTAGCATTTATGCTCGCTCTCTTTCTCGCATGTTGGCAAGTCGTCAGCAGTCACCAAACACACTCGGCACTCAACTTCTGTCTGGTGCTTTAATTGAGTTAGTCTGGCAAGGCAGAAACAGAAACAGAAACAGCAACAGAAACACGCATGGAACAGAGGCAGAAGCGGAGGCAGGGAAAGAGAAGCATAAAGAGAATCCTTGTCTAGCGGGAATTGAAGCTTTTAACCTGCAAAAATTTCAAATGCATAGAAATTGCATTCACATTTTCTTGATGTGTTATTTCAACTTCTGTCTGATAACTTCTTACTTATTAAATTTTCGCTTTTATTTCATACCAATTTGTATACTAGGAAAGTTTGTCTCCTCGATGTATTGGTATTTATATCATTACCTGAATAAGGTTTATTAATACCGTATATTTCTTAAAAAGAGCCATATGAGAAATTGTTGAACTTGGAAAATGTGAAACGTTGGGAAATCCATTTATTAATCTTCTTTGCTTTAATAAAAGTCTAATAAAATATTGCGGGCCATTTATGATATATATTTCTAAAGTAATTCTTGTATGCCTATTAAATATTTTAATTCCTGGTTATTAAATTTTTTCAACAGTAAAGTATCCCTGTTTGAAATATAACGTAAATTAGTTTACAGTTTACAGGACTTTTTTCTTTTATAATTTTACGTGTTTGTGTTTCTTTTCAAAGGGTTTAACAAACACTTTAGAAAAAGCATGACAAACTTTTTATTTGTTGCATTTTGTTGTGCGCCTTTGAAATATTTGGCATTTTTTGTATTAAATTGTCAGTGAAACGAGTTGTCTGTGTTCCGTCCCTTATCCGCCGTGTTTTGGTTGCTGCCCCATTCTCAGACCAGACTAACGCGATGGCAACAATTCAAAACGTGAACTGCCACTAAAAGATGCCAAAAATCTGCGCATTTAAAATATTTGCCCCAGAGCCCATTGAGAGGCAGCCAACCGGGCAGAGGCTGGAATTGTGCACCATAAACAGAGAGAGAGAGAGAGAGGTGAGCAGAAGGCGGGAAGGAGGGAAGAGGAGCAGGGCATAGCTTTGCCAGCTGAGTCCGCCACTTGGCTGCGATTTGATTTAGTTGTTTAGCCTGCGAGGCGGCCAATGCCGATTGCCAGTTGCCTCCCTTTGTCTACCAACCTCGCACCTGGCTTCCATTCTGAGCTCTCTGTTTGTTGTTTGCTGATGGTCTCCGTTTATTTGTGTTTGTTTGTGTCTCTATCTCTATCTGTGTCTGTGTCTGTGTTTGTCTCTCTCTCTGTGTGTTGTTGCCACGTGCGTCTCTCATTTGTCTTTGGGCCTTTTCGTAACCGGCTTTTGTTTTGTTTTCTCTTTCGATTTATTGCTCTCCAATTACTAATCAATATTTCCACAGGTTCCCACAAGGAAACAATGAAGTGCAATAATAGTTGAACCCATTATATTGTACATGACAAACTCAAAAATTCAATGTATAACTTTAAGTAATTGATAAATATAAAAAAGAAACCATTCCGTTCCGTGCCGTGCTAATGCAAAACGTATACGACCCACAGATAAATCTGTTAACTTAACCTAAGTGCAATAACTACTTAAGCAATTCAACGAACTACATATACGAGAATCTCCTGGAATTCCTTTTATTTGAAAACTGTCAACAAATAAAGCTGGTAAGTCTTAAACAAAATAAAATTATTAAAAAGGACCTTATTGAGTTTAAAATATTTATATTTGTGGATCAATATAGGACGTATATTGAAAAATTTGAAAATTTTACCAACTTGGAAATATAAAAATCGAATTCATTGTCTCAAAACATTTCATCTGCTTAAAATACATTTTTATACAAGTTTAAATGCAAACAAAGTCATGCAAATATTAGGGATCTCCTGATTGAATGTGAACAGAGACCGGATATCGAAGAGCTTTCCACAGTCAAAAAACAGGGGCAACAATACGATATGCATACTCTCGATACTCTCTATTAGATCTTTAAGATTCATCCGATTAGCAATAATAGCCAATAATAAATGATATTTTTATAGTTTAAGGATGCTACTGAAATACCTAAGATACATATCGATTTAAGTTCTGTTTTAAAATTCTATTGAACTCTTAATTAACTTAATTTAAAATTTGTATTAATATCAGTAAATATATTTTTTTTTAAATATCTCGTTGAAATATCAGGAAAATGTATGTTTCAAATATGAATTATTGCGAAAGTGCTTTCTACTGCTATACCAAAGATTCTTAATCAGGGGTGTTTCAGAAAAGTAAGCCAGCCGAATACCAACAAGTCATTTGAATCCCATAGTGTTTTTAAAGGTACTACTAAGATTGCTTCTATTTGATGTATAACTAAATGATAATAATAATAATTCATTATAATAATTGCGAATTGTAATTGTTTCCTTTCACGTAATTTATGATATAAATCTATTCAATTTTGAAATATAATGTATTTCGTTTGTCTTTTAATTCCAATTGATTTAATTGAAACTGTTTTATAGTTTTACAACTGTTGGCTAGTTTCTCCTTAAATTGCTCCTGTTTTCGGATGTTTTTGATGGCTTGTGCATTTCCTAGTCCATGCTTAACGGCTTCAATTTGCCTTCAAATACTGAACCTGAACTCAATTGGGTAGCCGAAAGGGAGAAAATAGACTTCAAAGACGGGGCCGCAAGGGGTCGGTGCAGTGCGGGCGGGAAGTAATCCAAAACACCATTCAAGGGCAACTTTCACCAACTCTCGAGTGAAATTCGCTACTCTTCCTGTTCTCCTCTCTGTCTCTCTCTCTCTCCTTCGCTGTCCCGGTTCCCTTTCTTCCAGTTGTGGCTGTAGTTGATGTGTTTTTGTTGTGCCGTACCACCCGGTGGCTATATTGCCTGGCCATCGGCGCTACCGTCTGGCATTTTCATTTCGCCAGTTGGCCACTTGCCGCAGTGGTCGGTCGGTCCACATTGGCAGTTTGGGTTCGTTGTGGCCCGGACATACATCAGGCCAAGTTCAAATTTCCTTTTTTATGAGTGGCAAAATTGTTGCTGCCTCTTCTGCAGTTGTTGTTGTTATTATTATTCCTCAGTTTTCCTTCTCCCCCAAAAATCAAACTAAGTAGAGGAAGGAACATTTTGAAAATGCCTGCCTGGCAGCAGCGAGGCAAGGACATGGTCAGAGCACATGGAGCAAGAGCCGCCATTGATGGCGTCGCACCTTCCAACCACCCCCAAATGCGACGACGACGATGACGACGACGACGTCGACGACGTCCAAGTCCGTCGACCCGGGCACATAACGATGCAGGCTCTGCCAGGCAGTCTCGCAACGTTTTCAACAATTTCCACATTTTATCTAACCACCCCCAAAGTGTCGACTGCAGCGTCGACGTCGCGTCGTTGCCGTCGGAAAAAAGGGAAAATCCTGAGGGCAACGCAAGGAGAGAGCAGAGAGGCAAATTGTAGACGTTGCAGACGTTACTCTAGTGTTTGTAGTCTCTTTGAAGGCTTTGAAGAAAGCTACCAACTAAACACATATTTGACCTATCGTTATAAAATGCCTTAGATGAAATTATTAGTAATATCAAATAATGGAAAACTTGTGCTATAAAACTCTAAATCGAACGATCTAATTTCGAAATAACTATTTAAATTCTATCAAATTAACTATTAAAAAATTCATTAGAAGTATTTTTCTTTATATCAAAAAATAACCTATTTTATATTGCCAGAGCATTAAGACACAAGAGCATTAAAACTTCTAAATTAATTTTTTTGTAGGCAACTTTTCCTGTTTCTTGTTGCTTGATTTGTTGTGCTTTGTTGTGCATTTTTTGTTGTTGTTGTTGCGGCTTGTTCTGGCTCTTTACCTAGACAAATCACACACGTCAGACAACAAAAAAGGGAAAAAATACCAAAACGTGTTTAACATTTTCATCTCGGCTCGCATTTCCACTTTACAGTTAGCAATTTTAAACAATTTTTCTTGTTGCTCTCCAAAGTATCTGCTAACCCTTGCACATGGGGAATATAAGAAATGGGCAAGAGAAAAAGAGAAAAAGAAAAAAAAAAGAAGAGAAGAGAAAATTGTTTTTCTTTTGCTTTAATTTTGGTAATTTTTCTTGTGCCAAAAGAAAAATCGAGTTGTCGTTTTTGGGTTCAAGCCGTCGCCCCCAAAAACCGATTCTTGGGGGTTGGTTTTGCCTTGAGTTTTCATTTTCCCTTGCGTTTGCCTTGTACTTTACTTTGTTGTATGTTTATGCGCTACGCGTTTTTCCCAAGATTGACTTTGACATTAGCCCCAAACGCACACACACACACACACACACTCATAGAGACACATACATATACATATATATCTAGGACTAGGGCGCTACGGGGAGCCTCTCGCTTTCGACACGGTTCGCTGTCGTCGTCGTCGTTGTCGCTCTCGTTGTTGTTGCCGTTGACGTTGTCCGCCATGTTGTTTTATTTTAGCACATTTACGTCATAATGGCATTTCCTTCCGCTGCTGTATATATATATTTTTTTTTTTCTTTCGCTTCCTTTCCTTTGACTTTTCCTCTTTCTCGGCTGTACGCATTTTATGTCGTGTCGCCTCACGTCTTGTCTTGTTGTTGTTGTTTTTGTTGTTGCTGCTGTAATTTTCATTGTGTCTGCTTTAGAAATTTATCAGAGTCCTTGCTTTAATTTAGCTTCGTCTTCCTTTATCATTTGCTCTTCTTTTCGACTGTAATTGCTGTGCTTTATTGTTGTTGTTGTTGTTGTTATTGTTTGTCATTATTCGCTCGGCTTTCTCAACTTTTTCTACTTTTTAGCACACTTTTTGTTGCTATTTAATTTGATTTCCTTTTGATTTTTATTAGTTTCTATACATTGGCCCCATTTTCACAAGGGTTTCCTTTGTTACCCCCATAATCGGGCAAATATTTAAGTCATGGCGTAGTTCTTCCCTTAAACCAACAACTTTGCAAGCAATTTAAGTTGCTGTCAGTTATTCCCCCTTAATCGAACTCGAATTCGAATTCGAACTGAAACCTGAAATGAACCCCAAACCGCATTGACAGCAGCGTCGGGCAGCAGGCGGCATTGACAATGATTGATTACCAAATGGAAACTGTTTGGGCTACCACAAGAGCTAACCAATCTTTCCCGATCCCCACCTGATGTCCCACATGAACCTGCCGTTACTTGGGCTTATCGCTGCCCACGCAATGGCAACCAACAAAAAAAATATTTCATTATCTTTTTGCTCGTTAGTTTTTCACTGTCTGTATCTTTCTTTTTCTGGTAGCTCGGCACACACAAGTTAATTGTAATTACACGTAGATAGTCGCACGATTAGATTCAATTTGTGGGTCCCCTCTGCACTCGATTCACTTATCTCTCAGCGGCTTTAGCTTTATTTTTACATTGTATTGAGTCGTTTAATCTGATTTTTATGTTCATATTCAGTATTTTTCTTTGAAAGTATAGTTGATTTTGTAATTTTTGGTGTACACCAAATTGAACTCAATTATGGGGACACAATGCACAATGCGGCTGGGCTGATAACAGAGTTAGACCTTAACGCTTAGGTTGGGTAATTTACACCCAATTCAGGGCCCTGAGATTTATGAAGAGCCACTCATTGAATTGTGCCATAGAACTCAATCGTTTGACAGTTGGTTGAGATTTACGATGATGAAAGTGAAACAGTTATTGGACATCGATTTCTTCTCACCTTTATTACAATCAATGTGGCAACTCTAAACTGTGGTTTGTATAGAACTCTATTTAGATGTTAAACTCTTCTGTTATATTTGTTTCGACCCAACTCATTTTGTGACAACTCTGTAAAATAAGATAAAATTTCGTAAGTGTCTACTTTAATATTTATTACCCAATGCCACTCATTTCTTTGTTTGTCACCCTGGCAACTCTACACTACTTTCCCATCCCGAAGAGAAAAAAAACTCAGCTTAGGCTCCAAGCTGAAGCTGACATATACAAATGGGACACCTCTTGAGGCTCCTCGAGTACCACAGTGTATTCCAGCTCCCATTATCATGCCCATAATTTTGTCCCATTTCTCTTTTCTACATCTGACTCCCATCTGTCTGCTCTGGAGCTGACTACACCCTTGTCAAGTGGAGGAGCGCCTAAAAAAGGCGACGTGTGAATGAAAATTACTCCCTAAAATGCTTCAGTTGACAATCTTTATTAATCAATTAAACTGATGTGGGAGTGAATGTGTCTTTCTGGTTTCCTTTCGATTCTGTAAGTAATTAAATTAAAATGCAAGCATGTGTTTTTTCACAGCAGCAACAGCAGCAACAGCAGCAGCAACAGCAGCATTTGCAGCATCCTAGTACATCCGTACATCCGCTGCAAACCCGAGGGATTACCCGCAGTCGTTGTCGTCGACGACGGTTGACAAAAGCGTTGACAGCTCTGGAAGAGGAGCACACGGACGGAGACGATGACGATGACGACGACGGCGACGCGGTTGACAACGGCATTTAATCAATCAATTTTGAACGGTAATCAAGCGGCCAGCTTAAACTAAAGTAGGGGATGGCTTTAGGAACGGGACAACGACAGGGACAGGGACAGGGACAGAGACAAGGGCAAGGGCATACTAGGGATTGGCTAGAGAATGGAACTGTTGTTGAGCTGCTGTGCATTTGATTGATTGGTTACTTGGCTCAATGGATCACCACGAACTTCGTTGGCTACGCACTTTGAAAGTCGTTTAATTTCCAAATTATAAATACGATATTGCAGAAGCACTGATGAAAAACAGAAAAACAGCTGGCGTTGAATGATTAACTAGAAACACCACTTTTTTGTCTAATTAATTTTGGCAATTGGGTAGATTGGTCGGACTTATATGGGGTTATCTGCAAAGCGAAAACGATAATACTCTTGATTAAAATTTCCAGATTTTTTTTTTCGAATTTGACAAATTTATTCCATTAGCTTTGTTCCTGTATTTTAGTATTTCTGAATTTAGAGTGCTTGTGCGTCGTTCTGGCGCCACTTACGTAACAGATAGATCGCTGGGAGGCAGGAACAAAGCCCACAGCTATTTTAATCTAAATTCTGGAAATTTATCATATTTTTTGCGGTATATGTTGAATACAGAATTTATAAAGATTTTGATGAATGATTTGAGTTTTTAAAATAATTACAAAGTAATGAAAGTCTTTTATTTAAATTTATGTATTTCATTTTCGTTTCGAGTTACAGACTAAGTAGTACTCTTCAAGTTCTCTTGGATTTTTCCAGCTGTATTCTGTTCATTGGTCACTTTTTCCAAGTGCGATTACTTTTGGCTAATTTGTCTTACCTGGGAATCGCCCTGAGTCTCATACATCATACGCCCTGTTGCCGTCGCTCTCGTCTCAGTGACACTTGACAGCCGAGTGAAGAGTGAGTGCAGAGTTGAGTTCGAGTATTTTGTGATGCTGCCAGTTGGTGGCTGCACTTTGACTTGAACTTCAATTGCTGCACAGCTGTTGTGAAGTAATTGCCATCCATTAGTTACGAGCACGAGTATCAATCAAAGGCAGCTGCGAAATGACTAAAATGTTTGTGTGTGTGTTGGCTTATAAATTCGTCACATTTCGAGACAAATTTCAATAATTCGTTTCACGCTTTTGAAAATTAAAAATTGAAAAACATTATAATGATGACAACACGCGATCAAAACAGTTTAAACGCCGATCAAATATTGAGTCCCGCTACACTTTGCGGGTGCTACGAGTTATGATTATGCAAGGCCCCAATAGACATCTACATCTGCATAAATAATCAGGGGAGCCCTCACTCTATTTGTCGCCTAACACTTTTGTCGACGGCACCTTTTGATCTGCCAGCGCCAATTTAGTTTGTTATTGTTTTTGTTATTGTTATTGTTTTACTTTGTTTTTGCCTTTGCTATTGCTTTTGTTGCTAGTGAATTCCAATCAAACGGAGCCCCAATTTCCCCTCGATAGGCCATACTCCCTGTCCCCTCCGACCTCACTTGACTGTCTCCCTCACTCTCTGCGTATCAAAGACAAAAAGCCGACGACGCTGTAAAAATTTGTTGATATTTGTTGCTGTTGTTACTATAAAGTTGCTGCAAAAGTTTTTGCCAGCGCAGATAAGCGAAATAGTTGGCAACGCGGCCAGAAATTGGAACCAACTCCCACATTTTGAGCATATTTTTATATATTTGCTCAAGTATATAAATAATAATTAGCTGCAGTTGTTGGGCATTTCTGTTGCTATTGTTTTTGTTGTTGTTGTTGCTGTTGTGCTGTGATTTGTTGCTGCGTTTTCTACGCATTATATAAAAATTTATGCGATAAAAGTTTGCCTTCTTCTACGAAGCTACTGCACAAAATTTCATAACTCACATTAATGCTTATTAATTTTTATTGTTATTATTTGTAGCCCATAATTAATTGTCTATTTGTCTGTTGTTGGTATTTTTATTGCTCGAAACGGAGCACGCACCGTTTCGAGGTGCTAACGAAATGAATTCGTTTTGTATTTCTTTTCTGCTTGTTGTTATTCATTTTATTATTTTTATTTTAGTTTTTTAATGAAAATTAATGCGGGTTTCATCTTAAAACGAAGCACGGCTGCGATGAAACTGCTTTGGTCAGGTTTATTATGCAAATTCTTGATGTTTTTATTGAAAACAGCAACACTTATATAGAGAAGTTATAGAGCTATAGCATTTGAACAATTTGCATCCAAACTTCAACTGGTCCCTTGACTTGTGCTAATGAGTGGATCCAAAATAGCGTCAAATAATAACATGCATACTTGTATTTGGAATTTCTACTTTTGCATATGTTAAAACTACATATAACATTAATTATATAGTCAATTAAATTAATTAAAAGTCGCAGTAACAATATTAATAATAATGATTGTGATAATATTAAAGACTAAAATTTATATTCAGTTATGATTTGTGCTCATTGTGAAATATAATATATTCAGTATTCAAACAGTGTGACAATGGAGGACTTGAATTAGACGGTCTTTGCTTTCTGCTTCATTTAATTGAGTTCAACTGTTTATTTTTGATAGTTAATGATGTGACCATGGAGTACATATTTCGTAATTTCTAAACAGAAAAAAAAATCCGAAATTCCGGACTAAAATTAATCCAATGCGGTATCAGAACTGCAGTAATCCCGGATTCTTATAAACCCAAACAATATTTTCATTTTTGGGGTTCTAAAATATTTGTTTTCTGTTAGATTACAATATTTAGCCTTCTTTAACTTTTTAAATGTCGATTTTTTTCAAATAGTTTCTATTTTATTTACGTATTATCTAAATTATATCCATACTTAAAAAATAAAACTAAAATCTAATTTTGTCTTTTAACTATCAACATTTCCTCACAAACGGTCGTGATTTCTTTTGCAACAGATTTGATGGTTAATAGCTCGTTGCGCACTTGATTTCGGGAATGTACACTGTACATTGTACAGTTCAGACAGGAGGCTTCCCTAGGAGTCGCCAACTAGACGGCAATGAGAACAGGCAGACAAAAAGCGCAACTCCATTTGGAGTTGGAACGAAGCGGAAGTTGAGTTGAGTCTCACCGAGAACTGGCAACACTTGCTGCCAAATAATTGCAATAGTGCTTCTTCTCATGGCGCCTCCTGCTTTGCCACATGTGTGTGTGTGAAGAGAAGAGGTCCTGTCGCTGTTTTCCCTGTTCTCCCTGTTGTTACTGCTGTTGCTCCTTTTGCCGACATTATTGCCACAAAATGTCACACCGCAGTTGGCGCCCATTTTCAGCTGCAACATCAGGATCCCTTAGTGTCGCTTGCTCCGTTAGTTGTCGCACTTCATTTGAAACTTCATTACAAGAGGACGATGCAGCCGTGTGTTCCTCTTGCTAACATGAGTGTCTGTCTGTGCGTGTGTGTGTGTGTGGTGTCCCAACAGCCGTTGCCAACTGTGAAAATTCAGTTGAAACCAGTGTCGCGTTGCCAGCGTAATTGAAAAATTATTTTTATGGAAATTTACACACAAACAGAGAAAAGAGAAAGAGTGAAGTAAATACTTTAAAATTTAATAAACTTTTTACGCACCATTAAAAAAATCAACCGCGAAACATCAAAAGTCAATTTGTGTTATTTTAAAAACTTTTAATGCACGCACAGTGCACAAAATAGAGAATACATGATGACAGAGGGGGAGAACAGAAGGAAGAAAGGACATTGCCAGATAAATGTGGCAATTTTACGCTTTTGCGGCGTTAAATTTTAATAACGGCCCGCCATCCAAATGGTCATTGACAGGCACCTCGGACCCCGACATGTCCTCAGTCAGTCATGTCCGTCTCTCCGTCTGACAGTCAGTCTGGCTGTTTGTCCGTCCGTCCCTCAGCCTGTCAGTTTGTGCGCTGGCTAATAGTTGTGTGGTTCGTTGTTGGTTTTTCGGCCAATTATGAAAATGACAGCCTCCCGTTAGGTTCGTCCTCTCCCCTCTCCCCTCTCCCCTCGCCCCTTTCTCTTTGACTGGGTCTCTGATTTCGACGCTGACCAATGGAGCCTAATGCGATTTGCATGTGGCGCCGATAAAAGCCAACGACAGCAGCGTCAAAAAATTATTTTGATTAACTGACGTTAATCGTTTCGGGCCGTGTCGACTACATGGCTCAAATATGTTTGCAAACATTTTAGTAAAAATTGATTTTCCTCAATTTGAAATTGTTAAAGTTCAGCCATTTATTTATTATGTTGTTAAAAATCAAAAAGCGTTGAGCACACAATTGTGAAATGCTAAATGTTCACAAAAGCAAAAACAGTATGTAAAATATTTTAAATCACATTTGTGCATGAATGAAGAACAGAACATATAGGTATTTGCATATGAAAAATATTTAAAAATACCATTTTTTATATTCCGAATGGATGTCTGCCAACAGTAATAATAATAAGCAATTAAAGTTCACTTCAAAGGGAAAATATTTACTATTATTTTCCTTTTTAAAATCAGATTGATTTACTATGAATATAAAATATTGCTGATAGTTTTGTAAGAACATTATATTAGATAAAAGTAGTTTTTCATGAAGATAAATACTTTATTGTAATTAATTAATGATTATATTTAAAATGAATCATAAGTATAACATTATAACTCGTGTATATAAAGAATATGTTAGCTCATTAAAAGAAAGAAATCTTTATTGTGTTGATTTCGATAATTAAAACTCTGGCTCTGGGTCCACCTATGTAATTTGATGGCTCTATTCAGTAAATTGTTAAGCTGTCTTCTAATATAGCTATAAGACTCAATTTCAAGTGATATTTTTCATTTCATCAGCGGACAAATTCTGAAAAAATCCTCTTAAAAAATTATCGAAACAATTTGCCCACGCAAATGAGAGTGCGGGCGAGAGAACAGTCGTATCATTCATTCCCCACACGAGTGTGGAAATTCGAAAAAACGAGCCATGACAAAATTGAGCTGCTGTCAATTGTTGCCAGCTGCCCCTTCCCCTTTGCGTTCCCCATCCCCACTCACCATCAACAATGTAACTCAAAACGATTGAGAGAAGGCGTTGAAATTGTAGAATGACGAGGTCGTGTCCGGGCGGACGTGAGCGGGCAGCAAAGCTGCGGCTTAGACACCTCACATGCAGTGGAACTGGCTAGAGATGTGGCAGATGGTTGGAGTGAGCTGTGAGGAGTGAGCAGTGAGGTTAGAGGTGTAGCCCAATGTAAACAAGACCAGAAAGGTGTGTAAATAATGCGTAAAAATAATAACAATCATAATTTGTGTTGACTCTTTGAATTTCTATGGGGCCAGCTTATGGGCTCAAGTGCTCAGGCCTCTGTCTCTGTCTCTGTCCCTGTACCAGGTGCCAGGTCTCAGGTCCCAGGTCCCAGGTCTCAATCCCCACTCCCCAGACTTATAATTAAGCGTAGCTGTTGAAATGTTTGCCCACACTATGGCAACGACAGCACTCAATTCAATTACGAGTACATTTTTCAGCTTCCAAAATATATAAATTGCTTAATTCTCGCTAACCAGTTAGCCCGGGCTTTGACCAACATGGTTGCCACTAGACGCACTCCAAACTCGACTGTTTGCATCGCCAATTTGATGCGGGCAACGCGTCAAGTCCATTAAAGCGAACAAGTTGCAAAAACTTACCAAATTCGAATGCTAAAATGCACCACCAAAATGATGTGGCAAGTGGCAAATGATGTTAATGACAAATGAGCAGCTCGCTCGGCCAACATGACCAGTTTTGGCTATGTACCTCTTGACGTGGCTGTTGTCACGCCACTTGAAATTACTTTCGACTCAACGAGCGAATTCCTCGCACTTCATATATGCCTCTACAAATATGAGAGATCATGAAGAAGGAGTAAAAACTTACAGTAAAAACATTTTATCTTTCTCTACTTTTTTAAATTATTTTTTTAAATAAACAATGACTTTAGGTTTTTTATTCTCTGCTACTTATTTTCATTACTATCAAATCGTGATGAGTTTCCAGGGTGGACAGTGAGTATGAGAGAGCATTCTTAGCCTTAAGTCGTTCTTTTAAAAATACTTCAAATTTAAGGGAAGTATCAAAATTTGTTAAAAATGAACAAATATCTATATACCTAAATTGTTGTCCATATGTCTGCTATATCCGAGAAAGAATTATTCTTTTGATTAAAAAGACAGACAGACATAAACTGCTTGACTTAACTTAACTTGAAAAAACTTGGTTAGCAGGTATCGGACCACTATATCCTATAGCTGCCATAGGAACGCTCGGTCTAAAATTAAGTTTCAGTAAGAAAAACTTTTTTTGGTTCAAATCGGTTCACTATATTGTATAGCTGCAATATCAATTCAATATTCTATCAATTAGAATGTAAAGATGAGCATAGAGTTTTTTCTCAATAAATTTGAAAACTAATAGTTGAATAACCAATCCCCGCAATTGAATTGAGTATTGCAAAAATCCAGTATTAACTTTTCCGCAATACAATAATATTTTATTTACTCTTCTAGATTCTGACTGCGTTTTCCATTATCTTTCTTCTCCCTGAGTTTAATGCATATTCAGCAGAGATTTGGCTTCTGCTTTGCTTTTGGCTATGAAGGTCGTTCGAGGCCTATCTGTTCCTTAGGATCATAAACCATTAAAGACGCTGCTTCCATTATAATGGTATATACATACTTACACTAGTGTCAATGGCCAGTCGCCTACTAAGAGTTCACCAAACAGAGAGGCTGTCAAAGAGAGAAGAGAGAAAGGAAGAGACTATCTTATGTAATAGCGCTCCTTAGTCAGTTGTCCGCCTGCCCAATGTTCCGCAAGTGCTGCTTCACACACAAAAAAGAAGCAAAAAAATGATAAAAAAAAAATTGAAGAGGAGAAAAAAAATGGCCGCAAAAATGTGAAATATTTAAGGCAAAGTGTCACATAAAAATGACTTATCTGCTTGTATCAAGTGGCGGGTTGGGAATGAAAATGGAGGCCGTTTAGAGGCCTCGCCTTGCCTTGCCACGCGCTGAAAATTGTCAAACGGCACATTTGGGAGAGCGTCAGTCGAGTCGAGTCGAGTCGAGTCGACTTGAGGGGGCGACTTTTGGGCAGATTGCCTTGCAGCGATGGCGACAACGTGGACATGAACCAGAATGAGGATGAGGATGAGGATGAGGTTGAGGTTGGGGAAGAGGAAGAGAATGAGGTCGTTGTGTTATCTTTATGCCAAATCCAGTTGGGATTAATTGGTGTACGCGAGAGTTGAGAGTTGAGAATCTGCAGTATGTAATTTAATAAAGTGAGGCAGGCCGTGCAGAGATACTCGTAAAATGGGAGATTTCTAGCTCTTATCGTTATCAGTTGCCATTGTTGTTGTTTTTGTTTTTGTTATGGAGCCAGTCATGTAGTCAGTCAGTCATTCAGTCATTCATTCATTCATTCATTCAAGTGGTCCGCTCAATTTGCGCTGCCTAAATCGCATTAAATTGCGCGCTGCTGTTGCTGTGTCAGCATACAATTCGCTGGCACTGTACCATGTACATTCACTATATGTATTTATCTACACACATATATCCGCCTCTAAATTGAGTTTTAGTGCATGTTTACCCACGCAAATTGCTCGACTGACTTTACTATAAATCTAACTAAGTGCGACGAGGCGACAGAGCAGCAGCAACGATACGACATCCAACATACAACATTCAACATCAGCATCGTCTCATATGCCAAGTTGGATTTTTATGCAAAATAAATTATAAGTATTATGTACTTGACTATTTATTGCTGACAATGGCGTTGTAGCCAGACTCAAAGAGGCAGACAGACAGACACTGTCAGTCCGACTGACAGTTTGAGAGTGCCAGCAATCCAACAAAGTGGAGCAACTGCAGCGCGGCACAGTTTCAAGCGCCTCTTAATTACTACATACTTACATACATAAACATATATACTTACATACCATATAGTAAATAAACTATATTCTGGGCCAGACAGCCATCAATCGAAGCGATGTCTGGCGTCAGTTTCAACTAAATGCGGAGCCAGCGAAACTGTAATTTTATTGTGGTAAATTATTTGGTAAAGTCGCACTCAGTACGTACATTTACGAATACGAATACGAGTATGAATAGGTGATACAGTTCTCAATTTGCATAGTTAAGCAGATAATGATAATTGAAAGTGGAAGCTTATCTATTGTAAATTGATAAATGTATGTGATACCAAGAATATTCACTGAAGTCTGGGATAAGATTCAAGTAGATGAAAATGATTGAAAGCGGAAGCTTTTATTTTTTCTATTATTTGTTATCGCTTTATTTGCATTTTGTCGAAAACAAAAATAATATAATTAAGTTATATTTAAAAACAGAAATGTTTTTAAAAATATAGTAATCGAATATTAATTTATTATGTTTATGTTATCACTGCGAACGGCAGTTCGCTCTAGTGACGAAAGCAGCACGAAGGGTGCGAAAGGCGACTATCAATATATACAGCTAATTTGGAAAATTTGCTACGACTGTCCGATCAGATCGAGTTATATACCGATCGAAAGGTTGAGTCCTAACTTACAAAATGGCATACTACAACTTTTTGTAACTCACCTGGTTCATGAGATACGGGGGTGTAAGTGGGAGGGGAAAAATTTAAACGATCGCAGCTAATGGGGCCGTTGGGGCCTTTTTGTAAAATTTTTTATTTTTAAAAAATTTTAATCAAAAATACGCGTCGATTGATACCCAAATCACCCAAATCCGATAACTGGTTCAAAAGATAATAACATTTGAAATTTTTAGTGGACTTTTCAAATTAAGATGAAAAGTCAGTTTGTTTGTCGGTTCGTTTGCGCGTATCAAAGCGCTAAAAAAGCTTAGATGTAATGATGAGGATTTGTTTCTTTTCAAAAATATAGAAATGTTTGTTCTACGACTTTTTGAATTTCCCGCTAGTTTAGCGGGAAAACGCTATTTCCCGCTAAAATTGAAATTGAATTGCACAATGCCAATTTTCGTGTTTTTTTTTTAATAATTTTTATTTTTATTTAAAGTTTTTATAATAAACTGAATTTAGCTCGTCACAAAATTGGATATCAGAAATTTTGGAGCTAAAAATTGCTTTCGTCACTAGACTTTTACCTTGTGTAGAGGTTTTTTTTGTGGGATAATCATATTTCACGAACCAAATGTTTTGTTTGAAATATTAAATTTTAAAATCAATTTAGGCAGATTTTACATGCGTGAAATAATGTTAATTACTCCTTATATCATCCATTCATCAATGAATTTGTTTGGGGATAACTTACAATACAAAATGATTTAATACCATGAGTCGATTAAAATTGTCTAAAAACGGACTAATGACTGTGTGAAACTAGATAAGCGGTTAAATGAATGCGTCGATTTTAAAGGTAATGTAGAATAAGAGCTAGAAGCTTTCAATTTGTTATAAAGACTTCTGTAATACCTGCGCAGATCAAGTAAATGTTACATTTTAATTGCGACACCGCCTTTAACCATTAATTAAAAACACTAATTACAAGAGCAATACGAAAACTATAGCATTGAGCATACATTGTTGCTAAAAATGTTAATTATCTTTGGCTTTATGTTAATTGAGATATGCGATAAAATCGTGTATTGTACACAGAATGATCAATATTGAGCATTAAATCTGTGCACTTGACGCAGTGCTTTCGCATCCAGAAGTAAACAGTTATGAAGAAATGTGTAAAAGACAATTTGCCAATTAAAAAGCTAATTAAGTACAGGGTCAATAAAAGAGCAAGTCTTGCGACCACCTTATATAAACTCGAAGCTAACATTAATTTCAAATTATTTAGTTGTCGCGATTTCAAATGTTCGTTTGCTCAAAAAGTCGCACAAATACTTTCTTGGATATTTTAAACTGCTTCAAGGACTCTTTTCGAACATGTTGATGTGGCAATTGTGGTGTGCTCTATTGTGTGTCTTATGGGTATATTTCCTGTGGACTCGTCGCAAATTCTATCTGTTAACGTTAAAGATACCTGGCAAGTTGGGCTTGCCAATAGTTGGCATGGCCCTCAATTTGAATAGGGAAAGTATGTGATCGTATTCTCAATTTAAAGTGTGTTTAATGATAAATGAGAATATCAATTTATATGAACGGAATAGACGTGCTGCAGAAAATCTGTTACTACTTGGATATACTTGGCCCTGCAGGATTGACGTGGCTGGGCCCAATACCAATTTTCATTGTGAGCGATCCGCAATTGATACAGGATATTTTTACTTCACCTCATTGCGTTAACAAGGCCATCACTTACAAGGCACTCGATCAAGTCGGTGATTCATTGATGAGCCTAGAAGGTACAGATAAATGTTTAAATGTCTTTAAATGTTGAACTGTCAAAACTTCATCCCTTGCTTAGATCCCCAATGGAGCGTGCATCGGAAATTGCTAAATCCAGCCTTTGGGAATAAGGTACTGCTTAGCTTTGTTCCTGTATTTAACACCGAGACGGCACAACTCCTAAAATCGCTCGATGAATTGGTTGATAAAGGAGAAATGGACTTAAGGCCTTTGCTACAAAGATTTACTCTGAGAATTGCAATTCGTGAGTGTTAAGAGATAGCTATGAATTATTTTTATCTAAACAGTCATTAATGTACAGAAACTACGATGGGCAGTGATGTAAAGTGTATTGAGAATTTTAAAAATGACACACTTCTCCAGGATTACCAGTGGTAGGTACTATTGGACTTGGCATAACTGAATGTTTTGACTATGAGAAAAGTAGTCTTTTAGAAGCCATTACAGATATGTGCATGTCACCATGGCTTGTATATAAAACAGTTCGCCGACTTCTTGGCAAGGAAACACATTTCTCAAGAGCCAAATCAAAGGTTCAGGGATTCATCAGAGAGGTAAAGGTTTTAATAACAATTAATCAAATGTTCACTATTTGAATTTTGTAGCTAATTGAAAGTAATTTGGCAAGGAATACTCCTCAATCGCCCAAGGATAAAAACATATTTATAAATCTAGCAATAGATTTGTGGAAACGCGGCATCTTTAGCTTGAAGAATGTGGAAGATGAATCGAATTCCATTGTGTTCGGAGCCTTTGAAACTACGTCTAATACGATAGCCTATGCATTAATGTTGCTCTCCATGTTTCCTGAGTACCAGGAGAAGGCGTTTGAAGAAATTCTATCATTGTTTCCTCATACTGGAGATTTTGAAGTTACCTACGCTGACACCCAACAAATGGTTTATCTAGATCTAATCCTAAATGAATCGATGCGTGTTATAGCCCCTGTTCCACTTTTGGCGCGACAAGTGTCCCAGGATGTAATGCTTTCAAATGGAGTTGTTCTTCCCAAGGGCCTTCAAATTTTAATCAATATCTTTCACTTGCATCGCAATAAGGAAATTTGGGGAAACGATGCGGATACCTTCAATCCGGATCACTGTCTGCCTCATAACTTGCAGGATAAACATCCCTACGCTTATATACCCTTCACAAAAGGCATACGCAATTGTATAGGTAGAGTTTAATTGTAAATAATAGCTATATTTTATTTAACTACTATCATTTACAGGTTGGAGATATGGTTTAATATCCGCCAAACTGACTATAGCGAAATTACTTAGGAATTATAAATTCACAACCAGCTTTAAATTTGAAGATCTTGTCTTTGTCGAGGATATTACCATGAAGCTTAAAACAGTTCCATTAATAAAACTACAACGAAGAAATTAATATTAATTTACATTAATTAGTTTACATCTCTTTCTTACATATTTACCTTAATTTACATTTAAATTATTTTATGGTTCTAGTTCATATTTTGTCTATATATATTTCTTTATATATTGAGTGTTAAAAAAGTAAATAAATCAAAACTTGTTCATTTGAATACCTCCTTTTCCCTTTAAACTGATATTATGTACACAACGATAATACGTACTAAGACTAATGTTGATCATAATAATTTGCTTCATAAATTAAAATTTAGTATAGAATCCATATTCATACGTATAAAAGTCAATAAAAATTACTTACTTTTCTAAATCATTGAAACATTACACACAATGTCGGAAAGAGTAATTTATTACTAAAAATCACTTCTCTAATTCAGTTTATAAAGGGGTCTCATAAAGTAGTGCGCAATTGGTTTGTTTTGTTTTATCCATACAATTGTCATTACTACATAAGCGGAATATAATAGTTTAGCTATACTCTAAAAATGTGTAGTAAATATATAATTAAAAGCAAGCAGCCGTTGCACCTGCCCCTGCTGCCGCATCCACCGAGAACCGCTATGCAAATGAAGGCATAGTATATAAAAGGCAATAGGCTAATTAAAATCGTTTGTAACTAGTTTGACTCCCATTGTCGGTTCTCAGTCGAACTGTGTTAAGTTGTGGGCGTAGCTGTTGATGGCGTCAGTTAGGCGCAATCTTCATGAGTCAGTCGCAGTTTGCATTATGCGAATAGTTGCAGTCGAGATGCAACTGCAGATGGATTTCTATGTCAATTGAGTGATATTTTTCCATTGTGCTTCTCGCACCACTGATAACTGGCAGTTGTCTAGGACCAGGGACAAAGGGAAACACTCACCAGCTACTTGTCAATGCACTTGACTTATTTTTCAAGTCGACTCGGGAATGCAAAATTGTTTACAACTAAACGAAGTATTTGCATACAAATTGCTTGAGAACAATTTGCAGAAATCAGAGCGAGCATATGATAAGTAACAACAACAAAAACAACAGACAACCGTTAAAAAAGCTCACTTACAAATGAAAGTGTTAATGATGACGATATGTCATTGTCAGTCCCAGCTGTCGAGGGAAGAGTTGGAAGTCTGGAGTCTGTGACCAGAGCTGGCACATCTTCCATCATAATCAAGAACAGAAGTAGCACAGACCAAGTCCTTTCTACAAACAATAATGAAATAAAAGGAAAGGGACCTACGCGGCGTATACGCAACGATGCGTGGTGGAATCAATAAGCGGCTTTGCGTGTGAGGAATTAGATCCCATTCAAGCGAGACATGAGATGCCATAGACCGCCCATGGTTCGCCCAGCTCATAAATTAGCTCCCCTTCCCCAAAGGTTTGGAAGATAACTCCAAACCAAATCAGAGACAATGGCCAAAAGCCCAAAACCCAACCAAACAGGACGTGTCAGCCTGTCAGCTACCCGAAAAGAATAAACGCGAGAAGCGTACAAAATTTGCATGTAACACTAAAATAAAATTTAATTACGCTTGTCGCCTGTCAGTCCTCATTAAACGGGGACCAAGGCGAAAGAAACAGGAATACTCAGGACTCAGGATTTGCCTATGGGGCTCGCCAAGTGCTGGACGAATTACACGAATTCAATTAAGGCGCAAGTGGACAGCCCTGACAGGTGTGAGGACTTACCGAGCAGAAAGCTTAGACAATGAATTAAGTGGATTAGGATTTGCACGGATTAGGATTTGCACGGAATAAGGGCTAAATAAGGGCAAATTGATACAAACATGCACATTATACATATATGTGCTACATAAGTCGACCAGAAGTGATTTTCAGAATTTAAATTTTAAAATTATATTATAATATATGAATGAAATCTTAATGATTGTTCTTCTGCTCGAGAGTTATTTACTACCAATAACAATTTGGTCTTATTCCAGTTCTAAATCTTTTCTTCTGCTGCAAAACAATAATCTATATACTATTCTATAGTCTTTCAATTTGTTTACCAAAAAAACAATGAAATACTTGGAAATCCCCAGAAATCATTTCCAATTTCCAATTTCGATAAAATTAGCAATTTATATGTATATAAGTAGTCTTTTATAAGTAGTCTGTGTTTAAAATTGAATTAAAATATCAGTATATATATATATATATACTTAAGATTTTTGTGATTTGACTTGTGATTGTACCAATTGACAAGATTGGCTTTCGAAGGAAATGTTTTAAAATATTAAGAAATTTAATTGTGATCTTGAAAGATTTAACCAGAAAATATTTTTATGGACCTCTATTCATATTCCGTCATATAATTGAAGGGATAACCATGTATTAGACTTGAAAGTCAATAGTTAAGAAAAATGGATAGCTTCTTAAAGATGAAATACATATGGTCATGGCCACAGATCTCATACGGAAACTGAGAGCTTAACATGATTATAATTTTAAAACCAAGAAAGATAAACAATATTTTTTGCATTTTGGTCTTAAAAAGAATTGTCTTATACAATTAAGTAACAGAAGGGTTAGGTTTTTCTTCACAAAGATAAGCCGTCAGTAATGTTACGATAACTTTTAGCTGAGACAATATATAGACCACAAGTAGCTTTTGGCTGTGACCATCTATCGACTACAAAACATCTTGTTTAATCTTGGTCAATCCCGATATTTTAGCTGCACTTATCTTAAATCTTTACACTAATGATATATATAGGAACTGCTTGATTATAATATCAACTGGACAAGATATTGAGTTGACTGAACAAACTTTTCAGATTCGGTATTGGCCAAGTGACAAATTGACTGTCAGTTGACTAAGTGTCTCGGATCGCAGATGCTTGTTATTGAGTTTTGATGGGCAAACAATTTCAATCGCCTGGCACTCTAATGAATTGATAAACATTTTGCTTTGGCAACTTTCTAGTTGCAGTTGGAGCCCAGTACAAAGTAATCCCGACAACGACAACAGCTGCCCCAGAATGAATTATAGGAGCAGCAGTGAAACTTTTGCATTATTTTATGAAATTTTTGTTAAACAAATTTGTTGCTCGTCGCCGTTTCAAGTTTGTTGTTGTTGTTGCTGTTGTTGTTGTTGCTGTGCTTAAGTGTAAACAGTGAAGACCCACAGCGGATGGTTTTCCTCATTCCTCTGCAGATCCCAGTCGAGAGTTGCGCAGTTTCTGTCACATGCGTCCCCGGCACACACCTGAGAGCTGACTGAAGGGCAGGATGAGGTAGAGTCTGGTTCGTCCTGTTGGGCAGATAGCAACGACACGAGTCTCAGTTTCATTCCCCTTCCCGATTTGACTCATCCTCGTCCTCGTTGGCGTACTCTACTGTACTGTAAGTATGGTATTATAACTTTTTTTCACGGCATAATTTATGCGCACTTTATGTAAATTTTTTCTATAAACCAACGATGTTAACCGTTGGTTGTGAGCAACGCAAAAAGGATGTGTGTATGTGTATGGATTGTTCCTGTTGTTGTTTTTGTTGTTGATGTTTGCAAAATGTAAACTGTAAGCAGGGTTTGCTTTTAAAGAGAGATATTCTGGGGACTCTACGTAAACGCCCGTAATTATACATTTTTGTGTATGGCACACAAAAGTTTTAGCACTCAGGTTGAGGTATACTCTCGTAGGTTCCCTCCTCCCCAAATTCCCCCTCGTCCAGATCCCGCATTGGCAGTGGCGCTTAATTTTAATGAAAAAAGTTGGGCAACTGGCGCGTGCCAGCAAGTTCTAATTGATTTTCAGATTGATATGCAAAACAGCGTGTCCAGAGCTGCCCCTCCTTCCCTTCTGCCATCCTCCCCTGCTCAGCAGCTCATCCAGCTACATTGACAGCAAAGTTTGAGCCTGCTCCTCCAATGGGCATATAAAATTTCAATTAAAATACCTACGAAATGCTAATGATTATTTGATATGCAACTCATTTGCAATTTGTTTGTCAGTTTTATTTTGCTTTTCCTCCATTTGCTGATACAATATTGCAGTTTGATTGAACTTTACAGTAAAAATGTTCGATATGACATGGTTCACATTTGCCTATAAACCAGCGTGGATATATTTTATATTTTTATCAGATTGTACTCAAACTTTGTGAGCATTTCATGAAAACATGCAAAAAAAAATTTAAAATATGCACATTGTTTTCAACTTAATTTTTAATGAAATGAACCTACGTGTAATCAGAATTATCCAAAATTAATCCGTTAAAAATTAAAAAAATATACAAAGTCCGAGGTCTAGTTATGAGTATATACAAACCAGACCTGAATAGGGATATCCAGAAGAATGGATAAATGTCTGATATACTTTTATGTAATGAGGATTTCTGAAACTGGATAAATTTTTGTTTTGTATTAAAAATATCATTTTAGCTCGTATTCTTGAGATAAATTATAATATATCAATTACCAAATAATTAAATCAAAATTTGTTTCAAAAACCATAAACCCGCATTTAAAAGCAAACGAGAAAGGCTATAGACGAGATCCCGACCATAGGATATCCGTTACTTATTTCAATACCTATAAAAGTACTTTAAAGAAATTACTTGTATATCTTTGAAAACATTAAATCGCCATAACTGCCGTTGTACTGGTCCGAGCTTGATGCGATTCAGTAGAATAATAAATAATAAGTAAAAACGTATTATCTTGAAAACTGTTTGTGTGGTGGTTAAATTGGAATCAATCTTAATCTACATGCGTGGGGTATATATGTATAAATCTGTGTGCACAATTGGTTTACTGTAACTCTTATAGTCTCTGAGATTCTATTGTTCATATAGACGAACAGACAGACATGGCTATATCGACTGGGCTGTTATGCTGATCAAAAATATATATATTTTATAATTTTGAAGATGCCTCCATCTCCCTGTTACATACATTCCAACAAACACAATATACCCATTTACTTATTTTTTAAGTAACGGGTAAAGAAACTAAAAAAATTACTAATATTATGAAAATTACTGACATAATTTTTTTTTGGTATTCAAGCCTTAAGACCACATTTATTTTTAATATTCTGAATACAAGAGCTGTGTACTATAAAAGGATTATGAAATGATTAAAAAAATTAAATTATTATTTTTTATGTTTTTAGTTAAATTAATAGTTTCAGGTTTAAATAGTTTTATACTGAACAATTTTCATGCCTACTTTAAATATTATTAATTTTATTGCCTTTTGCAGAGTTGAAATCAAAAGGTCTTTAAAACTGCGTTTGCATAGTTAATGCCTAACGATTCCCAGTCCGCTCCATTCTTGCATAGTTGGTAGTTTCCATAAAAAGTTGCGCTACGATTTTCCATAGTTCTATAGTTCCATCCATCGGAGCTGTTGTTGCTCCAACTGCTGGTATTCGCACCAGCTGCACTTTAACTAAACTCTAATGCAAAATTCATGGCCAGGCAGAAATAACCAAGGGAGACTTGTCTGCATTAAGCATGCAGCTCTGTTTCAGCTCTGTAAAAATGACCAACCGGACGATGGGCAAGACCACAACAACGAGGACAATCCAACCAGTCAGTCAGACAGACAGACAGACAGATAGACAGGCAGATAGTCTGACGGTCAGCCAGTTAACTGGGCAGCTCCGATTGGATGTGGACGCTTCGCTTTATACACATTTGATGAGGCGAGCTGTTAAAGTGAGCAATGACTGTGGGGCCGCCATTTTGTTTTTGATTGATAATGATGGGGGTCGGGGCAGAGTTATGGTCTCGTTTATATGCGTCCTGTTCTGCTGCTGTTATTGTTGTTGTTGTGGAAAACTAACCGCAAATTAGCTTATTTGGCATTTTTACAGTCATTTCATTTAATTTACACAAACAAATTTGCGCCTGGCCAAAAGGAGATGGCCCAGACAATGGGCGAGCCAACGAAGCGCGCCGCCAGCCTCATAAAAGTAATGAAGCTGTTTAGGCGTCTCTAAGTAGTCGTCGTCGGAAGTCGACGACGACAACGACAACTACAACAAGAACAACAACAGAACAGAGTGGGTCGACTCCGACTCTGATTTCTACTCCGGACCCTCCTGGTCTCCTGGTCTTGTGTCAGCACAAAAAAAGTCAAGCTCGGCGAGGTTTCCGGGTCTGAGCGTCGGCCTTAGTTTCATTGTGCGTACATTCAAAATTCATGAAGTTGGCCCAAAGTTGGCGCCAATTTAATGCATGTGAGTGTGTGTGTGTGTATGTTACCTGTAAGGTGTTCTGGCTGGTTTGCTGTTAACACTCATTGTTTTGTTGGTCTGTTGAAAGCATCGCAATTACCTGAAGCTGCATTGCAGGCAATTGCCAAAATAAAACGAAGCAAAACCAAATCATTGCCACGCCTACAAGCCACTTTTATTGACTGCTCTTTAGTGGCCTTAAGTAGTATTGGCGACGTGCTTCTTCCAACTTCTCCCATTGCAGTGTTTTACACGCAAATAAATGATTTCTCTTGTGGCTTTCTACCATAAGTTCAATTTCAACTTCTAATTAACGTGGCTAAGCAAATGTGGTTTGGAGTTCTCAAATCATGCGAAAGTGCAGTACTCAGATATATAAAATTTAATCGATTTAATATATTTGAATATTTATTTAGTTATTTAAAATCAAAAGTAAATGTGAAGAGTTTGTTTTGATTTTACAATTAAAATACATTATATATCAAATTAAGATATATAAAATATAATCGATTTAATATATTTGAATTTTTATTAAGTAATTTAACATCAAACGTAAATGTGTAGAGTTTGTTTTGATTTTACAATTTTTCATTATATGACAAATTAAGTTTACAACTTAATAGATAAGAATGTACTGTTTTTTAAAGATAATTTATTTCTAATATTTATTTATATTTCGCTTTGGTTACTTTTTGATTGCTTCTGAATGTCTTTATTTATTTTTCACGGCTATCAATTTATTGTTGATGGCCAAATGTAAACATCAGTGCTCACCTCTGTCAACGTTTATTCCCAAACGTCTTGCCGCAGCCATTTTCTTTTTAATAAAATCCATTTTCATATGTAATTCAGCCAGAGGCAGAGGGAAATGGAGAGCTTACACTGCGGATGATTTCCTGTTTCGCCCAAGACAAAGCCGCACTACGTCGTTGAAGACGATGACGACGATGGCATCGCTTTGTGTCTGGCCATAATTTTGCCAAGGCATGACTGGGCCAGCTCCTGGGAAGGCAGCAACAGCAAAAGCAACAGCAAGGACAGACCGAGCGACTTGCCGCAAAGTTAAGCAAAACTTTGTTATTTGTTTTAAGTGGCAGGTTGCGAGGCGCACGCTCCAAAGACTGTCTTCTATCCTTAGTACGTTGGCAGGTTGCTTCCCTCGTTTCGCTCAACAGTTCATAAAGTTAATTTTGCCACAGAAATTATGTTAAAACGATATATGGCAGCAAGAATTTTGGCTGCCTGCCTTGTTGTCTATGCTAAATCCTTTGTATCTGTGTGGGAAGTGCAACAGAAGTTATTGAAATGGCAGCCAAACTGCCAGGTTAAGGAACTTTCGAACTTTTTCAACCCCTCATCGTGGGCCAACACTGCGTATGCGTAATTAGTGGCTTGGGTCTCCCAGGTAGTTGGCAATAGTTCGTGGCCTATAACTTTTTTTTTCTGGCTTATTTATGAAAATTAAAGAACAGACTAACAGACAGACAGCTAGGCAGATAGACAGTCAGTGCTTGGCTTATTGAACTGTCAACGTTAAGCCAAATAAATTGCGCATACGAGGCGCAAGTCAGGATGGCAAATGGTAAAATGGCAAAACTATTTGGGAAAAGTTCACGAGAAATCAAAGCACATAGCGCAATCAGCGCATAGTCAAGAACTTTTGATTATAACAAATGTTTTGTGGCAGCCCAAAGCACATACGTACTCAGATCCAGATCCAGATCCACAGAGAGAGAGAGAGAGAGAGAGTGTCTGTGAGAAATAAGATCATTTGGGTGGGAGGTAAAACTGACATTCGATAATAAATCTTTTGGCCAACGCATTGTGCTCTCCATTAGGCACATGTCGGGGGACTTGGCCAACAATAAAAATCAAAATGCTGACCAAAATGTAATTTCGGTTTGGCACGAAAACTTTGGCCAGCGATGAGAGTGCATTTCGTATAGATTTTTGCTTTCAAAAATAGAAATAGACTCTATAAAAAGGGAGATAATAACTTGGAGTCGTGTGTTTGCAATTTATACAGCAAGCAAGTGTATAAAATGTTCGACTTTTCCATTTCATGTACGCTTTTCGATCGCTTACTTTTATTTATTTCAATAAAAAATAAAGTAACTTCCGCTGCCATAACCGGACTCAGACTCGGACTTCAACTCGAACTTGGGACAAGTCTATGAAAAAGTTTCTCGAGAGCCAACGGCAGACACTTTTCATTAGCAAAAGTCTCTCTCTTTGGTGGAGAGTACAAGCAAAGTTCTGGCAAGTTTTTCATTTCTTTTTTTTCTTCCGTTTTTTTTTTTTGTATGTCTCTGGATGTGACAGACATTCCACAAGTATACGTATACACAAGTATGGCTGTAATGGCATATGTTTTGTCAGGAGTCGTAGTGGACAGCTCTTAACAACTTTGCACTAACAAACCGTTTTTTCTTTTTCTTCTATCTTTCAGAGAGACTTGGCAAGCCTTTAAGCTACCGTTACAAACAGGAACAACGGTAAGTGTCAAAAATACTTACGAGCTTCTAGGAGAGAGAGAAAGAGTGAGAAAAGGATAGAGTGAGTGAGTGAGTGACATTTGCCATAGCGCCTAATTGTAGGCAATTAATTTGTGGCACATCAAAGCAAAGAAAAGAACCCCAAGCCATGAAAAGTAAACAGCAAAGACAAAGCAAATGCAGCTGGTGTCCATTTTAGGTGGTTGTTTCCGGACTACCCTCGACATGGAACCGAACCGCGACATGGAACATCAAGTATGGAGTGTGGAGTGAGGAGTTTGGAGCGTGGCAAACCGCACCTTTTAACCCTTTGCTTTTGCCTTTGCCTTTGCCACACGCCATTTGTTTCCTAGCTGGGGGTTGGACACACACAGAGACAGAATCAGAGAAAGAGACACAAAACGGAAGCACATGCAGCTCTAATATGTTGAGCAAACAGTGTCCCTCTGGTTCTCCACAGCTCTAGAATTGATCCCACTCCACTATCTTGGCCTGGCCGAAAAGCAATTTGCCTAACATTGCCCGGGCGTTAAGTAATAATGACCCCAAAAAGTAGCAAAACATATTGGCTGCTCTCGCTGGCGTATACGCAATGTCTATGTGAGGTATACATTTTTTTATCGTTCGGATTCGGTTTCGGTTGGTTCTGTTCCCTTTCCTGGCCTTAGTCGTGGTCGTAGTCCTCCGCCTGTGCTGAGGTCAAATAAAATATTTATGAATTGCAGGCAATGCGGGGTTGGAGGAGGCGGCTTAATTGCATTACAGAGATGTGCCTCGATAAGTCCAGAGAAAAGTACTCATGTGAATTTGGAAGGGTGTCCCTTTCGGGTCAGGATGGGACATAAAGCAGAAGCAATTGGATCGGCTTTTTGGGTAATTGTGGCTTCAGGGCAAAAGGCATTACAAGTGTAGAAACCTGCCAATCCAAAGAATCCGAGAATGGGTGTGATGGTGATGACTGAGACGGTGTCAGGGAAAGGGTGGGGGCTTACGGGGGTGCTATTTCGCTTCTGGGGGCACTTGCGGCGAAAATTTGCGAAATCAATCGTGTGGAAATTGTACAAAATGGCTTTTCGAACAGTAAATCAGTGAGAAGGGAGAAAAGCGAGAGACAAATAGATAGCTGGCAATGACAAAGGTTGCGGCGCAGAGAAATAGGATGAAAAAGAAAGCAAATAGAAAATAGCATTAGTAAAACAGGCGAGAAGAATAAAGAAGTGAAAGCAATAGAAACTATAGTCAGAAACAAAGATGTGTAGACTTTAAAATACTCTGCAAGTCGTCGAGCAGATAAGGAATAATTATTATTAATTATATCTTAATAAAATATAAAATGTGTCAAGTAAGAAACAATTTTCAATGGCATATTTTACAATTTTAAATTATACAAATTTGAGATAATCTTTCTTATTGCAGCATAAAATTGTCTCAACTATGTTGATTATAAATTTCAGACTACTAGATCTTATATGATCAGGGAGTCAGGACAAAGAGCTTTATTCATTTATTACATGATACTAGAAAATCTACTATGAAATTTGAAGTCGTTAAGTTGATGCAGAGATAAATGGATTTGCATATACATAACATGTTATGTACAAATTTCAATCAATATAAATATGTAAAATATGGGTCAATAATTTGTCAAATTGAAACAAAACTTTGAACAAAGGATTGTGAAAAATGTTTGCTGTGTGTTCTTTAAGTTCAATTGCTGTTATCAAGGTATTCCATTTCTCTGCTATTAAGTCTCTCTTTTCTCGCTCTCACTCCCACTTATTCTCTCTTTGTCCAGTCTCCGGTTATCAATAGACTTTGCAGCTTATTTTTTATTTATTTGCTCTTAACTTTTCATTGTTATTTTTGCCATTAAATTTTATTTCAACACATTCACATGCAAATCGCAGCAGGCTCTTTCTCCCATATCTGTGCTCTCTTTCTGCGCTTATCTATCTATCTCTCTCTGTCTGTATCTGTGCGTTAATGTGCTCAATTGTTTGTCTGCCTCGTGCCGAACTGAACATGTAAATGTTTGCGACTTCCACACTTTCTTCCGTTCTTCTCGCTCATCTTTATTGTCAACGACGCAGCGCAGTGAAAATTAATCAAAAAAACTTTGGCCAACAACATTTTCAATTGACAATTTAAACTTTTATCTCGCAAGACATTTTACATAAAAGTTTTGTGTTAAAAATGTTGCTCAACTAAAAATGAAAAATGTGGCTCGCTTCTTCGATGGGGTCCAGGAAGTCGCAGGATTCGCAGTAGGCATAGGAATCACTCCAGTAGGCAGCTTACAAGCTATCAAAACTTTTGACGCTTAACTTACAGTAGCACTAGAAGCTCAGAGTGTGTAAATTGGAAGGGAGAGGTAGGCAGAAGCTTTTCCTTTGTGCTCTGAATTCAGTTGTTGTTATTGTTGTTGATGATTGCTACGTAAGAGGAAAGCAACGCATCACTTGGGATAGAACTAGGGGGTAGATACATAGATGCCACCCCTTTTCTATAGTGAGTAAAAAGTAGAAATTGGAGGCATAAAAGCAAGCCAATGATGATGTAACAGGCGAAGGCAATTTAATGAAGTTTATGCGTAAGTGTTGTCAGGAAAAGTTGATAAATGTAGGCTTAGACAATGTCGCATAACTCATGATAATGATAAATTGACATTTTGCAAAATATGTATATAATGATTATGATTATGATTACCTAAAATAATGTTAGATTGCCACTCGAGAAATTATATATTTAATTTATTCTTTAAATCGGTCATCACCTTATGAGAACTTCCTAATTCTCTCATTTTGAATGGGATCTTCCCGAAAATATATCTTAAACTAAAATTTGAGATTCTCAACTAAAAGTTTTAAAATTTGCTTGTACGCATAAACGTCATAACCGTAATAGCCACCCAAACAAAAATGATATTCCTGCCAGTCGTCATATTTATTTACATTTTACAAGACAGCACAAAGCACACATAAGCAGGAGCTGAGGATTCGTGAAGTGGCGGTGTTACGAAGAGAGGAACCACGAGGAACGAGCGCTGAAACATGACAACAAGGCGCAAAATTATGCACAGAGTTGCCATTCACCATTTGTATGTGTGCGTGTGTGTGTGTGTATAGGAACGACGAAATCCCCACAGCAATGCTGCTGTTGATGTGTGTGACAACAGCATCCATCCAGCAACAAGGTGGGTTGGACAACAGACACAAACTTAACCAGACCCAACCAGGCTCAAAGCCAGACACACAGCAAAATTCAATATGGCGGCAGGGTTGCTAACTTCTGACAGATGACTGCCTCAGACTCCATTTCTATGTATGTGTCTGTGTGTTGTGTGTGTGTGACTTGACTGTGCTATGGTGCCTCTTTGGAAAGAGTAGAAATTTTGATAGCATTTTAAATGCTCTATTCAATTTTTGAAGTGTTGAGAGTTTGGCAAGTACACAGATTAAATTAATGTCTGTAATTCTTATACTTACATAATTGTAATCGCAGGTGTGTAATAGTATTTACTTGATTTAACTTTTCATTTGATCTTTGTGGTGTAGAAATTTTGATAGACTTAAATTTATAGCTGGAACCCTCCCTTAAAGTATTCGGTCGAAGTTCTCATATTTTGATTTAAAATAACAAGTGGGAAAGGCTATAGTCGAGATCCCGACCATAGGATACCCGTTACTTATTTCAATACATTAGCGATTCAATCATAATGTCATATTTGCGTTGCCAGAATTACTTGAGAATTTGAAGCATTCTAATAAGGTTTAACAATACAAAAACTATTGCATACTCTAGGGGGAACCTGTTGATCCAACAACTTAGACACGCAATAACTGCTGTTCTACTTGTCCGATCTTGTTGCGATTCAGTGGGATAATAGATAATAATAACAGATATCGGTTATTACCAAATAATACGTATTATATGCAAGGCTGCAAACCACCAAAATTTTGTTGAAGGTTCGGTTCGATGGTTCGAACCATAGAGCAAGACTTAGGTTCGGTTCGTAAACCGGTTTATACACCTCCTAAACCCGAGGTTTGGGTTCGAACCTTGGTTCAATTATGAGCAAAAAAAAATTTTTTTATTTTTATCATTTTTCTTGATTTTTATATCGAAGTAAATTTAAAAAAATATATAATTTTATAATAGTCTAAATTAGTATAAAGATGACCTATTATATTAATATAATTTAATTTAAATTTATATTTAATTTAATTTATAATATATTTTTAGTGAACTTGTTTTATTTCCGCGCGATTGAGTTCACTTCACTTCTCGCGAAGTACTAAATTCCAAGAAAAGTTTCGATTGTAGATCATTTAGTTCTGCAAATGAACTACGAAGAATAAAATCCAGTGAGTTTTCGATGTTTTCATGGAAATCGATTCAATCAACTCGATAGATCGTCGCTTTCGCGAAAATCAAGTTGTCGATATTTCGATGTATTTTTACATCACTAATAAAAAGAATGAATTTTTTTTTTTTCGAACCGAACCTTTTATTTAAAAAATGGGTTCGGTTCAGGTTCGGGTTCACGGAGTATACAACATAAAATGTTGGGTTCATGATCCGGTTCGGATTGCTTAAAAACCCGAACCGAACCGGTTTAGAGAGGTTCGGTTCAGAACCGGTTTGCAGCCTTGATTATATGAACAATTGTGGGTGAGGTGGTTTTTCGCGATTTGCGGGGGCGGAGGTGGGCGTGGCTTAAATTTGAAACAAACTTGATCTGCGTGAGGTATATGGAAATCTGTGTGACAAATTTGGTTATTCTATCTCTTATAGTGTCTGAGATCCTTGTGTTTATACAGACGGATGACCAGTTTTTCGCGAATTACGGGCGTGGAAGGAGGCGGGTCCAAAATTTGAAACAAACTTGACCTGCTCCAACGCATTTCTGATCTACGTGTGAAAGTTTGGTTACTCTATCTCTTATGGTCTCCGAGATCTAGGCGCTCACACAGACGGACAGACGGACAGACACACATGGCTATATCGACTCGGCTGTTGATGCTGATCAAGAATATATATACTTTATGTGGTCGGAGAAGCCTCCTTCTGCCTGTTACGCACATTCCAACGAACACAATATACCCTTATACTTATTTTTTATAAGTAACGGGTATAAAAAGTTTCTATATCCATGACTTCTTGGTGTTTCTCCGAAGACACACTCTATGTACTTTTGGATATTTGGTATATTTATAATAGATAATGTCTGTAATTTTGAAGATGTAATTAATTGAAGATGTATAATAGTAGTTATGTATTAAGCAGCTTTTTTCGGTGTATATTAAACTCTATTCACTTGAAAATGATATCTTTACCTCCTCTTAATTCTTCTTTTCGGTCTCCCTGGAAAGATTAAATATTGTATATTATAGAAAACGATTAATATCTTTAATTGTTCCTATAAGACTAATGTAATTTAAAATAATTAAAAAAAACTTGTAAATTATAAATTACTTGACTGAAATATACAAATAATAATATATAATTGTCTTAAGATGGAATCAGTCGAGAACTAGATTTTTTAAATAAAAGATAAAGTCTAGATTGTAAGATATTTAAAAGTTTTGTTGAAATGTGTTTTTTGTATTTTATTCTGAAATTTGACTTCTTTAAAAAAATATTTTTAGATAATAATCTTAATTTTTGGCGCTGAGATTGTTTTTAAAGGGATTTCTGTGGATCTTTAAGTCTATTGACTCGGAGTTGATATCCTATTTACCTCTCCCCCTCTGACGTTTGTCTTTTTCGCTCCCGGGGTTTACTGCAAACTGCCTTTGATGATGTTCTGTTGTCTTCGGCACTGTCGTTGCCTCTGTCGCTGCTGCTGTCGATTGTTTTTGCAGTCAGTGTGTAAACATCATTTAAGATTTTGTGCTGATTCTGATTTAGTTTGATTTGGTTTCACTTGGCATTTGTCAGAGCCAACAGATTGCCGAAAATGTGGCAATGTTTGCCAAGTTTTGAGCAAAAACTTTGGGCATAAATTGCTTATCACAGAAAACAAATACTCGTACTTTTACTAAGTATGCGTATGAATAAAAGGCTATACAATAATTTTTCGTCTATGTAAGTTAAAGTAAAAGCATTTTGTAAGTCGAGTAGAACTTTGGGCCTCAAATCCAATTTACCTAACAATAATTACGAAAACGGCAAGCGAAAATTATGTATTATAATTTATGTTAATTACTCAATTACATTTGTGCCTCCAGGCAGATCCAGGCATTGGCAATGGCATTGGCATTGGAAGTGGCTCCACAATCCACCACCCTCCTCCTCTACCCCACTCCTGTCACCTTTGTCCAATTATAAATTCCAAACACAAATGCGCCTCATTAATAAATATGAAACGTCAATGGAGGGTGGGCCACTATCGGACCTGAATTTGGAGCTGGAGTTAAAGTTGGAATGGGGATAGGAGTGGGATTGGGAGTTGGGAGCTCTTTAGAATAGAAATTTGGCCGGCAGGCGTGTCGTTAAGATTACGCAAGAAATCAATATTCAAGTGGGCCAAGCGAAAGGGGTCTGACATCCCCAGTTTAGGCATTCTATAAAAAAAAACTGTCGCGTACTCTTCTGGTCTGGTCCGTCCTTAAATTTAAATAAATTACACACGTTCGACTTTCGGTTCGACCAACTTTTGGGGGTGACATTTGAGTTCGTCTGACATACGAGCAGCTCATTTTTCAAGGGCAGCTGAAGCAACTTCTCGAACTCCGCAAGGTGAGAGCGGATTTTGGTTTTGGGTGTGTATTGGTGTCTCCATGTATCTGTGTATCTATGTATCTCACTGCGTGTGTGAATCTGTGTGTGCGTGTGTGTGTGTGTGTGTTTGGGCACGGCCTCTTTGGCGCCCTCGTATAGCAATTTCCGTGCGGCGTATGTTTTTTCCTGTTCCATTTTCATGGCACTGCCATTGCCAGCCAGACCAAAAGATTAATGAGTTTTTTTGACAGCGAAAAATTAGGCAAAATGTGATTTAAGGGTTGCTCTGACTCCGACTCCGACTCTGCCTTCCCCTCCCCCCCATGTCTCCGCCTCTGGTCGAGTACTCCCCGGATTTGCCTGCTGCTGGTGTGTGGCCAGAGATAAGCTCGCAATTTTGGAGCACCCGGAAAAGCTACATAGCTGCAATTTATTTTCCTCGTATTTGCCAAAGTAAAATTCTATGTATTATCGTTCTGCCCGCCATTGTTCGTGTGCAACACGGCAACTATTTACTTGATGATGTATTTTTATTACCACCGAATTTATTATGTAGTTTGCCGCTCAAATTGAAAAAAAAAAAACAGATGTTGAAAGCTATTCCAACCACATATCAGATTTATTTACGTAATATTTTCTGGTATTCTATATTAATTTCTTTATGCCATGTTATTTATTAGGGGTTTTTATAACAAATGCCTGTGCTATAAATATAATTGTAACTTTAATTAAGTGTTGAGTATCTCAAATACATGCATTTAATTATACATTTATTTTGCTCCGAATATTCATCTCAAGTCATATTAACTTTAGACTTAACTAGAATCGTTTGATAAATTAAAATGCTATTTAAATTATTATAAACTTTAGGTTAGCGCAGAATTTATTTCAGGCCTGAGCAGAGAAAGAATTTCATCTCGTTTAATATGCCCTTTTCCTTCTCTTTCATACACATTTCCGTTGGCTTCTACCCGCTGACAGTTTAATGGTTGCCACTCAAATATAAAAAAAGCATAAAGAGAGAAGAAAAATGGAATATGAAAAACAATTCTGTAATCATTTGATATACAAGGCATCTTCATTTGCTTCATATTTTCTTCATTCTTTTTCGCAATCTGCCAATAAAATTGTTTGTCAACGCTTCAATTTTTCAACGCCAATGCAAATTAAACACTTGAACAGATAGATGATTTAATAAGCAGAATTCGGAAATCAGAATTATCGGAATGCGAGGACTGTCGATTGAAAAGTTCGAATTCAATGCCTGCGTTGGATTGTGCAATTAATCAAGAGCTAAATTTGATCCATTTGTTATGGAAATTGACTAGAAAATCAGCCCAACGATTCTCAATGCGATTTCCATGCGTTTTCCATCAGTTCAGGGCTCTCACTCAGCGCCCCCTTTTAGGCCGACTGCTACTATATATTTCTATATTTATATAGCCCCAATGCCAGCTCCGTGTCTCAGTTGCTTGCCTTGCTCCGATGCGCGTTCGATTTATGGCCGCCTGGTCTGAGTGCCTTTAGATCAAAGTGAAACAAACATATTGCAATCAATTTTTGTTGCTAATGAGCTAAATTTGATTTTATTGAGTTGTGGGCGCACGCTCGTTTCCATCAATTAAGAACTCTGAGGGGCAAGCGGTGGCCCCGCTGACGTATACGTAATTTCTGATGTGATGCAAGCCACAATATTGTAAACGGAACTGACCAGTGCTATATTTGTGATCAGTTCAATTGAATATCTAATTTTTCAAGCTTAAGCACGTTATTCAATTGTTCAACATAATTTTAAATAAAACATAAAATTACATTACACTTACTGTTTACAATATTGATTTATATAAGCACTTTAGAACACTTTTATTAGAACACGTTTAAATTTTTAAGTATTGTACAAATTATTAATTTGATGTATCTGTAATCTACTCACACAATGAAGTTTATTTAAATTTTTTTTGCGATACCTTAAATCTTAAAAACAACTCCATCTACTCGTAAAATTTTCTCACGATCAAATAATACATTTTTAATCGTATTGTTTCTGAATTATGTTACTCTGGAAGAAGACTTCATTGATAATAAAAATTTTTGTTTTATTAAGATTTATTATATATAAACATATGTGCAAATACATATCTTACGGGTATCTAAGAGCTGGTCATATAACTTTTTTGTAGTCGAGCACATTTGTCTCGGGTCTACTTTTCTTTATAATTTTAATTTTCTGAAACACGTTCTCCGACCCTTAACATCTCATGCTACCCAATTCGGTATCCCGCTTGTAATCTCTGTGACCTTGTTTAGCGGTTTTTTCTAATTTAACGCTGCTCGGCTGTCGCTTCTATTGCCGATCCCAAGCAGCAGGCAGCTTGTAAGCAAGTCAGGATCCGCTCCTGGTACTCCCAAAACTGCTGCTGTTGTTGCATTCACAGCGGCCTGAAATTAATAAATTAACTTCCTTGTGTCATAAATCATTTTTCGTGCCTGGCCGGGCTGCCAACTGCGAACATTTTGCGCCATTAACCAAAGTCGTTTCTTCTTGCGGTGCTTTTCACTTACCCTTAACCGGCGGATGCCCCAAAAAAAACCGCAGCACCCAATTCAAATGCCGCGGCCTGGCGTTGTTGTTATTTCTGCTCCTTCGCCTCCTCCTCCTCCTCGAACCGCTTCTTCGGTCCAAGTCTCAACCATCATCATCATCATCACACTTATGGCAACTCGGCAGCTTGCATAATCATCGCGTTACAGCTGCTGTTTCTGACTTGGAATCAAATTTGCTCAGCTCTGGCCTGCTCCAGTTGGTAGGCCTAGTTGGAGGGCTGCCAGTGGGGCCAGTGTCTACCTACATATTTCCTCTCCCAATCATAATTTGTGCTTTACATAAATTAATGGCCACCAGTTCTATGGGCAATGCCTGATTTCATTTGCAGCCAGCAGCAAAACGAAAACAACAGCCAAAAATATTTCGCACATAAATTGCCTCTGAATAGGAAGCACCGAACTTAAAGGTGCTCTGGATAACATGCAACAGTCTATTACTTTTACTATCTCCCTCTCTCGCTCTCTCGCTTTTGCTTAAACACATCCCTTTGCTCGGTTATTTACACAATCTTCATGTGTTTTATGGCATGTTTTTGGGTAGCTCTCAAGATTTATGACCGCTGCCTGCTTGGAAAATAGGGCCCTGGATCTGGGAACTGTTAACTGAGAACCAAGAACTGGGGTCTGTGCTGCAGCTTTAACCCCACTTTGCCGTCAGCTTTAAATAGTAATAGTTGCCGTTTGAATGTCTCAATAAAATGATAAAAACCCACCCACAGATTGGGCTAATTGCTGGCTGTTTGTCAGTTACCGACGAGTTTATAGATTGCTCATTAATGTTACTATCCAGAAATTGTTGTTGAGCCCTTTTAATTGTTATCGTTGGTGCCACCCTGGTAAATCAATATTTACAACTTTATTATGACTTTTGTGAGATTCACTTTCCTCTCACATAATTCTCCCCCATTTCGAATCGGATTTCGAGTTGTGTCGTAAACTTTTCTGATGCCTGTAAAAAATCAACAGCCATAAAAAAGACACATGAAAATTCATGACTCTGAACCGAACGAAACTGAAACTGAAAGCGCAATTGCCGAGCAGTGTGAGGCGGGAAGAGGTATCACAAACGGGGGGAATAAACAAAATCATAATAAAAGTGCATTCATAAACATGAAATACGATGCATTGGGGGCTGACTTCTAACGTCAGTCGTCAATGGTTCTAAGCGTGAGTCTATTAAAAGTGCATAAAAATAACGTTACCGTTTTACGAGTCGTCGCTGCGCAGGCGTCCGCTCTGACACGGGACTGTTCTGGACTGGACTGTACCCGGCTTTACCCGTGACCCTCATCATGTGGCTTTGCATGTTGTGTGCAATCGCGAGTTAATTAAATGACGCCGCCAGTTTCTCGCTCTCAGTTCCCAGTTCCCAGTGGTCTGGTTTTTGACTGCACGCCGCACACGTGTTTACAATTGTGTGTGTGGGGGGAAATGAGGAGGAGACCGAGGATAAGCACGGCGAAAGAGGGAGAAAGATAGATGCCCTGGATTTCGGTTGCTTTGCCTGCTTTGAATTACACGCAGTCCGTCACGGAGAACGCATCGTGGGTTGCATTGGATTAGAAAGAAGCTCGTAAATGGATTGTAAAAAGATTAGAAAGACATTTCAAATTGCTGTGATGGGTGCTTGGCCATATCGGGGCTCATGGCTTATGTGTTTTCCAAAACATTTTCTCTTGCATAATAACAAAATTACATTTTTATTAAATTTTTACGATATTACATTGGGGAAGCTTATGCGGATGAAAATACATTTATTCAAAACTATTATGTAAACATATAATATTAAGCTTACAAATTCTGGTTTATTAAAACGTATAATTCTTGATAAATGGATTTTAAGTTTTTTTAAAAGGTCGCATAAGTATTTTAACCATGTCAAGCTCTGTGTCCTCCCAAAATATGTTTCCGTTCTCTCCTTTGCCATATTTTCCATTCAAATTACTGAAAAAAATAAAAATCAAAATAATTATTATATTCAGAATTGAAACACAGGTTTACTAACCAGGTCGTACACTTATTGTACCACCAGCCACCATTAAAATCCTCTGCACATTTACCATCCGTCCATTCGTCATTATCTCTATCAAATGTGGAGAACTTCTGTCCCTCTAGCTTTCTTAGACAATCTTTTGTTACATTTCCGAATGCAACACCCACGCTTTGCAATGTATATTGCTCATCTTCCCCTCCGACGACAAAGTTGTCATAATGCACGATTTTTATAATTCCAGATAAATTTCTCATCTGCACATAGAGCTCATAGCGTGAGGATGTCGTCAGTCTATGAATCTTTTCCAATCCAATGAAAAATTCACCATCCAAGGAGCCGAATCCATCTCGATATTCCGCCCAGTTTCTTTGAAAATTTACCTTTCCATCGATTCGCCTTTGTATAACAATCCATCCAGGACTAACTGTTTGGCTATCACATAGAACGGAAAACGAATCGAAATCTGGAACTGTAATCTCATGGATACCAGAAGAGTTTCCAAATGCAAGGCAACTTGTAGCTTTCATATTTAGGGATTTACACATTTCTAATTGGCTTTTCAATTTTAGAGCATGTTGCTTTTCTTGGTAGTTAAGTTTAACAATTTGTTTATTTTTGGAAATTTCTTGTGATTTTAGCAAGTTTATTAGATTGGCTTGTTCTACAATTGTTGCATTATACGCAGCGAGCTCTTCTTTAAAATTATCACAAATCAAGAGCTGGTTTATAAATTTGCTCTCTACGTATACTTTGGTCTTGGCAATTTGATCAAGGTCTTTCATATACATGTCGTTTTTAGCATGCAAATCGCCGATTTCATTTTTCAATTTCTGAATATTTTCTACATTCAGCTGAGCACATTTTTCCAAACTTTCTCTTTGATTATAAATCACATTTCTAAGGGCTTTTATTAAAGCTTCGTTGTAGTTAATAATCAGAGAATCACTTTGTGTGATGAAAGTGTCATCATCTGCAGTCAATCCAGGGGTAAAATATATAAATAAAAGTAGAGCAAACTTCATTTTTTTTTTTTAATCACGTTGAACCGCACTCAATCCAGTCAAAAACTGTACTAAACTAAGAGTTTGAATGAGAACTCATGTATAGGCCCAGATCACTCCGTGCCTTATGTGATATTATTGTCTCTTATAGCATCCATGTATACCCTGTAGCCTGCACAATGGTAAATGGATACATCGGCTTCGCTCTGTTGTAGATAAAGGAATTTGTTTATTATATACATTTTTTATGACATAACTGCCTGACTTTAGCCAAGTCATATATAACACATAAAGAAATACAGAATCAGTGAGTTTGGTTAATATATTTCAAATACCGCCGAAGGGATTCTAATTTACGGTTGATCTAAAAAGTTATTCTTTGAGTCAGTTTTTGATAACACTACAACTGTGAAAATTTCAAACTTCTTATCTCCTTGTATTCTAAAATGTGCGTATCTTAAACATTTTATAATTTTGTCGCTTCACAACAGAAATGTAATAATAATATTAAATAAAGCAGTGTTAGGAAACATGAAAATAGGGTATATCCTAGTTTACCCGAAATCGAGAGGGTCCCTAACTCGTTGTTATTTCTTCACACAAATACAAATTGAATGTATTTGTGTAAACAAATTTGCTGATAAAGCATATAAACAACTCATTGCAAAAGCTCATTTCCCAAGTTGACAATGGAATTTATACATATATGAATGCTGTTTCAAATAATAATACATAAGAGATATGCGAATTATATGGAACCTCATACGAATTCCAAAATTTTTTTAACAAATTATGAATCATAAATTACATATAAGAAAAAATTAGGACTCCAAAATTAGGAAATAAAAATATCAGGAAAACAAAAATTAGGAAGACCAAAATTATGTAAACTAAATTGGGAAAACAAAAATCAGGAAAAGTAGCTTTGGTTTTTCCGCGTTTGGTTGAATTTCGTTGGATGTTTTTTTCATTTTAGTCAAAGCTTTTGGATAAACATGCAGTTTCATGACAAGAGCAAGAGTACCGTTTTTATACACAATATTATAAGTTATTACTGCATTTGAATAGCTGACTTTGACAAAATTTTT
Source organism: Drosophila phalerata (assembly GCA_951394115.2). NCBI lineage: Eukaryota > Metazoa > Arthropoda > Insecta > Diptera > Drosophilidae > Drosophila > Drosophila phalerata. The sequence continues at coordinate 15,681,433 of OX596004.2, forward strand.
TAGTTACTCGATTTACTCAAAATAGAAAGAAACCATAATTCGAAATAGACCTTTGGAACACAATATTTATATGTAGAGCAATCAATATGGTCTTAAATTAAATGGTTCGAAAAAATGTTTGTTTTCCTAGTTTTGGATTCCTAGTATTGGAGCCCTTGTTTTGGATTCCTAATTTTAAAATTCTTGTTTTGGATTCCTAGTTTTGGATTCATAATTTATTCTTTCCAATTTGCGTATTCTGAGAAATATTTTTCGACATTCGTATAGTGAATCTATTTATATTGTTTGAAGACGAACAAAATTGAACTCTCTTTTTATAATTTTCACTATTGACAGCTGCCGATCAATCTCCTCAGGTATTGCCACTCCTTGGGAAGAGTCAACACCCCCCTTATTGTTACATGTCAATGCGTGTGCATGCTCCGCCGTCATAATTGACGAATTTATGGCACTTCTTGGAAACGAACCGGTCATGACTACTCGTACTCGATCTCAGAGTCGAACTCGTACTCATAGTCGTTCTCATACTCGTTGGCCCAATACTTGAATTGTTTTCTAGATGGTCGCTATATGTTCAATTGTCCATTGTACGCCTACTGTACTCGTTGTTTTACTTTGTTTTGACTAACCAGACGTGCAAATTGCTCAATTCCTGGAGCGGTTTCCATTGACCGCAACTGAAAAAGAACAGCGATTCATGTGGCATGTGGCATGATGTGGCTTGTTGCATGTGAAGTATTGAACCGAGGCGGCATTAATGATTTCTGTTTTGTTATAGTATAGTGTAAAACCGACAAAACTCATTTTCAAATTGTGCACTCGCTACGTGACTTCCGCGAGAAAATATCAAGACCCCGATACTTGCAGACAGAAGAAGTGAAACAATAAGGAGGCGGTCAAGCTATGTTAAATGAAACCAAAAAATAAACGACATGACTCGAAAACCAAGATAAGAATCAGTTTTCCTTTTCTTTCTAATTCTTTTTCTCTTTCTATTTTGCTTTATATTATTCGATGTCATTTTGATAGGTTAGTCAATTCGATTTTTGCACATTTAAATGTCATAAATCACTGTTCAATTGCCATACTTAATAATCATCATCATCTTGATGTTTTATTTATTTATGCGTTTTTAAATATTCAAATCGAATTGCATGATCATTTAAATGGCAATTGGGATTCGAAACGGAAAGGTTTTAATTAAAAACAAGTTTCCGTTATGGGCGCCATATAAAGGCTTATGAATGGTTTGTATCTTGTTAAAAAAATGACTTAAATATGCACCTTCTCAGAGCCGTACAAATCGTTAATAAGAAATCTCATTACGATTCGACGATTACGACTCTCAAAACCAAACAGACAGACGCACAGACTGAGAGTCGGCTGAAAAGTTGCCAAGTTAAATATTATAACAAAAGTAAAAGAGTTGAGTTTAAGTCTAAAAATTGCCCGAAGCTCCTGTCTGCTCCTTTTTCTTATGCAAGACACGTGCAGAGAACGTACAGTAAAATTTGCTTTGGTTTTAAAGTCTCTGAAAAGTTGGAAAGCTTCAAAAGCTTCAAATGTCGACTACTATTTGGCTATCCTTAACTTTTCATCCACTTGTTATGCTCCGTCTTTTGGCCTGGCTCAGTTTCAAGTGGACGGGCACATAAATCTTATGTTAATTTATGCAAAAACTAAAGACCAAAACAAATTTTTGTTTTCATCCGAGTCGTCTAAGCACACAAGATATTTTTTAGAATAATGCACCGAGCGCAAGTTACCCTATGTAAGTGGTGATGAATGAAGAAGAAGCTTATGCTTAACTCCATGTATTGAAACAAATTTTGGAGAAATGTATGCATATTATTACCTATCAAAATGAAAGAAATCAGATGTTTAACAGCCACTTAAAAATGGTTTATATTTAGTTATTTATATTTTTTACATTTTTATTTAAAGAAATAATTTAATATACTCAAATTAGATTCAATATAATTTACATAATATTCCTTTTTATCATTTCGTACAAAATTTAACAAATACAATTCACTTAATGTCTTCATAAGATTTGTCGTGTTATTTGTAAATGAAAATATCAATTAAAAATTAAATAATTCAATATATAAAACCAAGTCAAATGCTGTAAAACAATATACCCGTTGGAATTGCTTTGTACAGGCTATAACAAATACAAATATTTTGTTACCAGTTTTTATGCCTTTTGTCGCGTCGTCGTCGACGACTCTCTGGTGAAGCGGCTCTTAAACTTCAGAGCTTCAGCTCCATCGTGGGCTCTATTCGACTCGCTTGTCATAAAGAAATTTTAATAATGTGCGGCGCCAAAAAAGTTTTTTTTTACGATCCGTAAAGTGAGGCTGCTGACGTCGCTGTCGCTGTCGCTGCTCTTTGTGGCAGAGTGCGGCATAAAAGTGTTAAAATTCAAATGAGTTTCAAATGAGCGGCGCATTAGGCCAAAATGACTTTGTCAGCTGGGGTCAACGTGGCGTATGTGTGATATGGGAGACATCAGTTTAGCATTTAAGCGGATTAAGTAATGAGAAAATGCCTAAATGTTTGTTGGTTGCAAACATAGTTATTTTTAATTTTATCTTCTCTCTCTGTCTTTTTCTCTATGAATTTTCCAATATCTGAGCTGAATACTAAAATTCATTTATTTCTATTATTTCAGACATACGCTTGGAAAACTCTTTGATTGCCTGTAAGTAGAAATTTTATCAATCTCATCAGCTCCCCTCTTTACACAAATCAACAGGAATTAAGCTGTCTATCTGTCAATCCATCTATTTGGACATTTAGATATATTTATGTAGAAAATAATATTGTTAAATTGAACCCTGTATATTCCCATCAAAATGCCAGCCGGACTTGGAGTCAGTTGGGGTAACGCTTCGCCATCTGACTTTGTATTTTAATAGCGCGCATAAAATCCACAAAATCATTTACACAAATTAAATGTTAACTCAGGCATAAAATTACCAAGTTAACACCCGCTCGCTGAATACCTCTCAGCTGGGCCATAATTTAAAGCCAAGTCGAACTGACAATGCAGCGAGGCCAAAACTGAAAACTGGCTGTGACTGGGGGCCAGTTTAGTTTGTCTGGACCTGGGACACGCCTGGCAACGACAGCAACAAAAGCAACAACAACAACATTAAGTTGGCTGACAAGTTTTCTACTCTTTGCTTTTCCTTGCGCACTTTTCATTAAAAATTTCCGCTCTCCACCTTTCGAACCGGGCCCATGTAATTTGCAAATTTTCTAATTGTCGCTTGAAATTTAAGCCTTTGGCCAACACGTCGCCGGCTGAGTGACGTCCGGAACGAGCCAGGAACCGGCTCGAACCAACTCTGGCATCGGTTGGGGCAACTCTTTGAGCTTTTTGGGTGTGTGTTCGCTCAGTGTAATGTAGGTCGCCAGAGCTCAATCTAATGGAAGGTGTTGCTGTTGCTCGTTCATTTGCTGGTCCTCGACTTACCACGCCACACCACACCACACCACACCAAACTACACCAAGCCACGCCTTCCGACGCCTTTAATTGCAATTAAGTTTCAGTTTTAGTTTCAGTTTCAATTTCATTTTTGTGAATTGAGCACAAGGCCTTCCACTAGCGAAATCCAATTTAGCAAACGCGTCTCTTAACACACTTTTCAGTCCGTGCCTCGCTTTATCGCGCATATTTGCAAAACTGTCGAATTTGTCAGCTTCAGAATTTTATAGCTAGCCCAAAGTTGCAGTGGGGTATAATGCACTACTCAACTCTCACGATCAATATACTTGTTACTTTGATTTTTCTTTGAAAATTGTTATGAAATCTAAAAAAAAATTATTATTAATAAACTAATATGGGATAAAATCAGGTATCTCTTAGTTAGGCATACTCAACTTAAGCTCTTATGCCCTGTTATTTATTTATTTGCGACGTTTTTTATGTTTCCCCATAAATAATTCACAATTCATTGACATATTTTTATGAATATGACTTCCGATCGTTAAACAAGGCGCATAAAAGTGGCGAACAGTCTATCAGACTATCAGTCCACACAGCATCTGCCAGTCTGTCGATCCGTCTGTCTGTCCCTCCTATCACCCTCATTCCGACAACCCGATGGGGCAGCCCATTAAAACAACATGAACGCACAATTTAATTTATATTTTTTCAAGCGTGTTGGCGACACTTCATTGTTGCTGCTGTTTGTTGCTGTTGTCGTTGTTGCAGCTTGGAAAAAGCAAACAGTATAGCGACCCCTACATCAACTCTCAACCCCAACCCCATCCCCATCCCCATACTCGATTTGGGCTCATCGTCAACCTTTTCGAAAATATAATCACAGCATAAAAATCAATTCCAAACGCGTGTGCAAAGAGCAAACAGACAGTCGAGAGTCTGTGTTGGCACACATGGCAATCGAGGGGCCTCCTTTCCAACTCTCCCCCTTCTCTTCCCTTCACCAATCCTCCTGCTCCACACTCACACACAAAAATGTCACACATTTGTTAAACATTCGCGAGTCTCCACGCGCCCCTTCGCCGTTTCTCCCCCTCTTGACGGGGCATCGACAATATAAACAACACTGTGCTGCCAAACTGCCGCCCGGAAAAATCAGCATGCAAATAAAATAAAAATAAAACAAGCAATGAAAAAATAAAGCAAATCATTAAGGCCATAGGCGACTTGGCTAATACCCTTTTTTCAATGTAAACACATTATATTTTCAAATAACACGCTAGATAATGTTGATTATAAAAACATCTTCATTACATTCATTACATTTATTAAATCTAACACAATCAAAAATATTTTGAATATTCATTTGACAACGGCACACACAATTAGATTTAGTCGCAAATTCAATAAAAATTAGCTGACTGGACAGAGGTTTAAAAAAGTGCACATCTGCAACGTTGCCAGAGTAAGGTTAATTTCCTTATTTATAGGTTTAATTTTAAATTCAAGAAACCAAGTTGCAATAAAACTTCCTAACTCAATAAGGAAAGTTTTTTGATGCTTTTCTAAGATGACTTTTACTTAGAAATCTACTTTTTCGAGTAAACTTTAGCTCATTTTTAGAAAATATATGATTTCCTTGGGGAATATTAATTTAAAACGATCTTTAGAGGCAGTTTATTATAATGGATGTAAAATATTAAATTCTGCAAAAAATATACTTATAATGATTCTATTGAAGAATATATTTTGGGTGACCATTTCACATACAAAGAGAACAAATCCAGGGGTGCCACAGAAATAGAAACCACCCGACAATCTTCATACATACTTGGGAGACTTTCGGTTGGTTTCAAATAAGTTAATACTTTCTCACTTGAAAAGTTAATATGCGCAATTTATTAGGTAAGGTTGTACCTGACGGTACTCGAAAGGCCAGCATTTAAACAAGTTTCCTAGTTTTCATGCACATTTTTTGTGAATTGAAGTGCATTTTCTTTTGACACTTTCAAGTCCAGAACTTATATGCTAGACTTGTTTGGTAGGGTATCGCGCTAAAATCATAAATAGCTTAAAACGAAGCCACCGCCTGGCAGGAGCCGAGCACCGTTCCAATGGAACAGCAGCTCCTAGCCTGCCGAGGCGCAAATAGCCTGTCAGTTACATACCAGAGTTTTCCTCTCTACTTCCCATACCTCCTTCCTTCACTCCTCTCTTAGTCACATTTGTGTGTGTAGGCGCATTAATGTAGCCGGCAAAAAAATTGTTGTAGGCAGGCAAAAAAAAAAAAAACCAAAAGAAAAAAGACAAGAGAAAAAATTGAAATACTTTTTTGTGATTTATGTGAATGTGTTGTGGAGCCCGTAGATTTGCTATAAATGTGCACCGCTCTCATTCATTCTCCTGTGTCTCTTTATCGCTTTCTCTGTCGCACCCTGTGTCAATGTCACACACAAAAATGTTTTACAAGCAATTTTCCAGCTGGTTCTTATGTGTGTTTGTGCATTCGTTTAACTATTTGGGCATAAAATATGACGACCCCTGCACGATATGAAGAAGAACGGCTCGAGAGACCCTCGTTCCCGGTTGCCTAGCCCCAAATTGTCGGCACTTTATGGCCACGTGCTGGGCGACCGCGTGTCCTTGTGGCTTCCTTTTTTTGTGGTCCTCTTCCTCATAAGCTATCCCAATCCGGAGAAGAGAAAAGAGTAAAGGTTCGAGTTCGAGTATATGGGCTATTTTTATAGCCAGTTGGCAATTTTTTTGGCTGTCATTGATGCTTAGTCGTAAGTACAGTACGCACTCTAAGTAACAAACTTGACCAAAACTCCAGTTGACTTTTTCTTCTGTTCAATTCTTCCACTGATGCGTCTTTGTACAACTTTTTGGCGCTCTCAAGTACCGTAAATCTTCAAGTTCAACTTGTTTCCCTCGAGTCTCTCACTTGAAACCACAAAAAAGAAACATCGACATCGACATCAACATCGCTTCTTTTAGCTGCTCCCACTGCTGTCTCTCCAATCCCAGACGTCAATCTCGAGTGGCCCTTGTCGCAGATTTTAACAACTTCATTGATGATTCGCTCGTCGCTCGTCGTTGCTCCATTCCCAGGCGAGACAAGGCGAGAAGTCACTGCCTTTGTCGCTGTCTCTGTCGCAGTCTCACTCCGAGTCGCAATCCTAAAACTCGCTGTGTGCCACTTGTAAGCAATTTCAACTGTCAATTTTGTTAGCAACAATTCGCTGTGGCTGTGAAATCTGAATATGAGCATAAATAAACGCCGCAAAAATGTTGAAAAAGTTGCAAGCAAAATGAAAAGCAAAAATTATTAAATATATTTTACTCCGAAGATTTGATACTCTTGCAGAGTCCTGTAGAATTATAATACATTTTTATTATAAAGAAACTACACAGAAAATCATTCCAAAATTCTAGTTCAAAAATCTTGATTTAAGCATGTAATTGTTAAAAATTACACAATATATGGATAAAATGGCAATGACTTCACTTTAAAATAGTCAAAAAACCCTAAAATATTTGATAAAAATCTGACAAACTCCAAAAATCAAAAATACTGCTGAGAAAAATCGTGTTTGTACCAAATATTTTGTATATGTTAAAGAAAATCTAGGATTACCGTATATTCTGACACCACATTAGATTTTATTCTCAAATCCCGAATTTTTATTTCTAAATAAGTTTTAGTCAATTTAGCGACAATATCATGAAAATCCAAAGAGATTTTGGTGTTTTTTGAGACTTATTTAGATGCATTTTATTCAGGACATCTGTGTTTTGATTGAGTTATCTCTAAAAACAAATGCAATCGAGCGGTTGTTCCTTTGACAGCTAAATGATAAAATGGACTTATTTTAAACAAATTTTTGTTGGATGCTTCCAGGTATCTTAAATGTTTAATCTTAGGACCTTTATGCATTAAACCTTATTGAAAATTTTGTAAGGGTATACAAAACAGATAAGCATTAAAATAGAAATCTGCTGAGGTTGACACCCAAATGGCTCAAGCAACTTGAACAGCTCTAATAACTCAACGTGTCTTGGTCGCAGCTTTGTTTCAATGCCTTTTGCTTTTGGAATTTGTAATGGAAACTTGTTTTGCGGTTCGCCAGCAACAACAGCAACAACAATAACAACATTTGTTGTAACTATGACTGTGGCTGTGGCAAGCTGCGTCCCAATATGGCTGCAATCTATTGCTGATTTGGCAAAAGCCACAAACAGACTCACTGAATGACTGACTAACTGACTGACTGACTCATTGTGAGACTAAGAGATGTCCACAGTATCCTACAGCTTCGTCAATTGTCCGTAAGTGGCGCCTAGGAACACGAATCCTGGTTAAGTCCAAACACAAATCAGTCGCCAACAGTGAAAACTATCAGTCAAGGAGTCGCAGCAAATCAATTTGCCAGGCCCGCATCTTTGTCCGGCCAGCTTTACATAATTTATATGACTTGGCCTATGGGCCACAAATAATATTCGCAATTGGCAAGCAAGGCAATGAGAGAGAGAGAGAGAGAGAGAGAAGAATATACAGAATGCGGCTGAGAACACACAAAACATTTTCAACAGTGGGTGGAGCTGTGAATATTGGCCATAAAATTTATGCCCTGAGATAGTAACACAAGCGGCAAGTCGTTATGGGGAGCCAGTTGGACAGTCGGACAGCTGGACAGTTAGCCTGTTAGTCGGGCTAAAAGCAGACGAACGAGCGAACAAGGAGGATGGCTGAAAATAAAAAAATTATTGCCCAACAAACTCGTCTCGAGATGCAAAGACTGTGATAGAAACTGAAGCTGAGGCTAAATCTGAATCTGAGGTTGAAGTTGAAGTTGATTCTGGAGGCTGTGCCTGGAACTGTGACTGTGACTACGACTCCGACTCCGACAGTGGCTTTGGCTGTGGCTGTTGCGAGTTGTTGCCCAGGTGGCGACTCGAATTTGGCAGAGGAGGCCTCAACCACTTGGCCAATTATGCTAACCATCGTCGACGACGCTTCTTCGTAGTGTGGAGTACATAGGGTATATCGAATTTATACAACTATATCTCAAAGCATTTTATAAATAGACATGAAATCAATTTTTTTGTATTTAAATTAAAACTGAATACTTCCAATGTTCCGGACAAACATAAAACCAAATACCGTTGTATTATTATTTCTCTACGTAATATTATTATTTCTTCAAAATTAAGGTAAAATGATGTAGTAACTTATTTGTTTCAACTCAAAACTTTAAGTTAATGTAGGGCATCTACTAGTCGATCAGACTCCTTCATTGTTGCATGTTCTGGCTTTGTTTTCAGTCTGTTGCAAGTTGCAACAATATTTGGTTGCCAACTTTGCCGTGTATCAACAGCGTTTAGGCTGTGGTTTCTCCTCGTTGAATCCACGTTGGCTCCTCCGTCTTCTCCTTTCATCCGTCTTCTTCTCGTTCTGCTGCTTCCTCTCCTTCGACTGTTTGTGTGTTTGGCTTTGGCTTCGTTTGCAAATATGCCCAGTTTGAGTTGGGATCATAGACGGTAGCTTGGTGAAGGCTCTTGCCAAACAAAACTGCAGCAACAACAACAACGATATACGGATTCACATCCTTTCAGCTTCAAATGTTGTTGGTGTTGTTCGTTGTTCGTTGTCCGTTGTCCGTTGCCAGTTTTGAGTTTGTTCGCTATCTGTTTTGCCTGAAGCTCATTTGGTCCTTGTGTTGTTATTGCCTCTCGCTCGACAACATTGGCCAACACAGCGGGCCACAAACTCATCGTCATTGTCATCATCAACATCATCATCATCGTCAACATCAGCATCATCCTTAGCAACATCAGCAGCGTCGTCGTCGTCGTCGTCGTCATTGCCCAGCAGAGAGCTGTTTAAATGTCTCATCAACTGTTAGGTTTCCCTTTGCCAAAGGGACAGACTGTTTGGCATGCTAATATGCAAACAGTGCTGCCAACTTAATGAAATTGAAATGAGCAAATTAGTGATGTTTGTGATGCTCTATGCAACATGGGAGCTAACAGAATCCATACAACTTCAACTACAGTCACTTTACTTCTGGGACTTTGATGTAATATGCTTACAACCAAGTAATCAACATATTACCGAAATCTGAAGAGAAGACACATATCTTAAAGTCAGCTTATAGACACTCATAACTAATAATTAACCCTTTCGACCCCAACTTTTTACCAGTTGTGTAACATTTTTTTTTATACTTTGAATCATTTTATATTAATATCAGAAGTATTTAGCCAAATTTGGAATTGGAAGGCTACTTGTTGACTTACAAATTAATTTCTTGAAAATTAGCAATTTCAACTTCTTCACCTATAAGCTTAAACTATTCTGAATTCAATTGCATTTTTACATTTTGAACTTTTTTAACGATTACAAAAAAATTTACTCATTTTAAAACGTCTTCCAAAATGTTACAATATTTTCCACAATATTTTCTTTGAGGCAGTTGCATTAAAAAATAACTTCGTTAAAAACTTACAAATGTGGGTTTCTTTACTTGCACTTTGAGTAAACATTTCTAGCTTCGATATTATTATCACAGTAATCTGTCAAATAGACGAAGTTTCCCACAGGAAACGTTGGGTTAAGAATGTAGCATATACCAGAATTGAAAAATCTAGTGATCCCAAGTTATATAAACTAACGATTGAAACCTCAACTCACATTCATTATTTATAGATACTACACTTCTAAGTTTGTTTGAAAATTCGAGAAAAAAAGTTAATTAAGGTCCTATGCCTTGTGTTTTGTGATTGAATACTCAGTTTAATAGACAGATCTGAATGGAACAATAAGTACAAGAAAGAAATAAATAATCACGTCTTGATTTACGCAGTTTGTTTTAAAAAAAAATGCATTCGAAATTTTTGAAAAGAATCGAGATACCCCAATAGAACCATTAAATATAAAACCAAATACATTCGCTTATTTTTCTGGCTAAAACGAACGCAAGTTTTAATAGATGGTCCAACAAAAAATATAGACAAAACGATATCCCTTACGCTTTGTAAAGCGAGCTAACCCAAGGATAAGGCAAATCCCATAAATCTCAAAGCAAAGTTCGTGTTTGGTCAACTCGGCAGCTAAAAACTGGTCTAGCCGTTAGAGCTAGCAATAAAAATGCATCTCTACAACAAGATGAAAACGAAATAGAGAAAACTAAACATTAAAAAAAGAAGAAGAGAAGGAAATCCACATGTCATGCAGTACACTTGAAAGCACTAGACGCTCCCTGCGCCCAACTACCAATTTCCTAGTCTCAACTTGAAATCGGCGTTCTGATAGATACAAACGACTTCATGACGATACAAAAGAATGATGATGATTTGCAAAAAAAAAAAAAAAGAAGCACTGAGAACACTCCAGTCATAGATAACGTCTGTTGGTCCGATGGGTCTCAGCCTGGTCTATTGAGTCTGTCCGTGTCCGGAACCGTCTATCATTGAATTGGCTGTGCAAACGTTTGATAAATTGATGAATTGCAATGCTCAAGTGGCAACAGTTTAGCGAACAGCAACGACATCGTCAGACGATGTAGAGATCGATAATGTGACCAAGACTGAGAACGGGAATTGAAAGAGCAACAAGAAGGGAATGGGGAAGGGAGACTGTGCACTGAGATTGAGAAGTAGTTGGAGTGGCACAACTCATTAGTTCATCTCAGTCTCATTCGAGTTGTGTGTTTTGTTTATTGAAGTTTAGCATAAAAAAATGTAAAAATGAAACAGTCATGGCCCAGAGACGAGGGAAAATATTTCTTCATGTTCGTTTCGTTTCTCGTTTACCGGGAAGAGCTCATAAAAATTTATGTTAATTTCGTTTAGAGCTGCAATCTGCGACTGCATTCGTAATGAGAGAGCCGGACTAAGTAAACAAGAAGAGTTGCCCCTTTTCAAAACTCCCAGCTCCTCTCTCCACACTCCACACTCCAAACTGGTGCTTTAAGGAATCCTAAATTGAAAGAAAAATAATGATTAACTGAGGCAGATCGAATAATGGGCTAGATCCACATCCACCTACACACGGGCTTTATTTTCTTATCCAGACTCATTACACTTCGAGCAACAATTGAAAACTTCTACGAAAATGCCGTTGTGAAAATGCAGCGTAAACATTTAAGTAAACAGCCCCCAAAGTTATGTTGGGCTACGTTTTCAACGTGAGCTCAACAAATTAACTGCAAGCTAACGCGAGACAACGCGTCGTATGAGCAACGACCTGACTCGCACAATTTGTTTATTTATTTGTATTTATTTTCCAGTCAATATAAACTATGTGAATTTTTAGTGTACATAAAAAGAAGAATGCCAGACACAACTCGACATGGTAATAATAACAACAATGCCAACGACACAACAACGACAACGACAACGACAACGATGAGCTCAACATCGGGGCAAGTAAATAAATCAAATGCAACTGAACAGCTGCCATCAGAATGGGAAGCAGTGGCAGCATTAGATGAAATTTCCATGGAAATGCAAGCCAAGACGAGAACTTCAAAATAAACAAAAAACAAAAGAAAGGGTATAAGTACACTGCATACTTTCGATATGTAGTATGATTATCAAAGGTAATCGGAATATATCAGAGGTTTTGACAGAAGCGACAGATGTGGAAATATGAATTTTTGGAAAAGATTTGCTTCATTTTTGTACATGTTAATTTTCAACCGAACCTTTCCATGAAATTAAGTAAATTTAATCAGGATGTGAGTACTGTGATTTCCAGCCTTCTAGCTCCTATCGCTTGGGCTCTGCTTTTATTGCAGGAGAAAGAATTTTTGTATTTATAGATAAGTGTATTAAAATTGCAAGTGGCTAATCTAGTGAAAAGTTGATGGTTTCCCAACATGGCAGCCAAATAATCTGCCACAGTTGAAGGTGCAATTTCTAATCCAAGCCCTGCAACCATGAGCTTCTTCCGCATCCTGGTAAATCCCCATTTGCTGGTACGTTTAGTTGCGAGTCAAAGTCATTTGCCATTTGCCACAGCAAGGGAGCAACAAAAACAGCTCATCAACACCTTTAGTCAGCCATTTTTCAGCACAGAGCAAGGATAATACCACACAAAGGGGGTTGGGGGAGGAGTGGGGGCAAATACGCAAAACCATCGCACACTAAATCCACTTAAATTAATTGCAAAAGGTGATTACGTTGCTGTTTTGCCTGTGCTGGGATCCTGGCAGCAAACAGACAGCGAGCAGACAGCTGAGAAATGAAGCCAGGACGCAGGACGAAGGACTTCGGGACATTGAGCCAGAGAACCCAGCCCACAGGTTTATCAAGAAGCTGCATGCAGGACGCCATTTCTCAAATGCCAGCGGGCAAAAGCAGAAGCTGAGGAAAATGGAAATGGAAAGAGAGAGAGAGGGAAAGGGAAAGGGAAAAGGAGAAGCAAAGGCAAACAGCAAACACTTGCTTGCAACTGCGGCAGATACTCGTGTGGATGCAACGAGGTAGGCAAATGCTTAGACTTCGTCCTGACTCCTATCTACTCTCGGCCGTGTGTTTGCGCATATCTTATAGATGCAGCTTCTGAACTGGCGGAGGAAAGGAGGAGCGAAGGAGCGGGGAGTAGGGACAACTGTCGCTTCATTTTTGCAAAGTAATTTGCAAAAGAGCCAAGACAAGGCGCAGTAGGGAGAACAGAAAGCAAGTGCCGCCAAAATGCAGTCAAGGATGAAACAGGAGGGCAGAAAGTCGTAGAGTGGAGTTGAGAGATATCTGCTAAAGGCGCTACAAGGTGTTAAGGTGTCGCTGTCATTGCCTGATTGCGTTTATGCGTAAACGTTTATCACGATAACACCAAAGAAACACCAAAGCAAACATGTCAGCAAAGTTTACTGCTTTCCTGAATTGGGAAAATACACAGGAATAATCAGTCATTTGTTGTTTCTTAATAACTACCCATAGCTATTTAATATATACAGAAATATTATCTCAGAGAGTGCTTTTTAAATTTGTTCCCGAGTAAAGTCATTTCTTTTACAATAAAATTTTAAACTGTTTTTGTATGATTGCCAAATCAACTAAATACACATTGCACAACACTTAACTTCTGGACTTTACTCTTTCTTCACAGATTCACATAGTTTTAGATTTTATAAAAATGCAGGAAGGATCATAATATCGTACTAATAAACATATTCATATTAGTAACTAATGATTAGTTTCATTGCGCTGAACTCAGAGATTATATAAGGATGTAAGTATGTGTATGAGATGTTTAATTTTTTATGAGGAATCTATCATGATAATGCTTTTTTTTTGCTTTCGATTATTATCGTATAAGCTATAATTGAATATAGATTAATTTTTATTTATACTTTCTAAAAATATATTAATAGTTAAAATACTTTTAATTAAATTTAAGCATCATAATATAGATATTTAATAATATGTAATATGTAATTAGTAAAATTATTCTAGTTTATTGATTCCTCGCATATTTTGTGATAGCATTTAACTTTGTAAATTGGTAAACTTAATTTCCTGCCACGCATAAACACAGCTCCTGTCTCTTTCAATCCTTAGTCCCTGCCTTGCTCTACCTGAAGCTCCTCTGAATATGTGTGTGTGTGCTTAAAATGTCATTAAAGCGCAGAATGGGCGTGAGCATTGAAAGCGCCGAGTGGTGCAGAGAAGGGCGTGGCAGGGAGGGGGAAGACAGGGCAGGGGACAGCTGGCAACTGTAGCAACTGCGACAGCTCATAAAGACGGACGGCGGAGTTGGGATCGGGATTGGGTTTGGGAGTGGGAAGGGCGGCGTCGGAGCAGATAAAAGTCAAAGACTCAAAGACTCAGAGACATCCCAGCCACATCATATCCTTAATCAGCGCCTGGCGGCATCGCGAAAGCTTTCCCTCGGGAACGAAAAGGAGTGGAGCGGAGGGAGGTAAGGGGGAGTCGTGTTGCTTCCGTTTAATTTATTGATAATTGATTATTGCTTCGTTAGGTCGCATTTGAGGCAACATTTTGTGCGGTTGCTTTACTTCTTATCATTGTTGTTTGTTGTTGCAAATTGAAAATGCAAATTGCTCGACTGATTCGCCTGCTCCCGATTGCATTGAGGCTCCAACACAAACTCCTCACCCCCTCCCACCACAGCCGTCTTTTGCCTTTTGATGTGTGCGCCAAAGTCGCCAACGCTTTGGGGAAAAACAAATTTTCATAAATTTTTAAAACAAACACTCGGAACAAGCAAAAAAGAAAAATAAATAAATGAAAGAAAAAAAAGCGAAGTTGTTGCCGGATTTTTTACGCCATTTTGTTGTTGCTTCGGTTGTTCCTGTTGCTGTTGTTGTTGTTGTTATTGTGCGTTGTTTGTTGTTGTTAGGACGTGCCTATGCGCGTTGCTTTGCTCACCTTTTGAGCTTTTAAATTATTTTCCAAGCACGTAGTCTCGTCGGCTGTTTGCGTATTTAAACGTGCCCAACGAGAGCGAGTGAGAGCGAGTCAGTGACATAGAAAGAGATGCCATTACTTGAAAGCGTTGGCTGGTGTGTGTGTGTGTGAGAGGCTTTGCCTTTAAAAGGATTTGCGCAATTTGCGTGCGGGGTTTTTATGAAGGGTTCGGGATGTTCCAGCTGCCGTTGTGTTGACAAACAAACAGAGCCGCTGAGTGACGCCCAAGACAGACAAGGACCTAGAACAGGACGGAGCAGAAGAGTGGGCTAAAGATGGGAGGAACGTGGGGAACGTGGCAAGGATAGTCGGTAGTCGGCGGCTTTGTGTTGACAATGTCCTTGCTGGCATTGTGGAGCTCTTTCATCCCGTGCCGCTCTCTCTGTGTACGTGACTTGCATTTATTTTTGCGGGCCAAACACTGAAAAACTCGTTAGTAATTTAGCAAAGAGACAGAGACAGAGTGAGAGTGAGAGAGTGATGGCGAAAGTAGATTGTAAAGTAAACCCAATGTTTTCGAAGCAATCAAATGCTCGTCTATATTCATATGAAGCGCACATCGAGTGCAGCTAACTAAAAATAAGTAGTCCCGAAAAAAAAATTAAGTTTTAACTGCGAATAATTCCATCAACACGCGAGCAACAAAAGGCCACAAACTAAAAACTACGGGTAAGCCAAAAAAAACGGCAAGGGCATCGATTGATAGCCACTTGAGCATCTCCCACACACACTCTCTCCCTCTCTCCTCCTCTCTCTCTGTTCATCTCTATTGCTCATTGACATTGCACAGTGCAGTCGAACGCATTGGGAGGCCTCTATGCTTTTGCACAGTGGGACACAAACAACAACAATCAGACAGACAGAGAGCACAAGGAGATTCAAGTGCAGTTAAAAGCCCAGCATGGGTATCCAAAATTGTGTGGTAACTAACTGTATAACGGGTGGATAAGAGGATGGAGAGAGGACAGGGATGGAGAAGGAGAAGGAGAAAGAGGCTCAAGCTGCTTAATGGCACAGGCGCAGCGTCGAAAGAGTTATTGAAAATGTTTTATTGTGTGCATTTGATTGCTGTAAGTGTTGAGGTTGCACTACATATATATATGTATTTATACACATATGTGTGTGTGTGTGTGTGTGTGTGTGTGTGTGTGTCTGCCTGGTGTCTAACTTATAAATATTTCAATAACATTTGAAGTGCGCCCTGGTTGTTGGTTCGGATTTGGATTTGGATTTGGTTTTGGTTTTGGATTTCGATTCGGACTGCAAATGGAAATGCACTTTCCATTGTGTGCGGGTGTCTAGTGCTTTTGGCACTCCAATGCTTCAATACTCCAATGCTCTAACACTCCAACAATCAGGCAATGCCAACGATTCCAGTCGCCAGAGCTATACCAATGCCACTTGCCATATTTGGATTACCAAAAGCAAACCAAACCAAACCGAACCGAACTCAAGTCCCAAATGCAAGGCGACAGGACTGATGTTTATACGTAAAGACTTACCGTGATGTGAACATACAAAATGAAAAGATGCGGTAATCACTAAATAATTAATCATGATTTGATCGTGGATCATAGCATTTAGCAAATAGTTGAAAATATATTGACTTCTTTAAAGATAATGATATTTTAAAAGACAAACCTTTTCGAATAATCTAGTAAGAAGTACGATTTCAAATTCAAATTACAAAAAAAGAAATTAAATGGCACAGTTTTCAATTATTACATTCTTCCATATAACAATTGATACATAAGGGAAATTATATAGATGAGCTATAAGAAAATGAGCTAATTGAAAATTTAAATAAAAAGTAATTTACTTTAAGAACTCGTATTGTAAAAATTATAAATCTAAATTAGATTTCGTATGAGTCAAAAAATATACTTTTTATTTCTATTTGTTCAGCCAGTTTAGAACATAGTTATTTAATTTTTTTTATCATGACAAATCAAGGATTTCCTTTAACTAACGCAACTATTCGGTTTAATATGTACAATCTTTATACTTTCTTCTATACTTTGTTCTCTTATACTTTAGTCTTTTTAATAACCACAATGATAAAAAAAAATAGAATTACAAATAAAACTCGAAAATGAATTTAATATTTCAGTGTTTTGACTCTATGTCGCACATTTGATGAAATATCATGAATTGCTTGCACGCATAAACGCACAATTCAAACCATATTTGATGGGTTTGTGTGCACATCACACTATGGCACATCCTCTGTGGGTACACTTTCAATAGTGAGTGTATGTGCTTTTTCTATGTGCGTGTGAAAGTGGGTGTGTGTGTGTGCTCTAAAACTTTCCATCGAATGGAGAAAGAGCTTGGGCATCAACTTGTGATGCAATCGCTGGCACTTGGCTCAATGAAGCCTGTGGCATGGCCTACTTTGCAGCACAAAAGTTTAACTCAATTACCAACAGCAGCAGCTGGATGTGGAAAGGATAGACAGAGAGAGGGAGAGGAGGGGGAGATGGAGCAGTTGCCACACGTGACTAGCCAAGTTGAGTAGGGGGTCGAGAATTAGGCAGGTGAACTAAACTGACCTGCTTAGCTCGCCAAGCGAGTGGCCAACTGCTCATTGAATGGCGAGAGTTTGGAGAGAGAGAGAGAGTGTGGAGAGAGTATGGAGTATGGAGAAAAAATAAGGTGAGCGAGCGTATTAAGCAGGTCGAGCGTTTTGTCGCTTTGACGGTCTGGCCACCTACAAATCCCTTTTCAAAACTCATTAGCACAAATTTGTGCCTTTCAATGCGAGATGGTCTTTTGGTTCTGGATAAAGATTCTGTTGCCACCTTGGCACGCCCCAACAACTGGGCTACTATGCTGGCTAATTTGGGTGGATGGAGACAGCAAATTTATGCTGATTGTGCGGCAATTTACGAAAATTCAAAGCCAAAACTGGAAAATTGCAGCTGGCTCACGTAGTCAACTGAAAAACGCTAGAAAATCGTACCCAAAACAAGTCAACAAATTTCGATGCTACGCGCTTACAATAAATATAAAGCACTCAGCCTTGAAACAAAGTCGACCTTTAACCTTTTTGCCATTGTTTTTATTTTTTTTTTTTGTAGCTAATGGTTTTCTATTTGTTTGCTTCTCTTTGCAGAGCCTAACTCTAGACTGGTTTATTGAGTGCAGCTACCAAAAAACAACAAGCCAAAACAGAAGAGCTAAAAAAAAAAAACAAAAAAGAACGGTAAGCAACCTTTCTTAACCTTTTACAACAAGTTCTATGCAAAGTAGTTCCAGTTAAGTGGGCGGTTATATGGATGTAAATATACTTACATTTATACATATACATATATATTTTGTAAAGGACTCAAGAGTTGGTCGGCAAAGTCGCTTGGGTTTCCGTTTCCGCCTTTGGCTTTCGCTTTTTCATTTCCGCCTAATAAACTACATAATTAAACTGGCAGCAATGGGATTAAAGGATTCCTTGCCGAAAGCCCCCAACAAGAGTCATGTGTATATGGTGAATCTTTCAAGCATCCCAGCTACTCAGCTGCTGCTGCTGCTCCTGCTCCTGTTCCTGTTCCCGCTTCCTCTCCTGCCTCCATTCCTGCCTCTTAGTTCGAGTTGCTTGCGGATGTTTTTGTTCTTGTTGGTGGACTCACTCCATTTGCCTTCGACTTGACTCCCTCGGCACGCTCCAAGTGAAGTTTCGTCGACGAATTAAGCTAAATTAATTTTTGTGCTTTCCTGTTGTTTTTGTTTTTGTTTTTGTATTGTGGTTGTTGTTCTTGTTGTTGCTATTGCTGCTTAAGTCCTTTGACTTTTGGCTCGTTTGATACTTCGTCGTACTATTCGACTCTCTATTTCTCTCTCATTCTCTATCTCGTTTGCTTCATATTAAATTAATGATGTGTTTTATGCCATGTCGAAAAAAAATCACTGCAAATGCGATTTAGAAGGCAAAGCGCAACATTAGCAGTAAATAAAATAGGATAATGCGGCAAGTCGACCGCAAAGCGGCAGACCAAAAAAATTAAAAGAAAAGTAAGAGCATATAGTCATAAAAAAAAGCCATTAAAGGGTATACACGACTCTGCAGTACGCTTTACTTTTCGAGTGTAGTGCTTAAAATTCTCGAGAGAGATGCATATACATCTCTGATAAGAAAATATAAATTTAACTATGTAAATTAAGAGATAAAAAATTAATTATATATTTACCAAAATTTTAAAGTCTATTTCAAATAATTTTACTTATGTCATGTTTAAATTTAAAATATAATTGAAACCATAATATAACTGTAAAAAGATCGCATAAAATCGAAATTTAATATGTTTTCAAAACTGTGACAAGAGCTAGCACAAAATTAAGTAACTTAACCGCTAGAAAAGCCGGATTTTGCAGATGGACAGCTGCAGAGTCAGGAAGCATGAAGAAGGGGTGAGAATGAGGGGGAGAGAATAGAAGCAATTCCTGCTGTATGACAGCCAAAAGGATTATGCGATCCTAATGCCAACTCGCTCGTTTTTCCCTCGTACACTCATAAGCCAGGCTATTTTTCATACTAACCCCATTTCGTTTTGAGGCGTAACAACTGGTACAACCAGTATGAACAGAGCCACATTCAGAGCCAAGGGCATAGCCAGAGGGAGAGAAAGAGAGAGAGATAGAGAGGGAGAGAGTATTCGCACTGGAATCACCTGGTCTAAGCGGAACTTCAAACTCGAGCTCAAACAAAACTCTTTACCCGGAGAGCTGGGATGACTTAATATTAATCTGTGATGAGGCTGCTCTTGCTGTACATAAATACAAACAAATAATTTGTTGTAAACAATTTGTATGAAATGTTCTTCGAAATCAAACCAAAGATTTGTGTGCGTCTCAACTGTCGATGTGTCTGGATGCTCTCTCCTTCCGACTTACACAAATATTTTGACAAAACGCCTGCTGTTTCCACATAAATATTTATATTTGCCTTGTACAACTGCCACACACACACACACACAGAGATATACACAGATACACTTCAATGTACCTGCACACATACAAAAGGATACACTACAGACAGAAGTCTGTCCATTTGTCTGTCTGTTTATCGCAAGCCTGGCATCTTTACCTGCAGCGAACATGATACGAGAACCAGGCACCAGCATCTTGTTTCTTCTCAGATGGGCGCGTATCTTTAGCATCTACTCCTCGACACAAACACACACACTCGCACACACTCGCACACACTGAGAACACACAACACTCTGTCGTGCGTATACAAATTTGTTGGTGCCTCCTCGGAAATCGAATCCACAAAAATGCAGTTAAATAAATTACAAACGCTCTGTCACCCAGCAGTCGAGGACAGAGTTGGGATCAGACCGGGACTTGTATCTGAGGTTGGGGTGCATGTCGCGGGATTATCGCTCTCTGGGCATCGCCTGGCCACAGCAACAGTCACAGTCACAGCCACAGCCACAATCACAGTCCCAGACCAGCCAATGATTACGATGATTATTCTTATACGAATTTTTCTTTTTAATGAATAACTTCGTTTGACGTTTGCCCTCCAGTTCCCTTGCTCCATCCTCCATGCTCCATTGGAGACACGCTGGTTCTGTATTCTTCCCCTTTCCAGACTTTTGCGTGCTAATGAAATAAATGCCTGGACAGCGATCTCAAGTTACCCAAACATGAGCAATCTGTGACATTGCCACATGCGAGTATGTGAATATATTCATTGCCTGCAACAGATACAGATACAAAGAAAAGATACAGCAAACTGAATCTTAACTTATGAGCTGTCCCAGCTACAGAAATTCCTCAACGTGTGTGGGTTCAAATGGGTTGGGTTAAAGTCTTCTTTAAAACTAAGGACGACTCTTATTTCAAACATAGTTATTGTCAACTAATATGCGATTTATTGCAGCTTACGTTATTTAAATAATTTTATTGGACCAAATAAGAAATTAACATGGTTTATTTTGCAAAACAAAAGGAGCTTTATGGATTTATCTATTGTTTATTCTATTATAGTTGTTTGTATAAAACAAATACTTGACTAATATTCTAATTCATTCTGTCTTAAATATTTAAATAAAATATTTATTTTGATGTTTTTATGCTAAAAATAAATCAAAAATATTTATCAAAGTTCTAAAACTCTTTTTATTAAACATATCCAACTTATTTAAGCATATCTATGTTTCATCGTTGCTAATGACTTAGCAGTTTCTTCTTTCAAGAAAAAGTTAGAAATTATTTAAAAATACTTTTTTACAAATTTTTCTTCAAGTTGATTAAAATTATTTCGTTATGACATCCTTTCAAATCGCCATTTCACTCACGAAGCTTTCCAAATGAATCACACTTTGTATCCGGCCCAGTGACAATTGCAATAACTTTTCTCATCCTTTGCAAGTGTCGCCGCCTATTTAATTATTAATTTCGCATTTACCACAAAACGATTATTGGTCGGCTGCATCAGAAGGAACTCGGGAGGAGCCAACAGCTCAGAGGAATCCAGTCCATTCAACCATTTCCTCAATTGCATAAATCGAAAATTTGTGTTTTGGCGCGTGTCACGAATAAGCAACGGAAGCTCTCGCTCTCCCTCTCTATCTTTCTCCGTCCCTAGGTTTCTCGTTCTCTAATTTTTCCCTGTGCTTTGAAACAATGTAACAAGGTTTGAGATCTGAGGTCTGACTGCTGACGGGATTGGGAAAGGGTCGGTCTTCAGAGCCATAGACCGTAGTCAGAGACGTAGTCTGTTTGTCACCCAAGTCATTTACATGCTCCGCTCGCGTACGTGACTCACATATAGTTATTGCTGTTATATATTGAAGTATTTGGTTAGCTTTTGGGGAATTTCAATGCATGTCTGTGGCTGCGACTGTGGCTTTGGCTGTGACTGCGACTTCGGCTTCTCTTGGCTTACATTTGATGAAAATGCGAGCGAAGCGATGCGATGTCAATGTCGATATGGATGTGAATGTCCACCGGGAGTTGACTTCATCGAAGTTGTCGTTGTTGTTGTTTTCGCTGTCTGTCCCTTTGGCCTAAAGTGAGTCACGCAACGCATCGATAAAATATTTAAAATTCATTTCTAAGCTTTTAGTAGTCAACGAGGCGCTCCAGCGCCCTCTTATCAACGATTCAACCGATTCTACAGCCCCGTCTATTACTCAAACCAAGTCAACAGTTCCCAGTCCACAGTCCCTGGTCTGAAGTCTCAAGTCCCCATTTCCCAGCGACTGCAACGGCAATTGCAGAGATAACCGTTACGTTAGCCAAAACAACTGCAAATGCCGTCGACAGCTTTTGTGCCTCGCAACTTTAGCTCCTTGTCCGTATCTTTCGAGTGCGCTTTGATTTATGTGCGTGCAGAGAAGCAGAGAGAGGGAGGGAAGAGAACAGGTAGCACATACATTGTATGGATAGTGCTTGTATCTATCTATCTATCTATCTATAAGTAAATAGCAGCACTCACACTCGCACACTGCTTACCTGGTGGTCCGCAAGTTACAGTTGCAATTGCACTTTATTAGTTTTGCTATTGAATTTCAATTTATTGCATTTCTCAGCTCCTCTGCCAAAGTATCTTTTCTTAGCTGTGTATGTGTGTGTGTGTGTGCTTATAGATTTTTCTGATGACTGTTGTCATAAGCTTCTCCCTCTGTAAAGTGTAAGTTATTGATTTGATTCGAAATTTCGAGTAGTATTAAATTACACCAAGAGGAAAAGGATTTGATATTTTAATACATTCACTTTGATTTATAATTTTACCCCTATGGCTTATTTTAATCATATAAAATTCCAACATAAGTACTAACCTTTTTCATTTAAAAACTTTTCATAATTAACCAAATTTCTTTAAATACAATATTAAACTTAAAGGCTTGAATTAAACTGGTGTAAACTTAAATTGTTAGCGGAAAATTTCTTGAAATGTACATTTTGTATTAATAAATTTTCATTAGTACCAAAGTTGTAAGAAATGGCTACTAAAACGATCCAGTGAATTATAATCTTAATCTTTTAGTGCCCATTGACAAACTAGAATCGATTGAGAATTCTAAATTACGTATAAAATAAATCTTTGATTCAAATATCTTAACTGAAAATTTAACTAAATTATAAAATAATTAATTTTAAGTTTTTTTAATACAGTTTTAATAACTTTGTCAACTTTTAAAATTAATATAATTTAATGTGAACTTAAATATATAAATTTGAATTGGTTCAATTTGAATGGTTTTTGGTTTAAGGGTAATATGTTAAATAGGCTTTTATTTATTTTTACTGCTCTTTTTTATCTTGGTGTATTTTTACTTCCTCTTTGAAGAATCTTCCTATACTTGATCGGTTATATCTATACCCTTATCTAGTGTTGTTTTCCTTTACAAATATTAACTCAACTCAATTCCATTTATCCTCAATGCACGTTGTACAAACTCAGTCGCATTTTTATTTATTATTTATTATCATATGATATTTTATTTCTTTTATTGCTGATGTATGTTAGTAGGAAAGGTGGAGACCTCTCTCTCTCTCTAAACTGGCACTCACTTCACTTCAATTCTTTTGTTGATTTTTCTAGATTTGAAGCACTGATTGTGCGCGTTTTACAACCGTCTCCGCCTTGTCAAGGTGTGAATTGTAGTAGAGTAGCTATTGCACTCATTGTTGTTGTTATTGCTGTTGTTGTTTCAACCATGCCCTAAACCAATGGTTGCCTCTTTCAGTTTTGATCGACAGCTTGCCTAAAACTGTCAACGCGTTTCTTTTCCTGTTTTATGGCGCATTTCTTTGCTTCGATTTCCAACGATTTATTTGAGTTGTTGCCGCACTTTATGTTTGCACGGCTGCTGTTTATTGTTGTTGTTGTTGTTGTTGCAGTTGTTGTATTTGTTGTTGCGTGTCGCCATGTTGCGCTATCAAGCGGTTTATATCGGCAGTTGCCACTATGCGCTGCCCGACGCTTAGATTAAGATTAGCTGCCCCTTTGGCAGCTCTGGCAGTTGGTGGCACTTTCGTAGACGACTCTTGAGCCTGTTGCAAGTCTCTCCATGAATGACATATCTAATGGTTTGCCAGCTGCTTTGACAACTGTATCATAAATCAGCATATCAACATTGTCAGCTCAACTACATTGTTCTACATTTATACCACAACATAACTTCTTCAAATAAATATACCAAAAATAACCGATAAATATGATTAAATTTAATGTCATTACATTTTATTAAAAGGTATCTACATTACATAAATTGCATATATAATATGTAAAAAGCCCTTTATACTAACGTAATTTTCTTAAATATACATGTATGCTCTCGTTAGTTTTAATAAATAAATAAACTTCTTTAACCATCTATTCAACATTTTCAACTTTAAATAACAGAGTGAAAATTGTGAATAATCAATTCTCATATTCACATTCTGACTTGTTTACTTTGTGGAGATTCTTTCTCTGCAACAACAAATGCATGTCAAACATTTAATCAATTTTCCATAAATCATATGCCAAATCAGCTGCATTTTTGTTACGAGTACTTTTCTCTCTCTCTCTCTATCTCTGTCCCTCTCTATCTTTCAATCTTTTTGCCCACTCTGTTTGCCTGCATATCATGCAGTAGAAAATTGCTTAACTATATGGAAAATTGACAAGTTTTGACGGCTGACAGTGCGGTTGGCTACCTTTTTTCACTCCTGTCCCCTTGTAAGCATTTATTTCCCCCCCTATTTTATGCATGATTTGCAGCAAAAGCTGCATAAATGTTAAAGAAAATTTAATAAAAAAAAATTTGTTAACTCCCATCCTGTGTTTTTGGCCAATCTGTTTTGCCAATCGACCTGTGTGTACCTTCCATTTTGACGTGGCGTGTTTCTGCACATTTCCGTTGAAATTATTTGTACGTTTCTGGCCAATTTTCGAAATAGAAAAAGTTTTTCTGCTTTGCTTTTGGAATCGTCGTCAGACATGACATGACGAGACATTCGGAGACAACGGTTTGGGTTTATTGAACCGTTCGGTAATCATCTAAATTGATTAGAAAATGGCTAGCAATTTGTCAACAGTTCCAAAACGATTCATAATATTGTCTAAACATCGAGTAATTTCTATAAATCTCGTTGCTGTACACAAACACAAACGCACACAACAACAAACTCAAACACAGGATGCAGGTTGCAAGGATACAAGGATGTCGACTGCAAGGACCAACCGCAGACGAGACGCGTCAACTGGCAATGCAATGTCACTTAAATGCCAGCGACATTCATGTCTGTCACCGAGCTCTGATGACCCGACTCAATCCAAATCCCAATCCCAATGCCATACTTATGTGACCTGCATCCACATTGTCCTCGAAGTCCCTTGCTCTGTGTCTGTGCCCGTTTGTTTCTTTTTCTAATGTCGGGGCTACATCCGCTTACGAGTTCTCTAAATTGGATTTTCACAGCTGCCAGACGAAGAGACGAACAACAGAGCAGAGGATTTAACACGCTTTAGTTTTTGGGAACTGCATTTCGAGACGTGACTCGTCACAGTGACAATTGACCAATTTCATGCCTCATTATTACCATGGCCTAGCCAAACAATAAGCTAAGCGAATTTCTATTAATTGCAATCTTTGTTCAGTTCTTCACAGATCATTTGAATTCACAAATTTCCATTAGCTCGCAGGTTTTTCAGCTCGTTTTTGACACCTTCAATTTATATCGTGCTGCTTGCATCGCTGTACAATATTGAACACTTGGCTCGCAAACCACTTCCGGTGGCCATTTTGCATCAAGTCGTGTAATTTCCTTTGCAGCCACTAAACTGTGTGCGGTTGATGACAGATAAGCCTGCGTCCAATGCTTTTAACCACAAAACTCCAGCAGCCACATGAATAATTCGCAATGGAAACTTCCCTTACCCCACCATCCCAGCTTCCTCTCCTCTCTCCTCTTAACATCCTTCGTGATGGCCCTTTCGAATTTGTTGTCGTTACTCAAAATGGCCGACTGAAAACTTGGGCAAATGCATTGAATGATTTATTTGGTGTGATTGCTTCAAACAGACACACACAAATCTCTCTCTCTCTCTCTCTCTATGTCTCTTTCTGTCTCTTTTGATATATGTAGTCATGTGTGCTTCCTCTGAGCGAGAGCAATCAAACAGCAGGAGCAGTTGCCGTTTGTGGTCGGTAGAGGGCGCCTTTTCGGGCTTTGTGCATTTTAATTGGCCGCTGTGAATGATGTGGCCAAGTGTTTTGATTGCTTTGTCATTGCAGTTCAGGCGCTCTAATCAGCACCTCCCTCTTCATCTCCCTCTTCCGCTCTCCCTCTCTCTCTCTCTCTACATTTTATTTCTGCTACTCTTCCCTTGTTTGGCATTTATTAATTATAAATGCTGTCAATTGCTCAAAGTGATCGACAGGGGGCGCTGTAAACGCTGCTCTTGTTATACCCAGCAAGCATAGGGCATATAAAGCCAAAAGTAAATATACCAAGATCGAGATGCAAAATTTAAATTCGAGCAAAAATGTTCTTAATTTAATTCAGGGAAAAGTAAAGAAACACTGTAATCGAATAAAAACAAAACATAACCGAGGCAAACTATTTTTTCAAAAATAACAGAACATTTTCTCAAATTAATTTGTTTTAAATGTTGAAATATTTTAGCGTTGGTTCGGAATCAATTCCATATTTTATTTGTTCAATAATTTTTTTTCATGTACAAAAATTTGTTCCTTTTCAAGAAAATTAAGGTATATTTGTTGTAATTGAAATTGCCATCTGTCAGCTTCTGTTATATAAAATCTAGATTTAAATGTTATACAATTTGTCGACTGCTTTTGGACAACTTTAAATAAATAAATAAATAAAATTGAGTTTAATTAATTGATTATTATGAAAGCAACCCAAAAGCAATTGTTGGGGTGTCTTAGGTCTAATGTCAATGTCAAAAAAAAATGTTGAGAGATTCAACAAAATTAAATAGTTATTGAATTAAGCTAAATTAATTTTTAATTTTAATACAAATGCAAAGATACATTTCTTATAATTTGAAAATTATATAAAATATTTCTCAACCTTAAAATTTTGTTGAAGCTGGAAGAAAGCCTTTTTTTTTTTTTGGCTTCGAAAATATGTTCGAAAAATACTAAATCTCTGACACCGACATTTCGAACGGTTGTATTCCAAAGCAATTCTCTTCAAAAAAAAACTAGAGATTTCTGGAACACATGTGAATAAAAGTTTGATATATTTCATTGCTAATATGCTGACTCCTCACAGGGTATCTGGTGGGGCGAATACACATGCCTGTAACATTTGTACTTGCTGTATGAACTATTTGCCATTGATTTCTTTTGAACGCATCAAAGTTAACATCGCAGCATGCCATTGCAGTCCATTGAAGCTGAAGTGAATTTCTCTGGCAAAGCGAGCAAAGAGCAAAAAGCATTTCAATTGAGATTTATTGCGGCGTGTATTGGGCCAGCTAAAGGGCTGAAGGGGGCTTGGATTGGGGCTGAGAGTTAGGATGAGGATGGGGATGGTTGGCAGGCATTATTCAGTTGTTTTACATTTTGCACTACTTTACAGAAACTTCACGCCCCAGCAGAAGTAGGAGAACCAAACAGAACTGAACAGAAGCTGTGCCTTTAGTTAAGTTTTTAGATTGAAATTTATTGTAGTGATGGAACGTTACACCCTCTTTTACTTTATCTCCTCTCTTGCTCTCTTTCTCTCTCTCTCTCTCTCCCTCTTTCTCTGACAAAGTCAATTCCTTTGATTTGTGGCGCTTTTGCGTGCAATTTTTTAAATTGAAAATCACTGCCCTGCACAATCCTTTTTACATCCTGTGAGCTCAACGCTCACTGCGCCCAAATGAATTCGTTTCGTTTCGTTTCGTTTGCTTTCGTTTCTTTTCATTTCGATTCGTTTCTTTTCGTTTTTTCCATTTTTGTGAAATATGCAGAGCGCGTATTTACTTTTATCGTGATTTATGCGCCACAATTGATATTGAGGTTAATAAATTGAAGGCTGCGTCGAACCAGAAACAGATTCTGAAACAGAACGAAAACACCATCAAACGAATGAAACAAGTCTTCAAATTGAGCTCAAGTGCAGCCAAGGCATTTTCAATTTCTATTTCTCAATTTTAAAGTTCATTTTACAGCTTCAATGAATGCTGAACTGTTGTTACTCGTTTCGGAAAAGGTCATTTGACTATTTAACCCTTTTACGATACTTAAACCGAATCGGGTTCTCTTCTTGTTTTATGACCGGCCCTTGTCTGACCTTGACAATTGTGAACTGACTGCCATTGCGACTTCTAATGCTCACAGGATGTTTGGGTTCTGAATTCCGGCTAACCTTTTTCTTATTTGTATTTCCTCTGAACCCAAATGTGCTCTATCGACTGCCCTGAGGTCATTGTGGGCATTTTTGACATAACTCTTCTATTCTCTAATACTCTCCCTATGTTTTTTTTCTCTCTGTTTGACATTATTTTGACGATTTCCACTTACGACCCAGCGAGGTGTTAAGTGAGGTCACAGAATCTCTCAAGCAGCTGTGCAAATGCAAATGAAATCGATGTATATTGAAAATTCAAGATATCTGAAATAACCGGAGTATTCAGTTTTGAAAATTGTACCAGGCAGATGTAGTGTCTCTCAATTAATATGTATAGATAGCAAAAGCATTTCCAAAGAAAGATAGATAGACCAAAAATAAAATTATATAATAATAATATAATATAATTGGGAATATCGGTAAACCAAGTTCTTTTTTATCAGACTTGTACAGAAATAATGGAATGAAACGCTTTCATAGTTTTGAGACAAAAGTCTTAATGCATAACTTTTTTATCAGTGTTATTAAAATTACAATTTTATATTAAAAACTAATGGATATTATTGTATTGCATTTCTCTGGAAATATAACAAAAAAAAGAAAAAATCAAATTAAAATTGGGAATTTACATTTACATTTACATTTTTTGCAACTTCTATTGGTTTTTTTTCTTAGCGGTTTATCATTGTTAGCTTGCATAATTTAATATTAAAATATAAAGATTGACTTTATAGTTATATTTGTGAAAGAATAAAAATGCGATAAGTCTGGGATCCTTAGCCAATGATGTCTTATCCTCAAGGAAAGTTTTGTTTTTAAAGTTTATGTAACGATGATTGTTTTCAACTTTCAAAGGTAGTGTTACTCACTCCCTAAGCACCTAATAAATATGATTTTAATCGATTTGCATTGTCACACTTCACATGACATCCTACACCACACATACACACACACACACACTCCCCATTCCCCATAAGGAAGCAACCAAAAAGCCGCGTTTCCAGCATTCAAACATCCATTTGAAAACAATGAAAAAGCAATCAAATGGTAAAATTTTTTGGTCCCACAAACTTACACACACTCACATACGCACACAAATTGTAAAGTTTGGGAAAACTTTATTTTGAAAGAGCTGAAAACCAAAACGCATGCCAAACAGCAAACGACAAAATTTTCGAACAGAAAATTTGCGCATATTTTTGCATGGGTGGAAACGCAACTTTGATAAAAAAAAAAGAAGAATGAAAAATAAAAACAAACTGACAAGCAACTGAGTGCAAACTGCAAACAATTCGAGTTAATGTAAAAACAAGACGCTTAACCCCTCTAACCCCCCTTAACCCATTGTTGCCCAATACCGATTGCGATTCCTATTGCAACTCCAGGCCAGAACTTCTTCCTCTTTGGCCACTCGTCGAACTGAGTCAAAGTTTTGTGTCGTTTGTATAATTTTCGACTACCATATAACTCGATATATGCTATTGCTGTTGTTGTTGTTGTTGTTTTGGCCGATAAACCGCTCCGTTTCTAGTTGGACGATTCCCAACCTCCGATCTCTCCTATTTCTCCTCTCGCGCTCTATTGTTGTTATCTGATTTCGAAACTGCTTTGGCCCCCACGACATAACCCCAGCCTAACCTCAAGTGAAACTTCTCCTTGTCACTAGTTTCTGTTTAGCAAAGTTTTCGTTTTAGCTTTGGCTTTGGCTTTAGCTTTAACTTTGCCAGAGTTGTCGCTCCATTTGCTGCTGCAGTTGGTCGATTTCTCTGCTGCTGCCCTTTTGGCTGCCTCATGTTGCATGTTGCACATTGTTTGCGGCACTGCAATTGTTCCGCACAGTTTGCTCGCAAGCATTTTTATTTGCGCAAAGTTTTTTTTTATTTTTTTTTGGCATTTTGTACTAAATGAATTGGAAAAGAACCAAGACTGCAACTACAACTGTTATATCTTTTGGCTAAGTGAATTGACCACAATTTGAACCTGCAACTCCTAACACTAATCTATTTCTGAGAGATAAAATACAAATAATAAAAAAATGAGTATAAATTTAAGTAGACATTAAATACATAAAAAAATAAATAATTTAAAGTTTGAACATATAGTTAGTAAATATACAGTTAGACCAACATTTATTCGTACACTTTATATTTCTAAGTATTTTTTTTCATAAATAGTTTTAACAAATTAAAAAAAAAAACTCTCAGCATGAAGATAAAACATTTTTAATGCGTATTAAAAAAATAAAAACAGTTAAATTCAATTTTAAGTCAAAAAGGGCACTTTTTGGCGACCATTCGTACAGTTCGGAAATTCAAAATTAATTTAGATAATTATAATAATGCCAGTGGCTTTTAATATTTTGTTAGACCGTCTTTTGCAGCTATGACAGCCTTTAAACGTCGTCGCTTACTTTTTATTTATAGTATTATTTTTTTATATTATTATTTTTGGCACAACACTGTGGAGGTTATTTTCGGATTTTGCCACAGAAGCTGCCACATTGCGCTGTTCTCTTGGCGTCAAAATGCTTGGGCTTCCGGCTTTATGATGATGTGTTCCTCTTTCACCGGTGTGTGTATATTTTTTGATTATGCTTTGCACTGTTGAATGAGGCCTATTGATCAACTTTCCAATTGCTCGAAGACTCTGATTCTCCAGGTACAATTTAACCCTCTACCGCATATAGTGCCATATATGGCTTTTCATTTTTAACGAAATTTATTTTAGTTTAAATGATATCTCAGCGAAGTGGATTATTATTGGCAAATATATTTGCACTATTTTCTATTGGAAAAAAATTTTAAAATAATTACAATTTGGCTTTATTTCGTGTTTTTATGTATTTTGTTAAGACGTCTTTCGTGAACGAAAATGAATTTTGATGAATTTGATGAACAATGAATTTTCGTATGAAGTTTTCACAACAAAAAACAATTTTGTATGTTGAAGAGTAATTTTTGTCTCAAAGAACATAGAGTAATCTTTTATAAAAACTTATAATTTGACTGTAATTAAGCCTTATATTTATTATTTTAAGCAAAAACTGAAAAAGCCAATATCCTATTTTCTCCTAAACTATTTACCCAAAAAAAAAGTTTGCTCAAATATTTCTTAATTTATACCAAATACACTTTTATATGCATGATAAAAATGTTTTTCTTTAATGATTCTATGAGCATGCAGTAGAGGGTTAAGGATTAGTTTGCGGATTTCTGGAGAAACATCCTGACCTCGTCCCATTTTTTCTTAATTGTATCAAAATTTAATACCAGTTAACCTTTATTCTGAAAACTTCAGAAGAATGTACGTAATATTCAATATTCATAGCACAAAAGAGAATCGCGAAAAACGGTAAATTTCAGTGTTGGAAATGGTTAAACTCAGAGTGTACGAATAATTGTTTGGCGTCTTTTCGTAATTTTTTTTTTTGGATTTCCACGCTATACTCATTGTGTCTTTTTTGCGCATATTGTTTAAACTATATAACTTTTTTCGTCTACAATACAAAAATTTTTTATATTACGAAAGCCTAACCTACAACGGCCATGAAAGTACTAAGAACTAACTGTATGAAACTGTATGTATTGAAATGTATAAAATTAAATTACATTTATTCATTGTAGGGATAATAAAATAATGTAAAACTAAAATTCATATCCAAAACAAAAAATAAATAATTTATGAACCGAATTAGGTAACTGGTAGGCAAATTTTGGCATGTTTATGACATTTAATATTAATTTAGCTATGGCTACCATACACTGTAGATTTGTAAGTGTATGTGTGACATTTCCAATATGTTGTTCACCCCTCACACATTTTGGGGCTGTCAATTTAGCTGGTAATAAATTTTCATATTCTGTGCGTTCATTTGTGGGCCACTCTCGTGCTTATCTATGCGGGTTATCATTGGGTCTGACATCAGTTTATCTCTCTTGTATCCCTGCACCGTCAACCATCCAACAATTCAACTGCAACAACTATCCGACCATAATTAGCTTTGCTTGGCACTCTAAAATGGTGTGAATTATTTGTTGTCTCCTCTCTCGTCATTTATTGCCCTCATTACGACAACAGAGCTGCCGAGCTGTTATATCTTAATTATTTTAATGGTTTATTATGATCCGAGTGCATATATCTGTTGTCTGTTCGTGTCTTCTTCTCTGATAATGTCGCGTGATTGACAATTGTATTGTTATTCTGAATCATTTTCGATTCGAACATTTGCGATAATGATAATGCGAATGAGGTACGATAATAATAAGAATATTTTATAATAACAAAAAATAATAATAATAACGTTATGGACAGTGTCGTGTCATAAATTGTGTGGTTTATTTATGGAAAATGAGATTTGTAGTGGCGCTTTAATTGGTCTACAGTCCGTCTGTCTGGCTCTCTGTCCCTCTGTCTCGCTGGGGTGTCTGACTCCGAGTGATTGTGAAATCAGCCGTTGGCACGATAGGAATGTCTAGAACGCGTAATTATTGCTCAATGATGACATTGATATTCGTAGTTATAATTTCTGGAAGAGATTGTTTTGATGACTTGACATCAACGTAATCATCATTAATTGAAATGCTGACATGATTGAGATGATCTTCGACGTTCGTCTGTGCAATCTATAGCCATGATCTGTTTTACGACACAAGCTTTGCGCTCATTAATTCTATGATCTTTGACTGTTCTTTTTTTTCGAAAGGCCTGATAATCTACATAACAAGTTGTTGAGCCTCTAACCTGGACTATCTGCGATCTCTATCAATCCTTGACTTTAGTATAATTTCTTATGGACTTGTGCAATTGGAATAAATTCTATTTTCGGGTTGATCTTCACTCTTGACTGATACACTAAAATCTATGAATCTTTTCTGCTTTGTCGATCGATCTTGATCGCTGCTTATTGGTACAAGTTAAGATTGATAGCTTATGATTGCAATTCTTATGCTTGCACAGCGATTTATGAGGTTTAAATTGATGGCTCATTTGTAATCCAATGTCAATTGGCATGACTGGACAACTGAAGAATCTTCCATTCAATTGATTTGTCAGCCAAACTGTTCAGTTTAGCAGCTACCACCCAGCATGGCACCTACCCAACAGCCAACTGCCAACAGCCAGGCTAAGACTTTGGCCAATGTCTGTCCCGATTTCAAGTGAAGTGAGCTGTTTAGTTCTCTGCTTTTGCCTTCAATGATCATTGACAGAGCGCCTGTTGCTGGTTTTTTTTTTCCTCAGTTGACTAGTAGTTAAGGCGAATTCCCCTTGGGCGGTTGCAACCAGGAGAGACAGAGAGAGAGTGTGGAGAGTAGAGGAAGTGCGATGAGAAACAAACAAAGCGCAGACAATCAGCCCGGGTGATCGTCGAATGGACCTGAAACAAAAGCCAAACGAGAGAGAAAGGAGGGAGAGGAACTGCCACCCAGAAAAATCACGATCAGGCTGAAAAGTCTGACGAGCTGATGCATGGGCAGATAGATACTCCAAGTTGTTGGCTGCTTGTTGCTCTTGCAACAAGCAACGACAGAAGCAACACCTCTTGTTAGTTTTGCTGATCATGATCGTGGCATCGACGTCGACATCGACATCAACATTGTCTGTGTTTTGGCTAAGACAAAGGCTCAGCTCAGCTCGGATACGCTCTGACTTTGTCTGAGTTACTGGCCAGCGGCCAATTGATTGAAGCACGACCAAGTTTTCGTCGCTCAATCATGAAGGGGAGTTGGAGTTCATGTTTCACATTGCAGATCACAGATCTCTTAAATGTGTGGGTGTGTGTGTTGCATTCAAAGAAGGCAAAAGGAAAAGGAAAACGTCTTTTGGCTTTCGGTTTGTTGTCCTGGCCCACGACTTGCTCTCACAAAGCAAACAAGCAAAACCATTGTAAGTTCATTAGCGGCCAAGCGCACGATTTATTTAAGGTGAGGGGAAAATTGAGAATCGGGCACCGTAGATTGTTGCAAGTTGCAAGTTGAAACTTTCGTGGCTGCAGCGACAATCGAAATGCATATAAACATGAGATTTTTGCAATGTCTACACATCGGACTCCTTCCTAACTAGGCAAAATCACTCATAGCCAACAATCCGAACAAGCGCAGCCACCACATGTGGTGTTCTCTCTCCGTTTTGGCCCAAACCGGCTCGCAATCTGGCATCCCAGTCATGTTCTGTTGCACGATCAACCGCGAGAGTGGGGAAGTGAGTGGTGGGGCACGGTGGATACACTGGGCACCCTGCAGCTACACAGGGTGTATTGAACCGACAAACCAACAAACCGGCGACGAAGCGTCCAAAGCCAAAAGTCAAAACGTGAGCCTGGATCGAGGTGCGCTGCCCATTAAACCTGCCTTGATCTTGACTTTTATTCTGCCTCTCTCCCTCTCTCCCTCTCTGTCTCTCTCCCTGTCGCTCTGCCAGCGCTTTTATCGCTCTTTTAGCAACGAACGACGCTAACAAGCCAAGAAGCGAATGAAGAAGCAGAGCAACAGCAACTGGGCAATGGCAACTCGTTAGGAGCGAAACGCGAGTCTCGTAGGTTGGCGGCGTTATCTGGTAACAACGTGTTACGAATTACTTTTAACAAGACCCTTAGCAGATAAATAAAACCTCAAAACCGGTCTGGCAACCCAAAGAGAGCACGAGCGCTCGAAAACCAGAGAGCGCACGAAAGCAAGAGAGCGAATGTGCGCTCATTAGCAATTTGGGAGCGCAGAGCGTTGAGCAAAGCACAGGAAGGGATTGCAATTAACGCAGTGTTCTTTTAAGCTAGTTCCTGTGATTGTCATGCACTGATATGCCCTGGGCATATTTAATGAGTGCATATGGCTAATGAGAGCGACTAAGACATTTGCAAAGCACCCTGTATATGCGAAACGTGCCTCAATCATCAGAACAAGCCAGCATCCAGTACTCAGTATCTGTTTCACCCACCACCCCGATTCAACTGTCAGCAGGGTGCCTGCTTAAGGAACGCACGTTCCTGCCTCGCCAAAAATTGCATGCAAGAGAGCGTGGACGACAGATGGAAGAGACAGAGAGTGCCAGAGAGAAAATATGCTAGACAAATACCGCCTAACGAGGGGGAGGTTGTCGCCTGCTCTTGGCTTGCGAAATGCAGCACATGTGCAACGGGGAATGTACAAAACTGTCAATCCAGTTAGATTTGTCAACATCAACAGGGTGACATGAGGGGGTTGGGAAAGTGAAAGTGAAATACAGGGGGAACCTTCACAAAAATGAACTAATATGATATGAAATAAAATGTTAGCAGCTACAGCTGCAATACGAGTCTAAGTTTTAAATATAACTAATCTAACATTAGTCACTCTATTATCACATTGATTAAATAGTATGTGTATATTAAATAATTATTCATAAAATTATCAAACAACATTTAAATCGCTGCAGTAATTTGATTGCTGTCATTTATCGCATGCTATAAGTAATCCAAATCGTTGCTCTAGCACTTGCCGCTTGCTTCTCTTTTGCGCTCACACTCTCTCTCCCACCACTCTGTCTGTCGAGTTGCTCTCGCGCTCACTGCTCTCTGCTCTCGGCGCTCTTCGCTCATTTGCAGCGTCACTTGGACTCGTCGCCTCAGTTTGTTTTCGACGATCGCAGCGTTTGGTCGTGTCGCGCATTTCGTGTCTCTCGGGTGAAACGTTCGTTTGACAATTGCGCGATTTAGCGAACGCCTTAATTATACCTTTGAAACTTCAATTAATCAATAAAAAGCAAACGAACTGTAACTATCTGTGTACTTATAAGATACTTTTATTGTCGCGTTGTGGAAAAGATGCTCGACAAATGAGTTTGCATTGTAATAAACGAGCCACAAAATATGTACAACAAATACAAATAAAAATACAAAAATACAACAAATAAAGGCTGTCATAAATTAAAAAGAAGTTAATAAAACAGCCGCCAAGTGGCATCTTAACAAGAAGCGTCGAATCGTCGGATCGTCGCCGTCTTCGATGTTTTTGTTGTTGGCCAAGAGGCAAAACGAGTTATGAAAATACAAATTGTATCTCTAACTGAGTGCGTGTGAGTGTCTATACAAAATTGTTATAAAAAGATACATAACAACAACAAAATATTGTAGTAAAAAAGAAACAAGATTTGTCGCGTGTTGTAGTTGTCGTTGTTGTTTTTGTTGCCGCTGGGTGATCTGTGATCGATGACGACGACAAGCGTCAACTGAAAATTGGATTTCGGATTTTGGCGCTCTCCCCGGGTACAACATCTCCACAAGATTGTGGAGCTGTCGCCTGTCTACTTCAGCCTGACACCTATCCGAATAGCCGAGTACTCGTTGAGTATTTACGAGTGTATTCAGTGTCTGTGTTGTGTAGATATCTCAACAACACTTTTGGCACTACATGAAATTTTAATTAAAAAATCTGTCCAAAAATAAAGTCAAATTACACACTTGAACGACGACAAATACAACGACACCGCACCGAGACTGTCCAACTGTAAATGTATCTGCATCTGCATGTCTCCTGAAATTGGATTAACTCTGACAGTTGCAAGGCGCTTTTTAATTACCACAGTTTGGGATTACCAACAACAATATCAAATCAAAGGCAGCAGCAACAATTTCAGGTATGTCAGTGACAGTGAAAATGCCAACAAGTACTCGTATCTCGTATCTATATCAGCAGATACAAATGTATCTTTCAACCAAGTCATGCAAATGCAATCGTTGGGTGTCAATCTATTTTGTGAGCCATAATTATTTTGCAATATGTCAGGCATTGGGAATGGAAAATATTTTACAAATGTCACTTTTCCTCTAGAAATTCAGTTTAGGCAATGATGAATGTGATGAATGAAGGTGTAAACTTTATCATAAAATTGTGCGTTCTTACAGTTTTTATAAAAGCAACTCTTTCATTTCGAATGCTTCTTCTTTAAGTAAATGTAATTTATTAGTATAAATGTACTCCCCCAATGCATTACATTTCAATCCATTTTCATCGTTGACTTCTGTCAAACCACAACAATAATATTGAAATATATGGTTCTCTTACCTTACAGTTATACATGGTTATTTTCGTGGTTCGTTTGTTGTTTTTCTT
Organism: Drosophila phalerata; assembly: GCA_951394115.2. Taxonomy (NCBI): domain Eukaryota; kingdom Metazoa; phylum Arthropoda; class Insecta; order Diptera; family Drosophilidae; genus Drosophila; species Drosophila phalerata. The sequence goes on from OX596004.2 coordinate 15,718,703, forward strand.
TATTTTCTGTTTTCTGTTTTTTTGGTAGCTTGCGCTTATCTCTGCCCATTTTTGTTGATTTCGATTTCCTACCTACCGAATCGACTGTTGCTCACCTTTCGTTTCCATTCGCTTCATCGTTTAGTTTCGTTTTTCCAACGTGCCATCGGCTTTGTTTACCCAACAAAGAGTGCAAGAAGAGGAAGAAATTGCTGTTACCGCCATCGTTATTGTTGTTGTTGCAGTTGGACTGGTGGATGGTTGTATTTTTGGTTTATACTACGAGTACTATGAGTATATTCGTTTTTCGTTCGAATCAATATTGTTGTCAAAAATAATGGGAGGAATTACTATATTCAAGTGAACCTGACTCTAAAAGACCCTGTTTTTAAACTAACAGCAAAACTGCAGCATAATTCTCTCTAAATTTGGTAGCTCTAGCTCTTATTTACATGGCTATATTGACTAGGTTGTTGATTTTTGTAATCACATATTTTTAAATACTTCAAAAAAGTATATTTTTCGATATTGATACTTTAATAAATTTAATTAAAAAACATGTAAACTATTTAATTCATTGCATTTATAAATTTTTTGCAAAATCAAATTAAATTTATGGTCAAATTATTTTGACATACTGTCTTTAAGTGATCGAAGATGCCTCCTGTTGCCTGCTAGGCCTTTTCACTAACTTAATAGACCCTTTGTTCTTTTGGAAGTGCAGGGAAACAGTAACTGGAATCTTATCTCTGTCTCTCTGTGCGTGGCTGCCATGAACATTATTTCATTATTTGTTGTCAAAGTTGGCTGCCGTATCGACTACCAGACGACTACTCTCATACTCGTACTCTATGAAAAACGCTTCATTTTTTGGGGCCAACTTGGCAATGCGGAGCTGCAGCTGGAGCAGGTGGCTAACAGATACTACCTGGATCAGTGCCTGGCTCATTAATCTGCCATCAAGTCGATGACTCGATGTAGATGAAGATACAGATACAGATACAGATAAAGATAACGATAACCCATTGCATTTCAGTTCATGGACAATTTTCAAATGGTCGGAGACACTTCTTTTTCTTTTTTTTTTTTGATTCTCGGATCTCTCTTTGGGTTTAGTTTGGTGAGACTTGAGACTGCATTGCGTGTTGTTGGCATTTGGAAAATTATAGTTTTTGTGGTCATAAATTATGCGTAACGTGACACCTTTTTCATGTTACTTGACGATCGCAGCAACAGGTTTGAGGATCGTCGCCTTTGTCGTCGTCGTTAATATTTTATTTCAGTTTCAGTTGATTTTTACGGCAAATGCACACGGCTTTTATTAGTCCACGAATGCTTTTGGTGCTCGAGAGGATCGTTCACTACGAAATGATTTCATTAAATTTCAGTTAAATGAAACAATAAAAAAAAAAATAAACAACAGCCGCTCTCAAGGTTAGCTTCGTTTGCCAAAGGAAGTAGTCAAAGGTGTTGGACGACGACCAGCAAAAATATCAATTTACATACAAGCGACCAATGGCTTGGAAAGAAGAGGGAACGAGGACTGCAACAGAGCACTATGGGAAAGAGTCCCATTTTTTATAAATACAGATAGAGTTTCCAAATCTTAACTATCAAGATAAAATACAAAAATATATTTTTAATTCTTTACGGGCTACTTTCTTCATATTTACTCGATGAAATTCAGCTGATTGGGTGTTAATCTTTAAATTAAAAAAGCATTGCTTGAATTGTAAACATTATAAAAAAGTGTAAATATGGAAAGAGTTAATTAAGATTTGTAAACTAAGTTGCTAGTGCAGATTTTTAATATTTGTCTTTTGTATAAGTTGGAAGGATATTAACAAAACCATGTAGAATCAGAGTTTATTAATCATATTAATTGTGCATTTATGCCAAAAAAAATGTCTGTTTTATTTTTTAAAAAGTCTGAATCAATTGAAAAACAAACATATGAAAAATTCCACTTTGGTCTAACTAATGAACCAACAAAAAGTCTCCAGCTATATATTTAAACTTTAAATTTTAAAGTAAATGACAAGAAATCGAACATTTTTCCCATAGTGCAGATTGTAGAATTGAAACTGGGACGGGGACTGAAACTGGGACTGCCTGCTGGCTGACTGAACATGGGACATCATGCGGCGCAGTTTTCTTGGTTTCTTTTTTGCAGCCCGCACATTGCAATTCGAAATATTGCGCACTGTCACACACCAAAAGGATCGGACTCCGAACTGGACTCCATGCTGAGGCGACACTCAAATGCCAGACGAGACTCTCCTTTGACTTTGTCATGTGGCTCGTTGCTTTTACCGCCCGCAGATCTTGACTAACTCGCCTCTTCCTCTCACTCTGCCTCTCCCTCTTTTGCACTCCTCCTTCTTGCCGGCTAAACAGGTGATCATTTTACAAACGGTTCTCTCCTTGCTACCTGCTCCGAAAGATCATAAATTTTGTTAGTGTCCGATGGCTGTTTTATTGCCATTCTTTTTGTCTGCCTGCCTGCGTGCCAAGCTGACTCTTGGCCTGGCTATAAATTTGTGGCCCTGGTCTTGACTTTTTTGTAACTTGCTCAATTCGCTTTTGGGTGTCTCCCGCTTAATTGTGCGGATTATCTTCGTTGTTTTTCGACTTACTTTATGTATCACAAATAGCAACAAAATTTATTGACAAGCGCATTGACACTCCGTCAGTTTGTCAGTATGAGAGTCGAGACGAGCGACAAGTTGACTTGTCACAGAGTTAAGTTGTCATTTGGTATCCTGTTTAACATTTCTCTGGCCCCACTTGGGCAGCTGTCACTTGGGTGCTAATGTGCATACTAATGCGATTCGATCTCGATCTCATTCGCGATCGCGATCTCTCTTTTTTCTGCTCTGTTAATTTCGCAAATATTTCTCTTAGATAGAAACTGTTTGGAAACTGTGCTCTTTAAGCATTGGCAAATCTATCGGATCTTTTTATGGGCAATATAAAAAACTAACTTTCAAAGCTGATTTATTTATTAGCTGTCATCATTTTATGTAAATTTTGTTAATAAATTAATGTATATAATTTAAGTATTGACATTCGAAAGTAGACTGAAATAGGGAATTCCGATCCGGATCTATAACTTTACTTTAACTCAATGTAGTTCATCAAAAAGAAATTTGAATCAAATTTACGATTACCCTTTATGACAGAGACAATGCAATTTCCAGCTCTTTCTTTCTTGTGCTTTTTAATAGACCATTAACTTAAAATAAATTCCGGAACATCCCTAATCAAGTTTATTCATTTGATTCAGAATTAGAATTTGGTAATCATATACTTAAAAAATCCTTTCAGTAAAACATCACTTATCTATTCAATTATTCGAGAAATTAAAAAAAAAATATTTCAGTACCCCTAATGCAAAAAATTTGCAATTTAATTCAATCAAATTTTTAGTAAGCTCTATTAGAAAGGCAATGCAATTGTAAATCCATTTTTTTTAATGTATACCTTTTGCTATTCTTTTTAACTAAAGAAAATATTTTACTAAAATTACTGAGTACCCTTAATGTGTAAATCAAGCTATTCTGCTGTCTCAACATGTTGCAGCAACATGTAAAGAGAAAAATTCTTGCTAGAGGACAATGTTGCACTCAATTTGTAAATGTAACGAGCAAAGATATGATAGACAGATGAGGGCGGGAGGAGGTTGTTGCACTGCTTCCCAGGGCTTGTGTACCCCTAATTATTGACCACGAGAATTGTCTTTTGGGTTGTGTTATTATTGACAAACAAGTCGTACTTATATTGGGCCCTGCCCACCTTCAACGAGCTCACGTTGCAACGTTGGATGTTGAATGTTGGATGTTGGACAACCAATAATTTCCAGTCAACCTGAACGCGACCCTCATAATTATAAAACCATTTCGTCCCCCGCCCCCGAAACTCTTCTGCCATGTTGTTCAAACAGCAACAACAACCACAGCATATTGATTAATTTTAACCAGAAGGGGGCAATGTGAGCCCGCAGTTTGGTCTCAAACCAAAAAGACTATACGAGTCTGAGCCCTGTTTGAGACCTGGCCAATCGTCCATCAACTGAAACTGGCCAAGTCAACGAGCCCGTGTGCTGCAATTCATCAAACTCAGTTCCGTGTACTGTGTACTGTGTGTGTGTGTGTGTGTGTTGTGGCTATTGGTTTCTTCTTGAGGCTCGTTTGTTTGATTTATTTTGCAGCTCCTTCAATTTTCGTTGGCTGCTCGTTCATTCAGTCATATCATTAGCCCCTCTAGACTAAGGTCTTAGCCATGCCAGCACTTTTGGCCATCTCTCTCTCTCCCTCTCTCTCCCTCTCTCTCCCTCTCTCTCCCTTTCTCATTCCAGCTTTGATGGCTTGTGGTTAGCCGGACCGAAATCAATTTGACATGATTGCATTGATCATAATTTTCTGGTGCCTTCATCGATTTCTTTGGGACTTTCCTTGGATATTTGTTTTTCTCCTCGACTTTTTTTTCGGGTTATTTGAATACAAATTTTTGTGTTTTTTCTTTATTTGCCTTTTAGGTTGATTACTTATGAGACTCAGACTCGTTCGGCTCGTTTGAATAGGCCCAACAATTAGCCAGGCCAACAACAAACTTGCTACTCGCACGACGATTTATTCAAATTAAAATTTTTGGTATAAAGATCTGAAAATTCTGCAAAGTCTCTTTGAAGCTGCTATTTGTCAATTTTTCGGCGTCTTCAAATGAATTTCAGCGCAAATTTTAAGTTACAGCCATGGCCAAAATTTACCGATTGTTTTTCTTTGTCTAACAACAAGGCGTCAAATTAAGTTTTAATGGCATTTTGCTAAACGCTTTTTGTTTGCTTATTAAATTTTTTGTGTATTTCTTAAATGATTTTTTATTTTTGTTAACTTAGTAATTATCGTGGTGGGGGGGAGTACTCAATTCATAGATCTTGACTTTATTTCTAACTGATGTATAATTCAAACAACTCATTTCCTCAACATCATTCGCCATTTTGTCTCATTCTACTTTATCTGCTGTCTCGCTCTAATCACATTTCTTTTATTTTAAAAATATTGTTAATATTTATGTGTTCAATAAATTCTTTTCATTGTTTATCGAAACATTTATTATGCATCGTTTTGGTTGAACACACAACAAGCTATCAATTTTTCACTATTCGTATCTGGCAGATACATCAAACTAAACAACCAAAAGCGAAGAAAAAATATAAGCAACAACAACGACGACGACGACAACGGTGACGACGATGACAACAACATCAACACTGAAACTTGTTGCTGTTGCTGTTTGCTGCTAACTGTGTCGCCAAAGTTGTCGTTGTTCTCCTTCGCATTGTTGTTGTTCTCGCTGCCGCCTGACGTTCTGCAGATAAATTCTATAAAACTAAAACGACGACTACCTAAACAACAAGTACAACAACAACAACAACAGCAACAACAACAACAACATGGTTGCTATCATGGCGCAGAGCGGAGAACTGATGATGATTTATGAGCGTCAGAAATCAAGTAGAAAATTACGTTAATAGAACAGCGGGGAGCTGAAGACATAGTACCCTTACTCATACCCTTTCCCCTCTTGAGCGAGGTAGACAAACAGAAGAACTCTAAAATACAAATACAAACACAAAACGAGGCGATGTCGTCGATTTATTGAGCAATTTTAACTAGAATTTATTTTTGGTCTCCTATAGAAAAATTATTGTCGAAATTCGAAACGAAACGAAAGATGGAAACATTTTCTAAACTGAGAGTAAATAATAAATGATAGCAATAATAATAGAATAGTGTTATTATAGTTTTGTTTTTTAACGCTCAAATTTTTAATATGCTAATTGACAATGTAAATGTTGCGCATACGCCTAGTTGAACAATTTGCATTTAAATGAATGGGAAAAACCGAAAGTGTCAGTTATAAATCCAGCTAGGAAACCATGTGGGTGAACCCCAAACCCCTCACTCCACTCTGACAACTCCTCCCTCTATGATATTTATGGCTGAGCTCTCTAATTCATTTAGCAGATACTATTCCAGCACAAGAAAAAAAAACGACGACCAAATGACACCTTGTTAGGGGTTTGACTTATGGTCTCCCTTTTCTTATTCTATCTACGAGTGTGTGCGTGTACCTGTGTGTGTGTGTGGGTTTTAGCTGGAAATGTTGCGACTAGGTGTTAATTTTGTTTGTAAAAGAAAAGAACAAATACTAAAAGCTAAGGAAAACAGTCGTTTAAAATGAAAATTAACAAGACATGCGGGCTGACTTTTTGACTGGGGCGACAACAGACACGAACAAGTGGAAATTTAAATGGAAATTAAGATGAAAACAACAGATGCAGATACGGATAATATTTAGATAGGCTCCAATAAAATATTTTCACATAAAACTGAATAAAATAAATGCCAAAGATTCCTTAAAGTATAAAATAAAACGATTTAACTAAATTTACGCTGTTGGGACCACTTTCAGCTGGTTCCATTGAAATCAGTTAACAAAACTGAAGGAAAAAAAGATACACATGCAAGAAGACATGATATATACGAAATGCTGCCCAAGTTTAAGCAGAATTCAGATGTGAGAGATGCAGTCGAGTCGAGTGAATTCGAGTCGAGAGTCAGGCATCATTAATTCTCACCCAAGTGTACTGTTTCGAGTGAATCCCTCGTCTCCTCGATCCTCACTCCTCACTCCTCACTCCTTGCTCCTGCTTAAGATCTGTGCATATTTCCAATTAAAGCAACTTGCAACTCTAATGAACTTGAAGATATCAATCTACGCGCTGTTAACCCTAAAAAACCGCAGACAGGCTGACGAAGTTCAGCAAAAGGCAACGAAAAATCAACGAGACAACGAGAAGCAAGTGAAAACGAGAGAAAAAAATGTCAAGCTAATTAAAAAGATGCGAAGAGAGAGAGACGGAACGGGAAAGGGAAAGCGAAAGCGAAAGGGAAGAGGACGAGTTGAGGCATGCAATATAATTCATAAAAGTGAATCCTACAGATGCATCTCAACCTCAAGTACCTATGTATCTATAGTTGTGTTTATTTAGACTGGCAGCCGAAGCAAATTAATTTAAATTATGACCAAAAATAGCTGGAATAGATAGATTTACGCGTGCACATAGCTAACTGCACATGTATCCAGCAGATACAACAGATACGCATCTCTGCGCTGCACTCACACACTTATTCACATTCACGTTCACATTCACGCACATGTTGTGTGCAAAGGAAGCGCGTTAAAACAAACAAAAACATATTTTTCTTATAAACAGACAGAAAACGAAACGAAATTATTTTATTTCAGGCCGACACAGTCTCCAGTCTCTGCCAGGTTCTTTCTTTTGTATCTGTATCTGCAGAGAGAGTGTGTGTGTGTGTGTGTGTGTGAGTATCTTTCTCTCTCGCATCGAAACATAATTAATTTCTGTTTGTTTAAGGTCTGCGCCTGTTCTCTGACTGTTGCTTCCTGCGATGACTTTTATTTGTTTTTTGTTTTTGTTTTTCGTTTCTGTTGTTGCCTTTTCCCGATGCCTGCTCCTTGAGCTTCATTGGAATTTCAATTTGAAAGATATAATACATATTCATTGTCGTCCTCGTCTCGACTCGACTCGACTCGTGTTGAGCATTTAAATTTGTAGTCATAAATTTTTGCAAACGTCATAAATTAAACATTTGGAAACTGATACTTTTTGCCGTTCTGTTTTTAAATGAGTTTATGATCGCATTTTGTTTATATGCCTTTATTGGCTACGTTGACATTCAGCTACAGACAGGGACAGGGAGAGAGGGGAAAAAGAAGGGAATAGAGACGCACCCCGCAAAGCATTTTGCCATAAATTATGCGCTTAATTAATTGGCCTGCCACATGAAGACGACGATGAATTTGTGCTCGCCCAGAGTTGCCCATTTAATTAGCTAAAAGAGCAGCAGAGTCCAATGAAGTCCAATCGAATCCAACAGTCAAAGATCTCACAGTATCTAAAGATCTCACAATCTCAGCTCTTTCAGCTTCCATCTTGAGCATGGCTTGGCAGGTTGTTGCTTAGATTTCTTTTGAAATACAATATGTTTTTTATGTACACATTTGAATTCGAATTTCGTTTCGGGTATTTCTCGGAATTTGATTTGTTGGCCATCGCTTTGAAGATCGCTTTTGGCACAAAACATGAAATACTTCAAAAGACACATGATTTATATGAATCGCCTGACACAATCTGAGAATCTCGCGCCTCTCACTCTCTTATCTCATGATCATAATCTATTAACTATGCGTATGTCAAACCCCATTTGGTCATTAATCTAAGCAGTAACGATTCGCCAGATACATGACATTATTGATGGCCATGCATATCTCGCATCGCATTAGATTACACTGAGAAAATGGATCTATGCGATTGTAAAGTTAAGACAAATTTAAACTACTTGAACTTAAGTATTATAATCATTTTGATCGATATTTCTTACTTTAGCTACTGTACAGATTCAACTTTGGGACATTAATTACAACATTAAACTTGAATGTCTTGATAAAAGATATTTATTTATTTCTTAGTAATTTGTCAGCAAGCAATGTATAATATATAAAACTCGTATCTTATCATGTTTTCTTAAGTGAACAAGTGCAATAGATTTTTAGCAAATCATAGTTTGGCAATTGTTTCTTCATTTTTAATTTCAACGACAGTACGCAATTTTCTTTCTTTTTTTAATTAAACAAAAGCGTCAACATTTATAATTAAAAAATTGTCATTTTGTTGTCGTTTGCTTAACTTTATCAACGGCTCTCGATTGTTGTTGGTTACACTGGAGATTACACCTGGCAAATTGAAGGTGCAGGAGGTAAATCAAAGGCGGCAGCTACATGTGTGGGTAGAAGACAAAATATACTTTTGTTGTTGTTACTGCTGTTGTTGTTCTTGACTTATCTGCAAGTGCTTGGTTAGGCAAATCTTGTGCGACACCCACACATACAACAGATACAGATACAAATATAAATACAGCTACAAATGCGGCAACCTCTGCACAAGTATCTGTATCTGTATCTGTATCTGTGTTTTGTTGCCTTTTTTTTTGTCGCGCGCTGATTAAACTTGCATTATGGCATTTAAAGAGTGCCGTTAAAGCAAATACAAAAACAACAACAAACAAGGGGCTGTCTTTAATAAGAAATAAAAACAAAAAGTTAATTAAATTGTAAGCGTAGTTCCTTCTGCTGCCCCCTTTCTTCGCTTTTTTCCTCCTTCTCCTTGAACTTTGGGCACACGCAACTTCTTCATCATCTGCGGCGTTGCCCTTAATCCCATGGCGTGATTAAAGTAGTCCAAAGTGGCCCGACAGAGTCAATCTCCCTCTCTCACTCTCCCAATCTCCCACTCTCTCATTCTCTCTCTCACTTTATCTATTTGCCTCCGCTTCTTTTCCTGTTTGTATTGCCTTCTGTTTGCCCAAGAGTCGCTGCTGCTTTTTGAAGTGTGGCGTTCCCCGAACTCTCTCCCACTCCCACTCTCTATCTCTCTGTGGAAACAGCTACTACAATTGTCTTTGTGCTGCCCACTCCTTTGGCCAAAAGCCCAACTGCTGCTCACCCCATTCATTAGCTAAATATTAACATATTTGCCTAGGCGGCACATAATTCAGGCCACAATTTAGGCAGCTAAGCCGACCACAACTCTTTTTTCTAGCCGCTCCAACACTTGACTCCCAGCTCTCGCCCTATTTCCGATCCCAACTGCCAACTCTTTCACATTCTTTAGGACAGCCTGTAAATTATGTCGCATTATCCCTGTTTTTTTTTTTTTTGTATACTTTTTTCGCTCGTTTTTCACGCCATTTTCTTCGGTGTCCCTGACACAACATAAATCAGTCGAGCAATGGAGTTTTTCCCCCATTTTCCGTAAATGCTTGGGCCCATCAACTTTTACGCTCATTACATAATTAAGTTGTCTTGTTTTAATATTTTCTAATTAAAAATTTATAAACATTTTTTACGACTTGGTAAACAAAAATCTCTCAAGTTATTTCAAGTTAATGATAAACAAAAGTGCGAAATGACTTTGTTTTATGTACTACGTCATGATTATATAGAGATTAAATTTAAGCTTAACTAATATAAACTTCAGATAACTTATCAGACCAACTTTTTTTTTGGCATCTCATTACAGCTGATCAAATTTTGTATTGACTCCGCATCATAATAACAACGCAAACGCCAAGGAAAATAACAACGGAATGGAAAAAATGGTAAGTTAATTTCCATACGTAATCACAGGAAGAATTCTCCAATGACTCCTGTTATAATTATTCATTATAATTACATTTTACACGAAAATCGTGAGTATCAAGTTGACTTTAAGAAGCAACTCAGACTCACCTGATCTTAATTAAAACAATGCATCTCATCCGACCAAATTTGAACAATTTAATTCGAAACCAGACTGAGAATCTGCACTGCATTATCATCCTGTCGTGAGCAATTTCATCTTCCTCCAGATTTCTCTCTATGCTGCGGACTGTTTCGTGTTCATGTTTGAAATCATAGACCAAAAACTTGACCTTAGTCAAGCAGTTTTCCAACTGCTGCCCCTGTGGCTACTTCATTGCGCTTAGTTTGCCACAAAATGAAGAGAAGAAACGAGAAGCTGAAAAGCTGCTGGAAAAAAACGACTGACCCTGTGCAATTGACCATGCGGTAAAGTCGTCTCTTCAACGCCAATTTTGCTCTTCAAAATGTGGCATCCTTTAGCTTGGGATTGTGCTTGCAACTGTTGTTGCCGTGGGCGACGCATCTCAGACGCGACTTGTTGCCCCATTGTTGGTTACCCTTTGCTCACAACAGCCAGAGCAATACATATGCATATACATCTACAGGCGTGTGCAAAATAATATAAACACATTTCCATAACATGTATATTATGACTAAACGGCTTAATCGCCAGACTTAAATACAATTGAGCATCATGGGAGCGATCTTTAGTTAGATGAAAGATGCTTGAAACAAAAAATGTCTAAGAAATATGATCCTGATAACCATACTATCTATTTAAAAGTCGCTTTTTAAGAGGAGCTAAAATGATCGAAAATAATATAATAGCTTATTATAAATATAAGAATGTATATATGTTTTCAAAAATAGCTGAAAACTGCTGTCGAAATTGATTTTTATTTTTGTTCTTATTTAAAAACACCAAATTTTTGTAATCAAGTTATCAGGAATATAAGATATGACCATGTTAGAATATAAATTCTAAAAGCTTTTGTAACAATAAGAGATGATATTAATGAAAAATTATTATTTTATGCTGTTTCTATTATTTTGCACTCGTCTGTACATAAACATATACGTATTCAGCCTGTTTCAAGATGCAGTTGGAGATGAAGATAGAGTTGGAGTTGGAGGCTGAGACGGAGTCAGAGTCAGAGTCAGAGTCGGGATTCGCAGTCAGAGTCGAGACGAGGTTTCAGTCTCGTGCATATCTCTTGCCACTTTAACGTTAACGAGCTGTTGACTTCTTTCTGTTCGCCGACAGCTGAGTTGAGTGTAGAGGCATTCACTACTTTCAGCCTCGTCTTTTACTCTTCCTTCGTATTACATATAGCGTCTTCATCATTTACCGCCTCTGTGCTTTAATGTTCTGCTTTTGGATGCAAAATATCCTTTAGCTCTGTTTGGTTTCATCTCTTTTCGTCTCTTCTGTTGCCTTCTTCTTCTCGCAAGTGCTTGGCAGGCGTTTCAATCTAGTTAGCATGTCTCCCTTCGTCTCGACTCTCTCTCTCTCTCTCTCTTCTCCTTCTCTCTGTTGCTGTTGTGGAGAGCTCATTTGTTATGCGAGGCGCTATCAAAATGTTCTCGTAATTAAACATGAAAATATTTCCATAAATGTTTCTCAGTTTTGGGCAACAACTGATCATCTTCGACTTACAGCCAACATGCATTGATTTCTTGCCTTGTTTGTCGATAATAAATAAATACGAAATACAATAATTAATTAAATATGCCAAGCATGCCGCGCTTTTCAATTCACAGTACACACAAACACAAAACAACAGAAACTACAGTAAAAACTCTCAGCATGTGGCGCTGCTGCCTTTTTGGTTTTTGTTTTTGGCCTCAGCCTCGACAGACGTTTAAATGTACAGTTAATTGAATTATAATTGTGTGCCTTTTCCCTCCCCCTTCTCTGCCAGTGCTCCCTCTGAACTATGCTGCCTCTCTTGAAATTGATCACGATCCATGTCGAGCAGTCAATCAATGCTCAAAATTTTATTTCCATATTTTGTGTCTATTTGTTTATTTATGCACCGAATGGGTTCGGCCTTTAATTGGAAATGCCACTGTAGTAGGCCGAAAGATATGCAGGAGTGGAAACACGACAAGTTAATGATGTATGTAGATAGTATGAGGAGACTAGCTTGAAAAAACATCTAAATGTTAAATAATATTTATACACTTTCTAACTCTCATTCTGCACATATTTAACAAAAGTTTTACAAATCAAAATTCGAATTTTTCGAGATCATATCGTAAATTGTAAAAAACGTTATGTTATAAATAATCATTCAACTAAAAAAAAACTTATAAATATATTTAATTAAAGTTGTTATCTTGAAATTATTCTCATATAAGACTTGTATCTTATCTTACAATTTTAATTATATTATTTACAATTCTATCGTTTAAAAGAAAGCCGTTTTTTCTGTAAGTATGCTTTAAGTATACATCCCTATATAATAGGAAGTTTTTCTGTGAAATTTTTCATAAACAACAAGCACATAAGGAGTAAATATAAATAATAAAAACTTATAAAGCTTGCATGAACATTATCATAAATTTCTTGTGAATGGAGTAGGGATTAAACTAGCCCACATCTCACAGTTTTCATAAAGATATAAGTACTTTTAATATTTGATTTAAGTTTAGAGCTGTTAGATCTACATCTATTAAGCCCAGAACAAACCACATTAAACAACATTACACTAATCATTAATTAGATCTACCTTGCGTTATACAGTTAAATGAGACTGTTTTGGTTCATAGTATTTTTTGGGGACAATTCTATGAAAGTAGCCAAAATGTTTCCCACGAGATGCAACATTGGCATAGAATAAAGAGCTGCTGCTTCCATGAGTTCGTGTCTCTCAGTTGCCATTACATCATTTAATGTCTTATATGACATCTGGTACGCCCATTACCTGACATTAATTGACAATGTGCGACGGCAGTAAAAAGCCCGGCCAAAGCAAACTTTATGGCTAATATAAAAAAGTGTCACAAGTTGCCAAAGAGTCGCGTCGACGATGACGCATAAAAGTTGTCTGAAGTTCCTTAAACCAATAGAACAAGACATCAGCCAAGTGTAAGAATGGGCCAAGATTCGTTGAGGCGGCTTTCGCATTGCCAAAATGTCTCTCAGTCTCTGTGTCTCTCTCTTCTTCAGCATGTGGCAAGTTGCCATAAAAACTGTCGCCTTGTCGCATTGTGTAGTCTACTTTTGGGCTAATGAAACAGAATCTGACTCTCGACATTTCCCAACCTTTGTTAATAAGTCCATCAAGACTGAAATACTCGTATCTTACCAACAGCTATTTACACGGTTCAATTGCAACGCTTCGACGGCTTCAATCTAAACAAAATGTAGGCAAAGCAGTTATGCCTCAAGGTGAAGATGGAGGTGTAGGTGGAATGTGGCACCACCCGTCGAGTCATCATCATCCAAGTTTCTACATCCAACATTGAACACTGAACACTGAACATTGAACATTGAACATCCCTTGGTGCTGTTTCCGCCCAGCAAATTGCTGATTGCTTTAGCTGTTGAAATGCGCTTGAAAAAATAAACCAAAACTCAAGGAAAACGCATAAATTATTTGCAGCATGCGGGCAACAAGGGAGGAACACGGGGGGGAATGGGCAAATTAAGGTGACCATATGTGGCCGCAGGGCAGAAGGCCCCCCAACTGTGTGGGTGTGTGTGTGTCTGAGTGTGTGTGTGTGTGAGCAAGTGAAGCAAGAAAAACAGTACATAAAATCAACAAACAGCCACGAAAAAGATGCGAGATGCGAGAAAAAACAACATTTGAAATGCCATGGAATGAAATTCCAGTGCGTTTGCTTTCGTGTTTCAAATAAACTTCGAAATGCATAAATAGTTTACAACAATAACAAGAAGCAGCAGCAACAACAACATCCAACATCACGAACAACAACATGGAGTGAAACACAACAGGAACAAGTGCGTTGATTGCCGGCAGCCTGCACTTTCCAAAGTATAACAATGCTCAAGGAGCGTGGGCTGTATCTGCCCCCCCCCCCTTCCCCTTCTCCTCTCCTCCTCCTCCTCTGCCTCTCCCTCCCCCTGCACCACCACACTCTGCAACGTTGCCGCGTGCCGCGGCTATTTTAAAGAACTCTCGCATCGTCTGCCACTGCAGCCGGATGATGCCAAGAGTTCATTGCATTCGTTGTGCCCCATCCAATTTCCTCTCACCCCCACTCCCCACATCCCTCTTGCCTCTCATCCCATCCCCATATACACACGCCCCATTCATTCTCTTTCATTTTGGCTGCTCATTTAATGCATCGATGGGAGCACGTCTTCTTCTGGCCATTTTGCAATTGGCAATTGGCACAACTACAGACCCAAATGCGAGTAATATTCGTATGTGTGTTAACTTCAACTTTTAACAAGTACTTTTCCAGTTTTGGTATTTAGTTTACAGGCGTTTACAGCGTCAATTTAAAAATGTTATTGATCAGTTTAGCGAACATGAAGTTTTGGTAACATCAATTTTACTATTTACTCGAACTAATCAAGACATCATAATCGATAATCGCTTGTAAAGAATTTTAACAAGCATTTTTTCCTTTTCATATTTTGTATCAATATTGATGTAATTATGTTATCGCCATTTCAGAACTTAATCATTTTATTTTAGTCAATTTGAATATAAGCGATTTAATGTAGATCAGTTTTTAGATCAATTTAATTCATGATTTAATAGAAAAAATACATAGTTTTCATTTCGAAAGATTTCTACGATTTGCCTCGAAAAAGGTGCTTTTCAGTTTGATAATATTTTTTGTATTTAAACTTAAGTTATCGATCATAATGTAATGTATTGTGAAAATGCAATTCTTAATACGAAGTTAATATGAATTTTACATAAATATGGAACAGAACGTACTCCAAATGAGAATTATTTTATTTTATTTTATTTATAAAAGATGAATCTACATTTTTCTCGTCCCAAAATATAGTTTCTGAGAAAATTGTAAATAAAATTGTAGGTGTTGTGTGTATGTGTGTGTGTGTGTGTATTCTATGATTTGCTTAGTTTTAAACATAGAAGAGTTGATGCCGTGATTTCAATTAACATATTTTTAAATGTGGCATCTGCATGGCTGCCTTGCAGGAGACGAAGACAGCTGCTTTCTCTAGAGTTTCTCTAGTGCTTCTCAGAGTTTACAATGTACTCAAAGCAATTTCATACATAAAATTGGCGGAACAACTTCAACTGCAACTCGTCTCGGCAGGAGTTTGGTCTGCTCAAGAACCTGCGCATAATTTTTTTGATTGACAAGCGCCCAGGCAAGAAAACCAACAAGAGACAACACAAGGCAATGCCATGTATGTATGTTGTTGTTGGTTGAGGACAACAACAAAATATGTAAAAACATATAAAAATAGAAGCATGCATGAAGGTAGAACTCGAAAAATGAAGTTTCCACTGGCCCATTAGCATTTCTGCCACATATGGCAGGCAAATGAAGGAACCCAGAGACAACCAACAGACCAACAGACAAAGAGACAGACAGACAGAGAGACAACCAGACAATGCAGACATGGATGGCAACTCTGGGACACTGCGGGCGGACTGAAAGATAGGGAAGAGCTGAAAGAGCTGGAAGAGCTGGTTGGTAGGGCTGGTGGCAATGACAACGGACGTACTACGTTTTTTATACGACTTTTTCGTAGGCGTAACATGTGTGGCATAAACAAAGCCCAAAAGATACAAGATACTCGCAACAGACAAAACGCAGGCCAATGCCAATACAACGATAAACGATAGACGATACAACGATACAGGAAGGCGTGAAACTGTTGATAGCACTAGTCACTAGTCTATTGCACTTTTTTTTATGGGCTGCAATAAAAATATTTACGATGCCATAGCGCCAAATATGTAAGAGCCAATTCTAACGGGCAGCAGGCCATAAAGCAAAGCCAACTCAACAAAATGATACAGTCTGTAAATTGGTGAAAGACTCGACAGACAGACAGTCGCACAGACAGACTTGGGAAAAAATTTACGAGTACTTTGAAAATTATTTATATTTTTTACTATTTTTTTAAGAGAATTGTAAAATACATATAAATATTGGTAACGAAATCTATTTCATCTCGTGTTTGGCAGTTGAATGAAAAATCCTTTCTGAATGTTAATATTATTTTCTTTAAATTCGAATTCGAATTAGAAAATAATTTTTCGCAGCTACACACTTGAAAGAGGCATAGAATAGAAATATATTCGGAATGTCAATATTGTAAATTTGAATATGAATTCGAATTTCAAATACATTTTCATTTTCAGCACCGCTTTTGAAACGCCATTAATTAAAGAGAAAAAATATCAATATTATAAAAAATAAAAAATATGTACGTATTATTAAATTATATGAAAGTCAACCTTTTCAACTGTAAAAAAAATACTAATAAGTGATAAGAGAAAACAAAGGCGCTTATCAGAACAACCCACGGCTAACTTGACCTGTTAGCTCTGCGGGTCTTTTATTAGGTTAGTAAATTTCAAGCATTTCGTATTAAAAGTGACAGTTCTTTGATATGAAGAGAGGCAAAAAGAGTCAACGACATGGGAGTACAAAGTTCAGTCAGTCAGTTGGACGGTTGGACAGTTGGACATTCTGTGGGGATACAGATTCATATGGTTGATCGTCAATGGCTTGTCATACACTTTCCCCATTGGAAAATGCTCTCGGTCGGCATTTTCACTTTGATTTTGGTGCGGGAAACCGAAAAAGCGATAAGCGAACGATTTATTTATGATTTTGGTTCGATTTGTGGCTGCTGCTTTCATAAATTTAAATTTTTGTTGTGGTGTGGCCCTCGATTCAATTAAGCAATTGCTATAAATTGTTTCGATTTTTGTGCCACACAACAAACCATATCGAATACACTTGATATTGAGTGATATATGGACGTGTGTTGTGTTCTTATCGATAAGATTGCCACTGTCAAGTCAACCAGAAATACCGTTTAGCTTTTCGCTCTCTCTCTCTCTGCCTCTCTCCCTGTCTTTCTCTCTATTTCTCTATATATTTGTTATTTGACTGACTAAGAAATTAGTCAAACTTGAAACGCATGCATGCAAATTATTGTTATGGGCAATTTGGCCATTAGCCACAGCGCCATAAATTATAAACGAGATGCCTCATTGAAATTCCCCTCTAGCCAGAAGTCCACAAAGCCAACAAAAACAGTCGAGCTAAAACTAAAGTGGGGGACCCCAACGTGTGGAGGACGGGAAGGGGGAGACATGCGCCTCGAAATCGAAATTTATGTGTATGAGAGAAAAATAATTTGTGGTATTTGGTAATTTGTTAGCGGCCATTGGTTATGCATTTGGATTAGCTAATGTTTATAGCTCTTAGAGGGTGTTAAATTATTCACAAAATTCTCTAATTTATTTTTGAGACTTGTTTGCGTTAAAATATACAGTATGAATTCAAAACTCTATTATATATATTTTCAGAATGCAGCTTCAATAAGTAATAAAGTCGCATCCAAACAATCAGTCAATACACTGAAAGCATTTGAAACTCGAAACGAAATTTACGCAACTAATTGATTTTGATATTTATTCAAGATTTTGGAAAGAAAACAAAAAGAAGAAGAAATACGCTTACACATACACACAGAGCGAAGGAAAACAAATACCGCGCAGCAGCAACAAAAGCAACAGCAACAAAAACAACAGGAATGCCATTAAAAGCCATTAACTGAAAACTTAAACGCATGCCAGAGACAGCTAGAGAGAGAAAGAGAGCGATATAGAGGAGGAGGGTTGAGTGGGGGCTGATATGGGTTAGGGGCTGGGGGTTGAGGGATGGGGATGGGGAACCGGCGACGGGGACCGCGTGTTTATCGCTCGACGTCGGGTCGCACGCATGCCAACAAATAAACCACGCTAGAAATGCCATTAAATACAAGAAAATAATACAAAGCAGCCCAGAGAAGCAACAACAACAATAGCAGCAGTCTAACATATAAAAATCAATGCCAGGAAGCCACCCACCCAGAGGGAGCCCACAGGGCGTATGCGTAATGTTACAGCACTGAAAGAAAATGATTTCAACAGAGACTAAAAGAAGATACAAGTAATATATGTGTGTGTTTGACTGTGTGTGTGTGTGTTTGTGTGTGTATGCGATAGTCAGCTTATTTTTACAGAAAAGCGGCGTCAAATTTATGGCATTGAAATACTAACCAGACATCGAGACGTCAAAATTTCCTTCTCATACGAAGAAAACAACAATGAAATAGCGAAATTCAAAGTCAAGCTGCAAAATTTGCTATTTGCTAAGCAAATAAATACAAATCGTTAACTATTAAAAAGCCAAATTTATGTGGCGCAAGAAATTATTCGGCATTTTGAATTGTTTATTTGCATTGCATTCAAATGCACAAATTAAATGTAGCAGCAACAATGTTGCAGCAACATGTTCCTCCTGACCCTGGCAGCCTTGTTGCTAGTGCCATTTAATTCATTTGACAAGAATTAACCATAAATTAAGTAAAATGTCCAAACAATTAATTCGACAATACAAGCGAAATATTTTTTTCTGCCTTTCGCAAAGAAAAATAAATAAATAAATTTGGCCTAAACAAAGGGACAATACATAGTTGCTTGAAATGTGACACCAAAAAAAATACAAGTTGTCAGAAATTTCCACTCCCATCAGTTCGTAATAGTGAGGCTCTGCTGTACTGTCCAAGTCAAGATCCAAAACAAGCAATTAAGAGCAACTACAGCAGCCAGGAGCTAAAGGTTATACATATATATATATATATATATATATATATACTTGGATAACCCCCTCTACTGACAGGCCATTAATTATCCATGTCAGCGACATTTTGTCACACAGACAATGATGATGATGATAATGATGACGACAACAACGACGAAGACAAGAACATCCTCAGAACGCATTTATGTGAGCATGTTGCAGATATATTTCACTTAATTTCCACACAGACATTAATTAATACGTGTGCACAACACGTGTGTAACGTAAGCATGTATCTATGTATGTGTGTGTGTGAGTGTGTGCGGCACTAAAAATGTTTGTGCTGAACTGGGACTCGAACTCGAACTGGGACTGAGACAGGAGCTATAGCCGAGGGGACATACTTCCATTTACTCGTACATCTTGTGGCATGCAACATACATACATTTGACCAGAGCTCGTTTGTTTGACGCATTCAAATAGCTATAAAAAATTGTGTTTATTGCGGCACGAAAGTCGGAATGCATCACATAAAAAAAAGAAGTACTTTCTATGTCAATGTCAACCGCAATTTGCGTTGGATTCGAATCGATGTAGCTTCTTTAATTGCCATAAAACACACACCACAAACACACAATGTTACCAGGTTGCAAGTTTCAATCGGCAGTCATAATGTCGCGACGACCGTCAACTCTTTGCTCTATGCAATTTCAATTACATTTCTATCAAATTTAATGGGCCGCTGCAATGCATTTACGATTCGGTTATGACATCTGCCGACGTTAAAAAAAAAAAAAAACATTTATATATGAGAAGGCCAGGCCAGCAACAAATTAGCCATAAAACGCAGTCGATTATTAAACGCCATAAATGTAAATCATGGAAGAATACAAATGCTCGCTCGACTCTTAAAATGGCAATAAACATTTTGTGGCTGTTGAAAATATAATAACAATAACAATAAAAACATGAATTTATAAATCTATACATACTATATATATGAATATTCTAAATAATAAATAAAACCAAATTGGTCATCATTAAATCATTAAAATATTGTGGGAAATAAACAAATATAAATTTTCAAAATAAATTTGTACATGTATAAAAAATACTCGTATGGGTATATAATTTTGATATTAATCGAATTCCTCGAAATATTTATTTGTTTTTCATTTCTTTGCCAACAATTGGGACAGCATCGTAAAAGTCGACAACAATTTTGTATACTTCCGTATCCGTATCTGAGTTGTCGACTCGCTTATATGCACACATACATATGTGGCTTTTTTTATAGCACACTCCACTCAAAAGGTCATCAAATTTATGTTTTTATGTTGCCACTCCTCTAATTTACGACCTCAACGTTCCAACATAAAAGAAGAAGAAGCCACCTCTCACCTCTCCGAAATAGTCTACCTACTTATGTCTCAGCGACAAATGAATTTTCCACAAATTTCCCGGCCACACTGCAAGAATGCAAAAGGCAATTCCTTTTTAATTGTTTTTCCTGTGTGTTCCCTTGAAAGTATGCTATGGCAAATGGGGGGAAGTGCATTTGAAAGACAGCCGGAAACAAGGCACAACTGTCAAAATAAAAACGCCTGCTCATCCAGCAAAATTTCCAAATGAAAAATAAATCTGCACAGCACAAACAAGAGTGTAGGGAAACAGGAAAGGGGAACGGGGAAGAGCAATAGAGGGTAGAAGGAGGACTCCCACATGTTTTGCCTTTTTAGCGACACTTGACACTCTTTTTGTATTTAGTCAACCAGCCGATGTTTCACATCCCTTCACCTTTGAGCAACCCTGCAGACCCACATCCTCGTCCTCACACTCATCCCTATCCTTACATATTTTGAACGTTGCAGCTGCACTCGTTTTGTTATTAGCAAAATTTGCTGCTGCCTTTTGCCAAGGCAACACAATAAGGCGACGGCAAAGGAAATCGGAAATTTAATTTTATTTTCATGTTTTTGTTAGCAGTCTTGTCCCATTCCATTCCGTCCCGTCCCGTCCTGTTGAGTCCTGCACTCGTCAACAACCCCCACCAAAGTCACCCAAAAACACTCAACGCCTGTCACTTTGTCCTTTTTTCTGCGGTGTCATTTAGCCCCCGAACGAATGAATGAACGAACGAACAGTTTGTGCAAAAAATTTAATAATAGAAAACACTCTCGGAACTCGAAAAGTGGAACGACAGCAGAACTGAAACAGAAATCAACCCCTCGGCGAAGCTTCTTCGTAAGGGTAAAAAAAAACAAGAATTTGTGTCGCATTGTTATTATTTATGTTCCCTTACAATGTATTTTTTTTTTGTATGTGGTATATTGCAAATCGTTTAGAGTTTTCTCGTTTCCTTAACATTCTCAGCATTATCTTGGAAAGTATAACTATAATTTATGCATTTGCCTCATTACATAATTCATCACAACAAAAGCCTCAAATGCGATCCCAAGAGAGAGACTCGCAATCATCATAATCAGCAAAGCTAAAGCTCAATGGGCTTTATGCAAAAAGCAAAAAAAACGAAGAAAGAGAGAGAGAGAAGCGAAGAGAAGAGAAGAGAGAGTGAGATAGAATAATCCTTCTGTCCACTTAATTAAAATTTAATTGTAAAGCGCACAAAAAAAAACAAGAGCAACTATGGATGCCAAAGAGCATTTAATGATAGCCAGCGTTACAGAGCTGCTTTGCCGCCAGGGGGCGCCACGTTAAATACACATACATATACTCGTACAATTTGCATGCATAGCACAAAGCAACAAAAGCGGCAACAAACATACAAACACACAAAAATACAAAAACATCAAAGCAAAAAAACAGTAGGTACTCCAAACTGCAAAAACTCCGCAATAACACAAACAAAAAAACAAAACTCTTGCTCCTAAGCTTGCTCCTAGCTGAAAAGTAGCAAAAGTGTATCCTGGCTGGCGCCCTCTAGCGACCGTTCGCGACAAAAATGCGCATTTAAATGTCAATGATTTTAATGGGCGGACGCGTAAAAATCTTGAGCCAGTTTTGTTTATTACGTTGACGTTGTCGTTGTCGCTGTCGCTGTCAAAGCTCGGCTGAAGCTTCTCAATCTTCCTCCCCACAAAAGACACCACATAGTCGGTTGGTCGGTCTGTTGGTTCGTCACATCGTCACCCACGAAATGAACCCCACAGGACTCGTGGTTGTTGCACACTGTATTTATTTCTGCTGCGTTTGTAAGGTCATGGAACTTGTCTGCATTGAGCTTGCAACCCGGCAAGGGAGGGGCAGGGGGAGCTGAGGTAACAGCTGAACACTAACACAGGTCGACTGATGACTGACGACTCTCGACTGTCGACTGTCGACGGTCGGGGAAAAGTTTTTCATTTTTCATTGCCCCGCTTGACTCGTCGACAAACTGTTTTCATTTTGCGCCGCTACGCGCTTTTTGATGCCGCCGACTTAGAGCCAACAAGTCAAACTGTGGCTCCTCTGCTCCCCTCTTCTTTCACCTGCCTTCCCCTCTGACTGAGGCAGCTGCTCCTGCTACCCTTTTGTTCCTTTGGCTGCGAGTTTTTCAATTGATTTTCGCGGTTTTGCTTGTGCAGCAGCCAAGGCCAACTCTACGTAATTTTTCCCTTCGCTTCTCTACTGTTTTTTTTTTCATTTTCTTTTTGGGACTGTTGCACCTACCTGTACTTGTTGTTGTTGTTGCTGCTGCTTCAACGCTTCTTTGTGTGCAACGATCCATAGAAAAGTTTAAGTGCTCTGTGGTTTGCAAGTTTTTCCGTTCGTACCATTCCTCAAGCTTGTATGAAGGCTTTTTTTACTGACGTTTTGATTGATTGCCTCCATTGATGCAGACGATAAGTTATCGATTAACGAGCGTCTATGCAAAGTATCTCTGGCTAAAGTTTATGCTGTCGATTGTTAGACTAATTGCTCATCGTGACTTTCTTTTATCTATCAATTATCCCTTTGTAGTTCCGGTTTCATCAACCTTAATAGAGTAAGTTGATCGACTTTTCAATGAGAACCATATGGTACTTTTCGTGCAGAAACTGCACCGATCTGTAAAACTGTATAGTCAACATTTGAAATACCTTCAATCGACTAAAGTTTTTTTATATAGAAAGAAACATTTGGTATGTGGTATGTAAGTTATATGCAGGACATATGCAATACCGAGCAGTATTTAATCGACAGTAGGGAATTTGTTAGTTAATGGAAATTTCAAGTTAATTTCAAAGTTAAATTCTATGCAGAACAGAGTAGTGATGATGCGTAATGAGTGTTTATTGTGGCTGCCTGTTATGAACATATCCGTTATAAATTATGCCGAGTTTTATGCGAAAATGATCAGTAAAAATGAAAGAAAACGTCGCTTACCACCTGCGTCTTTGAGGATATGATTCCTTTTACCTGAACATTTCTTTTCCAAAAACTGTATAGATTTTCAATGAAGTTTTTATGATTTGTTAGCATGTTTGCTTTTCGAGCTAACACTCTGATAAGTCATCGATAATTACATATTATTTCCAGATTGCAACATTCTTGTTGAATTTCGCATAGACTAGTGTCAACTGTACCCTGCTTATAAAGCAAACATCTTAAGCTACCTGTTGTTTGTCTCTCTGTCTGTTTGTCCGTCTGTCTGTCATTTTGTTCATTTCCCAGTTTGTATCTTTGCTTGTGACTTGTTTTCGCTGGTTTCTGACTGCAAGTGCGATTGCGATTGCGATTGCGACTGCGCCTTCGCCTTGTTTGTTTAATTAAAACAGTCAAGTTGTAGTTGTCGCTTGTCCGCTGTCCATTGTCCGTTGTCCGTTGCTGGTTGGCTGCCAACTTTGGTCACAGCTTCCGCCGTCTGTGTGTGTCTCGGCAATGCTTAAGAGGATGGCCTAGCTTCGATTTGGACCTGGTCTCTTTACTGCATTGAAGCGCAACCATTCACCAATTTCCAACCGCTTTAGCACGCATGCACGCACATTGAAAGCGTCGATCTGAGCAACGATCTCTCCAGCGATCTCTCTCTCTCTCTCCGTCCCCACACTTGGCAGTCAAGTCTTGGGTAAACATGGCCAGCTAACCTGGCCAGGTTCGAGAGCTTGTGCAAACATCGTTGAGACTTGTTGGCAGCGTGATTTTGTATAAATTCTAGACTCAATTTCTTGTTTCGTTGCATGATTTGCAAAATGAATGCAATGGACTTGACTCTCGACTCTTCCGTCTCCAATCTCACGTCTCCAGTCTCCCGTCTCGTTCTTGAGACTTGAGAATGGAGCTTAGTTTTGCCGTTTGTTGTTAATAATTTGTTACTTGTAACAGTCTCTGACCTGCACGCTTGTTAACAATTAAATAAACAATATGAGTCGCATTTTTAGTCGAGAAACAACAAATCACTAAATAAACATGCCATATGTCCATACCAGACGGACAGACAGACAGACAGACGGACGGACGGACAGACGGACGGACGAGTGGCGATCGGGGCTAAAACAAACACATGCATACTCATATACATATAGACACATATGTACATTTATACTTATTTAGCTACCACTTCTCATGGACCTCAACTGGACTACGACCACTTGAGACATTTTCTGTTATTATTTTCTGCCTCTGTCTCTCTCTCTCTCTCTCTCTATTAAAAGCAATATTTATGCATTTTCTCTATAGCTGCGAAAGAGGCACGTTTGCTATTATTTCCAAACCATTTCCCATGAACACATGTGCAAGCAGAAGTTGAAGTTGGAGTACTTATTAGTTGGGTAAGGTTGGTGCTAGCAATCACAGGGTGACTGCGACTTCGAAGAGAAACCAAAGCCAATACCAATCCAAATATGTGCCTTATATGCCACTTGATACTGTAGCCAACACCAACACCAACAACACCAACAGCAGCAACCATAATAAAGGCGTGTTGTTGTACTTGTTGTTGTTTTTAGGCCATCCCATCACAAATGTTTTTCTACCTTACATACGCACATACTTATAGATATATCCACACTTGTTTATATGTACATATGGTTAGAGTTTTATCCATCCTGCTTTTCTCATCAGACATGTCATCCATTTTGGTCACGTTTTCTATTTAATTGTGAAAGTACATACACGTTTTGTATATAATTATACAGGTGTACATACATAGTTACTATAGTTGTTTCAAATAAGTTCGATCAAACGATTACTGAACAAACTAAAATAGACACTGACTACAGTAGACAATAACTAAATTGTATCTGTTAGCAAACCTACTTTTCCCGAAGGAAAAACTACTGAAAATTAATTTTGTTATAATGTATACATCATCACCGAATATTAAAGGAGATTTACACTTTCTGGAAGCTAATAAATGTATATCTATTAATTAAAGTCATTAGATTTAAAGATTTTTAATTTTTCGTTAGTCTTGCAACTTTTTAAATATAAATTTAAAAAGGAAATTTCATTTCCATTTTAGTTTTTCCGATTTAGTACTGCTACTTTTTGGTTTCTAGTTTAATCTTAACAAGCAGAGTTTCCAATTTTATATAAAATAATTTTTTCAATTCTTCACAATTTACTGTATTTACAATTGATTCGACTTGACTCGTTTTAATTGTATTCTTGCAAATTGATAAACCAATACTTCAATAATCCCAAAACTCAATTATAGCTTATTCTGATAGACAACAATAGAAAACGATGTGTAATCGATAGCTGAACGAACGCATTGCATTATTCCCACGACCAATATCTGGATATTGTATTTCAACATTTAATTGGGGAGCACTGCAACAATAAAAATGAAAATAACAACAACTAAATGCAACACTTTGGCAGCGTTATTTACTTAATTATTTTGAAGTGCTTGGCAAACAGTTTTACATGAAAAATGTTTCAGACAGCAGCAACAACAACAACAACAACCACGACCCCCCAAAAAGTGTTGGCTAAAGTTTCGTGACTGGGGGTTGATGTGCCGCACAAATGTTATTAATTAAAATGTCATTCATTTAAAAGTAAAACAACAAAGGACACGCAGCATAGACAAGGACAAAACTTCAAGTACTGAGGACTACAATACATATACATACTATATAGTATTTGCAACTGGCAACTGGCGTTGACAGTTTTGCTCCGATGCTTTTAAAGCTTCTGCGACACGAAATTTACTTCATGTTGTTGATGTTGCTGTTGTTTTTGGACCACACGCAGCTGCTGCTGCTGCTGCTGCTGCTGTTGCAGGAGCTGGCCACAAAAGCCACAAATATGTATGTCATTTGACACTTGCTACTTGTAGTACGAGTTGTTGTACTTTAGTATCTGTTTATATCTGTTAACTGAAGCTGCTTAAACGCCCTTCACTTTTGCCGCCCACTTGACGCCACGCCCAACTTGACCAGCTGTCAATTTTCGCCTGAGTTCTCACAGCATTTTTGTGTTGAGCGTCGACCACAGAATGTGTTGATATCGACATCGATATCCCGAACTGACACAGTTTCCCAAGATGTCTCACGTCAGGTGGCAACACTGGTCACGCAACGTTGCCCCCGTCTATTCTGGGTGGTTGTCGCTTCAATTTGGTGGATTCAGTGTGTACTTCTTGTGCCGTCAAGTGAGCAATTGTCTTGAATTAATTTCTGCTTCATCACACGTCCCATCAAAACACAAACAATCCAGTAACCCAGCGGGTTTTTCACACCCCTTTTCACTGGCCCAATGCACACTGGTCTTAGGGTAAGAATTTTGTACTACAAAAATGACAAAAGATAGGTTGAGTGCGGAGATCTCAGGAACTTAAAGAGCTAGAGACTTTAAATTTGCTTTGCTTCAGCTTTTGTTATATAATCGCAGATCACTTTGATTTTAAATTTTGAATATATCGTTCCTTTTCAAAAACAAATAATATAAAATTTAAGTTGAAAAATTATATTGAGGTTGTACTTGCTAAAGACATCACTAAATAAAAACAGATAAACATATATACAAATCTCATAAGGCATGACATTTTTTATAATACTACACTTGTGTCCTATATACAATAGTCTTCCTTTTACATATACAGAGGTACCACAGAAACCGAAACCAACCGAAAATCTCAAAAAAAAAGTATGGAGATTTGGGAGATTATCAGTTGGTTTCGTTTTCAGTGGCACCCCTCATACATATTTTAATTTTTTATCACGTGCTCAAAACTATCTCTTATTTTGGGTAAAAACCATTATGAAGGGATGAACTACTGACTTTCACAAATCAATACAGCTGACCGTTGGAATTTCTATATGCTCTACGGTATTTTTAATTGAATTAAAATCATTTAAATCTAGATTTTGACTTTCTGCTAAAATTGTTGTTTGTTTTGGATCAGTGTGCAATGGGTCTGCGCTGCTAAGCAAACACTTTGATCAAGCCCATCAACAGCTTCCACGACTGACAACCAGCAGACGCCGTCAAATTTAATAAAAATCACTGATTTTGATTGATGCGCTCTCAGTAGTTACACTCCCTATTGCCCATTCTCCAATGCCCAACGTCCATTGCCCATTGCCCAGTTTGAATAGCAGCGTCAGCAAATATTGGCGGAAGGGTAGACATGTGACATGTCGATGTCGCCCAAGTGTCGCTCCAATTGAAACAAATGAAGCACAAAAGAGTCGAAGGGCAGTGAAACAGGAAAGAGCAGTTGCAACTTGTCGACGCCTCATCAACAACACTAACGTACATTCATTCCCCGATGCCTCAACAAGAGCATTTGGTGGACACTTTAAAATTTGGAGATTCAGTCCAATTTCACTGGTGCTTAGGCTAAGATCTATTTCTCTATTCCTATTAATTATTCTCTATGACATTCAAATAATAATTATCCTTTCTCTATTTTATTTGTCTTTACAGCTAGGCCACGCCGATTGTCAAGCGTTGACAATTTGACGCTGAAGTCTGAGCACAAAAAATCCTTGAAACCTTTCGCTTTTCTCCAAGCGCAAACGAGGGAGAAGCGAGTGAAGGAGAGAGAGAGAGAGAGTGAGCTATACAAATCGGAGAGATTTCAAGGCTCAACACACATACAAAAAGCTAACAGCTACGCACAAAATGAAACACAATATGCATCTGGCAACACTGCTCGGACTGGCGGCAACTCTTTTACTTGCCAGCCGTTGTTCCGTTCAAGCGGACAGTCCACAACACATGACGGACAATGGAGGAGGTCACATGGGTGGCATGGGCATGGGATCTCACATGATGGAGGTGAGTCCGGCGCCTGGCTATGGCGTTCCCGCCATACCCAAAGATCCCAATTCCCGCTGTGAGGAGATTACGATACCCATGTGCCGAGGCATTGGCTACAACACGACATCGTTCCCCAACGAAATGAATCACGAAACGCAGGACGAGGCGGGATTAGAGGTGCATCAGTTCTGGCCTCTGGTAGAGATCAAGTGTTCTCCCGACTTGAAGTTCTTCCTGTGCAGCATGTACACGCCCATCTGCCTGGAGGACTATCATAAGCCGCTGCCCGTCTGTCGCAGTGTGTGTGAACGTGCCAGATCTGGATGTGCTCCCATCATGCAGCAGTACAGTTTCGAGTGGCCCGAACGCATGGCCTGTGAGCATTTGCCCGTACACGGTGATCCCGACAATCTCTGCATGGAACAGCCTTCGTACACCGAGGCAGGCAGCGGTACAGGAGGAGGAGGAGGCGGCGGCAGTGGAGGAAGCGGCTCTGGCTCGGGATCGGGTGGCAAGCGCAAACAGGGAGGCTCCAGTGGCTCCGGTGGCTCCTCATCCACGGCAAACAAGTGCAAGGGAAAGAATTCAAAAAACTGCCAAAATCCCCTAGGAGAAAAGGCAAACGGAAGGGAGTGCACCTGCTCATGCCGTTCGCCTCTAATCGTCCTGGGGAAGGAGCAGCTAATGCAGCAGTCGCCAATGCTTCACCATCACTGGTACATGAACCTGACTGTACAAAGGATCGCCGGCGTACAAAACTGCGCCATCCCATGCAAGGGTCCGTTCTTCACAAACGACGAAAAGGACTTCGCCGGCCTGTGGATCGCCCTGTGGTCGGGTCTATGCTTCTGCAGCACTCTCATGACCCTAACCACATTCATCATCGACACCGAAAGGTTTAAGTACCCGGAGCGACCCATTGTCTTCCTATCCGCCTGCTATTTCATGGTCGCCGTCGGTTATCTATCGCGCAACTTCCTCCAGAACGAGGAGATTGCCTGCGATGGACGTTTGCTGCGTGAGAGCTCGACGGGTCCGCACTCCTGTACACTGGTCTTTCTGCTCACCTACTTCTTTGGCATGGCCTCCTCGATTTGGTGGGTCATACTCAGCTTCACCTGGTTTCTGGCCGCTGGACTGAAGTGGGGCAATGAGGCAATTACCAAGCACTCGCAGTATTTCCATCTTGCCGCCTGGTTGATACCCACAGTCCAATCGGTTGCAGTTCTCCTGCTCTCCGCTGTCGATGGTGATCCCATTCTGGGCATTTGCTATGTGGGTAATCTCAATCCGGATCATCTGAAGACATTTGTGCTGGCGCCTCTATTCGTTTACCTGGTCATTGGCACCACCTTCCTCATGGCCGGATTCGTGTCGCTCTTCAGAATCCGCTCGGTGATCAAGCAACAAGGTGGCGTCGGCGCCGGCGTCAAGGCCGACAAATTGGAGAAACTCATGATACGTATCGGCATCTTCTCCGTGCTCTACACAGTGCCAGCGACCATTGTCATCGGCTGTTATCTCTATGAGGCCGCCTATTTTGAGGACTGGATCAAGGCTCTGGCCTGTCCCTGTGCCCAGGTCAAGGGGCCAGGCAAGAAGCCCCTCTACTCAGTCCTCATGCTCAAGTATTTCATGGCCTTGGCCGTGGGCATCACCTCGGGTGTCTGGATCTGGTCGGGCAAGACCTTGGAGAGCTGGCGACGTTTCTGGCGGCGACTGTTTGGAGCGCCAGATCGCACAGGCGCTAACCAGGCCCTAATCAAGCAAAGGCCACCGATACCCCATCCATATGCGGGCTCTGGTATGGGCATGCCCGTAGGATCGGCAGCGGGATCTCTGTTGGCCACTCCCTATACGCAGGCAGGTGGTGCCTCCGTGGCATCCACCAGCCATCATCATTTGCACCACCACGTTCTGAAGCAGCCAGCGGCCAGTCATGTATGACATGGAGAGTCGGGAGGAGCATCAACCATGGGTGGCGGCAGCGTGCTGGGTGGTCACGGCACACTGATGAGCACGGCGGGCATGAGCAATAGTACGGTCGGTGGTGGCGGTATGTCTGGCATGGGAGCTCCTCCTGGCAGCTTGTTACAAGGCGGTGGCGCCAATGGTGGCGCACCCGGAAATGTTTACGGCAATGTCAATGGTGGTGGTGGTGGTGGTGGAGTTGGTGGTGCTGTCGGCGGTGGACAAAGTACAGCGCCTGGTTCGGTTATCGATTCGCGAGCTGTATCCGTGGTGGTAACTCTGCCCGGCGGGCCGGGCTCTCAGCATCCGGGGCAGGCGTTGAGCGACTACGGTCCCATATAGTTAATGGTACGCCCGGACAACGCGCACTGGGTCTCAACGAGTAGCTTCAGTCAGCTGTAAGAGAGCAATTTCCCCTCTCACCAACATAGTCTCCGTCTACGTCTCTGTCTCTGTCTCTATCTCTGTTTTTGTCTCTGTCTCTCTTCTCAACTGTCTTAACTGTCTCTTTCTCAGAGGTTTAAAAGCAACGCCATATTAATTTTTTTGTAGCTGTAGTTTCTTTAAAGAAAGCGCATAACAGATTTTTAACTAATTGCATAACAATTCTAGTCGAAAAACCTTTGAATATGTATATTGATACATAATAGAGCAACATCGACAAAAACAAAATCACAACAACAACATCGACATCGACAAAGAGAGCATGCGAGCAAAGAGCACAACAGGATAGAAGAGATTGAGAGTAGTTATCTCGCTTCAACAGCAAGATGAGCCCATATGTAAGCAACCAGGCACGTTTGTTCTGCAGTCCCCCATTTAAGCAAGTTTCTTTGGTTCTTTCCAATAATTTCTTTAACGAAATAGACTGAGAAAACAAAACGATAAGTAAATACTTACATTACATTACAGATAGAAATCGCAAAGAAATTCAAAGAGAGCTAAGCGAGAACTCTGCCCACAATGCCAAGTCAGAGCCACGAGCCATATTTCGAAATTACACGTAACTTTTAATCAAACAACCTAAACTATTAACCTTAACCTAAACATAAACCTAAACCTAATCCTTAAACATAGAGAAAAATACACACACACATACACATTTCGAATTCGCATTGATAGCTAAATGCATTTGTGCGATATGTAAAGGTTGTCGCAGTATCAAAAATCAAAAGAGATCGAGCGCACAGTGTTGCAAAACCATTTGTAAATTATTTAATCTAACTTAAGGCATTATCCAGCACTATTTTTTGTACATATTTTCAAATTGCGCTTAGTTTGTAAACGATTTTTTTAACTTAACATCCTAAACTAAACTAAAAACTAAACTATACAAATAGAAATATGAGGACATAAAAGTAATTTGCATTTTAGCGTCACAGGCAGCGCTGCATTTAAGCTCAAAAATTGAATTTAATTTTTACAAAAATTCCCCAAAATCCAAAAAAATATATACAAAAACACAGAAATAAAAAAACAGAAGGCCTATGAAAAAAATTGCCAACTTCAGCTGCAGCCAAACGCAGGGCATTTTTGCATTTAAAAAGCAAGGATAATTGTATAAAGTAAAAATTTATATAATAGTATTAAATAAATGTAATGTTAGCTGTAAACGAAACCCAATACGAAAAAATATCTTTCAAGCATTAAAAACTATTGTATTTTTATTTAATTTTTGAATAAATATATATATTAATACATATAAATAAATTATGTAATGAAAAGCGACAATTTAACTGTTGGCATTTTGAAACCCATTTCACATACGAAACAAAACATAAGAATTATATAATAAATTATATAATACAATGTAGCAACTATGTGTGTAATGTTTTAGCAACTATAACTATTTCTATAAACAAAAGCAAAATTAAAAAATAAAAAAAATATCCAAAAAATGTAATAAAAATGATTTTAAAAAAATATTCAACAGACTTATGAGTTCCTCTTTTCCAATTCTTTTGAGTTTTTAAACGTAACTTAATTTTGTTTTTATTTCAGCTTGTTTCAACTTTTAATGAGGATGTTTGCTTGCTTGCTTTAATTATTCATTTTTGATTCATTATTATTTTTCTGTTGATAAATATATTTAGCATTTACAAGAGAACCCTCAACAATTATACGTATCATAAAAACGAAGCTCTCCAAGTTAAGCGAACAAAAGAACAAACGAAAACCAAAAAGTAAACATTAATTAGCAAATTTCTCTACATGACGTACAATGCATACTTATTATGAAATGAAAAGTAAAACAAAAAAAAAAAATTTAATAAGACAAGATACGCGTACTATTCGATGTTGTTAATAAGCTTAATAAGAAATAAACAAAACAAACATTTAGAATATTGATAGCCAGTAGCATTTAGTTTGCAAGGAATTTGTGAAAAATCTGAAAAGAATTTCTCACATTTCGGCATATTACATTTTAGTTTTGGGCGTAAATAGTTAACGCTTTTATCAAATGAAATGAATGATTATATAATAAATATACTTCTTAAAGGCTAAAAAGTGTAACGAATATACGTAAATGACAACCAGTCAAAGGAAAAATGTAAAAAATGAAACCAAATGAAAAAAAAAATTTAAAAAAAAAATAATGAATATTCTTGAACATTTTTATGTTGATTTTTTGTGATTGAAAATTAGTTCTTTAATTGATGGAAAAATTGATTGCAATTTGCGAATGTATACGATTTTTTAATTTTTTCAACGAAAAATGAAAACTAAAATTAAATTATAAATAATAATAATAGTATTTCATAATGGATATGGGTTTGAAGCAAATAGCTTCGAAATAGCTGAGTGATTGATGGATTGGTTGAAGTTAAATAAACCAGAAACTTGACGTCAAGTGTAGTTGTGAATTGTATTTTGTGAAATGTAATTTAAAAACATAAATAAAAATTAAAAAGATAAATAAAAAATGAAAAGAAAAACAAACAAATTATATATACAATGCATATTTATATATATTTAAAGAAACGCAATGAATGGCATTAAATACTTTAACAATACAAATAATGCAGATATTATTTTATTTACAAACAAAATTACATTTTTAAACAAAAATAAATAAGTCGAAACGTGCGCATCTCAAATGGCACTAAATTCGAGAGCAACAGCAACATTATCCCCAACAACAGGAGCAACAACAAAATATACCAAACGGCAAAATAACGAACACAAAAAAAAAACCAACAGAAACCAATAATATTAAATACATTTGTAATTGACAAAAGTAAACCATTTAAAATAAAATCTAACAACATAAAAGATCGATATTTATCTTTTGTGCTGGGGTGAGGATTCAATAATCGGCTAATGGGATGGTAAATGGGCTATTTAAGGCGATAATGGTCGGACCTAACTTTTATTTGCAATCCTAAACAATAGTAGGTCAATTTCAGTGCAAAATTAATGCTTTTTATGGAGTCTTTGTAGAATAAACGACTACAAACAGTTGATTAGTTTTAAATCGTCCTGTTGGATTTTAGCATCTCCAAGTCAATATTGTAAAATGAGGTAATGGGTGATGAATATATGATTATTATTCGCCGAAACTGTACGAATTTGGAAAAGAAATATGGGTCGTGATAAAGCACCCACCGAAGGAGTTATACGCAAATTGATGAGGAAAGTTCGTGAGAAAGGGATGTTAGTGGATGACAGAAGTGGTCCCAGAGCTCGGACAGTGCGCACACCCGAGAATATTGAGGCTGTGGCCCAAAGTGTGAGACAGAATCCGACGACCTCAACTCGACGCCGATCGCAGCAACTGAGCATTAGTCGCACCAGCCTGAGGAGAATACTGCACAAAGACCTCGGATTATTCCAAAAGTCACAGTTTGGTGTGGATTTTGGAGTGATGGCATAATTGGCCCATTTTTCTTCGAAAATGATGAAAATGCTAGAAAAGCCGTTACCGTCAATGGCGAACGCTACAGAGCCACGTTGACCAACCTTTTATGGCCTCAAATCGACACTATGAATGTGGACGACCTTAGCGATTTGGTTCAAATAGGATTACTATGTTATACTGCTGACCTTAGAACGATCGGTTGAAAGCTTTGGGATGAAGAGATTTGTATATCTATAGCTCGAAAGGATTACATGTATTGTTCAATTCGGTGGACTATATCCAATAGCTGCACACTCTGATAGGAAGTGATGTAACTCGACTAAATAAACTCGAGTAGAAGGGAACGGGATCGATTTTTCTATATTCCAGTATTCTTTGAATTTTATGATAGTTCACTTAATTTAAAATAATTACTCTTTTAAGTTTTACAAAATACATAAATTTACTTGAAGCTTTCTAAAATAATCTATGAAGCAATTGGTACAAGAACACAATTCACAAGCGATCAAAATATCTTTCTTGTGATATTGTAATTCGATCCTTGGGCATTTCCAGGATCGAGAATGCGAAATTTGTATGTCTTTAAATTAAAAAAAAGTCTAATAGTTACATTTTCAAAAATGTTTTCCTACGTGTTAAATGCATTTTATCAACACTATTTTTTATTATAAAAGACAAGCTTTCAAGACTTGTCGTTTTTGAATTAATTGTAGAAAACAATGCATCGAGAACGCGACGAAAAATAGAAGTCACTTTTGAATTCATCTTGAAAAATGCGAAAATCTGCGAAATATAGCGAGTAATTTGGCTGAAAATATTCTTAATCCATACTAAAACAATGTAGTTTTCATTTTTAGGAGTTATTTTGATGTGTAACTATCATTTTGGTATCTTACAAGTTTTATTAGTGATTTGTAACGCGACGATCGTGAACGTGACTAGATTTCCACATAGTTTTTGACAAGAATTTTCATCAAATTTTATTTGAAAAAACAAAGAAAGTAACTTCAAAACTTACAAAATTATCTAAATTGAATTATTTTCTTTGCATGATGATTAATTTTTTGATGCTGAAAGAGAGATTTTGTCCAATAATAGATTTAATACATGCACACCTTTTTGGAAGTCTATTTTTTAGAAAACATCCAAAAATATAGAAAAACTTGATTTAATTAAATTTTTAGTCGGTATGTGCGGTATAGTGGTTAATTTATGTGGATATTGTTAAAAAACGTAAATTAAATTCGTTATGCCCATATGCCTAAAACTTTGAGTTTAACAAATATTACGGAGAGAGTATATAAGCCCGGCAAATCTAAAAATAAATTGGATTGATTGTGGGTATTTTACAAGCGTTTTATTGTAAACATAAATAGATTAAACATATGAAATTACCAATATAATATTATAATAAGTTGGTTAATTTAGTGACTTTCTTATTTGTACGTAAACTCGTTTGGTTGAATTGTTTACATGGAAGATCTTGATGCATTCCATTTGTATACCAAAAATATTTCCTTGCTATAATTTCAATTATTTTACTTTATACGTGATCACACTTAGTTATATATATATGCATATATATATTTGGATTTGTTTTAATTTTTGGATTTATGTAATATTTTGTATTTTGATTGAAAATCTAGCTTTGAACTTAGCTTACCCATGGTGAAAATATAATTTCATCATGAGTAGTCCTTGCCAGCATCGCGTCTTCTCATTGGTGGATTGAAAAAAATGAACACACTAAGGAGCTGGCAGTAGATTTTCGACAGTTCTATTTGTACGTACATTGGGGTCCTCAATTCAAGTTTTTGACCACTTAACTTTGGCAAAAAAAAAAACGTAAAATCAATATACAACAAGCTAACAACAATTTAAGCTAAGCTAACAAGGCATTAAAAACAAATTCTATGGCGCATCAGTTATTATTATTTCATAATACTCGATAGGCTTGTGTAGCCGCTGTTTCCTTGGGCAGGTTCTGATCGGCGTTTACAGCAGCCGCAGCAGCAAACGCTTTTGATAACATCCAGAAAACTGGCTTGTTCAAAATCATCCAGATCGTTCATGAATACACCAGAGCTAATGTCCTCGGCGGTTCGTGTGCCTACAAAGGCCTTGAGATCGGAGATGGGAAAGCCATCCTTATAATACTTTTTAATCGTATCATACGCATCCATTATAACAGCAATAAACAGAGAAAGCACCACATAGATATACAAAGATATGAAAGAGTACAAATAAATCTGACAGAACCACCATAGCCAAGTTGCTTTGTAGGAGAGCGTCGCAAAGGTTGCAAACATGTCATCGCCATTGATAAGCGAAAATAGGCACTCTGAGGTGGTAGCCAGCGATCGGAACTTCATGTGATAAGGTCCAAGTATTAGCCAGCCACAAAATACGAAGCCCGCATAGATCAGTAGGGCGGCAATTAGAAAACGTAGAATTTTCGGTGCCGCCTTCTTCAACGTGAGTATTACAACATTGTAGGTCTTGAAGAAGCCCAAATATCGCAGCACACCAAACCAGACTAGCATATTGCCAATGCCCAAAAATAATGAACAGGTATCCCATTGATCCACCACCATGTAACGTCCTTCAATTTGTTCTTTCAGTGCCGAGCCAATAATCAGCAGAACATCATTAAAGATGATCATAATATACCTGCAAGAAAAACAAACTTATTATAGTACTCAGAATACAAATGAGAATCTTAAGATTTTACAAACCAAAAGTTAACAAACTCCAGACGTCCATCAAAGCTTAGATCCTTGCCAAAATGTGACCGGAAGAACTTGACTGTGGTGCACCTTAATAAATAGGCTCTCCAAAGAGCCCGAGTACAGAGTGCAAAGGACAAGGCGCAGGTTAAGAGTACAAAGATATTTAAAATACTTCTTAGTATTGCATCAAAGCGAGCTTCTGATATGAAATCCGTATCTCCCTTGCATTTTAATCTCGTAGACTCCGCATCAAGCGATAAAAGCATTTGTCCATCGTGATCCCGATTATTAAACAGAATGGATATGTCGAACTTAAAGCAATCGGGTGCAGAAAGGGCTCCTCCACTGGCCTTAAAATTGACGGTCTTGATCTTGAACGTTAACTCGGCAGTAACCAGCGAAGCAAAATTAACTTCCACTCCGCGTTGCTCTAAATATTCCTCCACTCCAATGCTGGATACATTTTTGGGCAGTTTTTCGCACAGCTTCTCGATGTGTGGATCAAAGATGTAGGACTCATTAAATCCAAAAATGGTACCCTCACGGTAGTTCCACATGCAGAGTGTCAAGGGGGGCATAGTATTGTTCGATGTGGGATAATAGTAAGGTCCAATGGATTTACTCATATTGCCATATCCCCAAACAGCATACTGCACAGTGCTAAAAAACTCGGACTTCTCATACAATGCAAATGGTCCCACAGCTGGCGGGTAGCTCTCAACTTCTCGTGACGAGTCCCATCCTTTAAGGAACAGATGCGAGAATGCAATACGATTATCCCACGTATAGTTGATGTGGTTGTAGCGCGAATGGGCGAATAGGCACAGCTGCATCGTTACCAGAATAATCTTAACAATCTGAAGCAAATAAAATAACGCACAAATTTTAGTAAGCAACATTGCAGTGTATAAATATGTAAATGATGTAATTTGTGACAAATAACAGATACATTAAGTAAGAACGTTACATTTGAGCTGCTCCGACCGTTAAATGATGTCCAGTATTATAAATAAAATAATAATCAAGAAAAATTACTAAAAGTGATATTATAAAAAATTATTTAAAAAAAATAGAGATAGCACTTCCTGGATTCTAACTGCTACAAAACCTATCGCTTATTTTCTTTAAGACTGTCATAACTCAAAAAAACATTCTTAATTAAATGATGCAGAAATACTCTTTCTGCAGAAATACTCTTTCTGCAGAAATACTCTTTCTGCAGAAATACTCTTTCTTTCTATAGTTTATACAGGGATGCTCCAGAAATGTAAACCAACCGAAAACCAACAAAAATCCCATACATTTTTGGATGGTTTTCGGTTAGTTTGAATTCTGGAACAACGCTGATACTTTTCATTTGAGATGCAAAAGAATTCGTTTTTCTAACTTGTAACGTGTTTTTCTCGAAACGCCTTTCTTAAGTAACGGCAATAACTGCCCCACTTCCAATTTGTATACCCTGAGCCCATTATTAATAAATTTGCCCAAATGGGTATGTGTTTGACAAAATGTATGTAATAGGCAGAAGAGGGCGTGACAGATCACCCAAAGTATATATATTCTTGATGAAGATCAACAGCCGAGTCCATTGAGCCATGTCCGTCTGTCTGTCCGTCCGTCCGTCTGTTTGAACGCATCGAATTCAGAGACCATAAAATCTAGAGACTTCAAACTTGGTATGTAGGTTCCTGGATACCCTACGCAGAATCAAGTTTGTTTTTATTTTTGAATTGGACCACTATATCATACAGCTGCAATAGTAACGATATGTCGAAAATTAAGTTTTTTGTTTTTAAGATATCTAAACCAAACTGATCGAATATGCATCTGGGCTGGTATTATACATCCTGACCAAATTTGGTTCAAATCGGTCCACTATATCATATAGCTGCCATAGGAACAATCGGTCAAAAATCACACCATCGAATCATCGCGAGCATACACGAAATGGACGTCGATTTTGGCTGAATCTATTAAAATGTGCCGATAAATATATACAAATTGCATTTATTCAAAAATGCTGCCAGTATGTTCATCTTAGTGAATTAATTCACGTGATATTAATTTAAATAAGTATTTCAAAAATGTTTCTGAATTAAAATTTTACAAGATGTGAGTCTTCAGCCTTCAGCTTTCGAGGCATCTCCTACGTTGGACCAGAATTAAACTAAGCATAACTATGTCTCAATTATCTGCTCTGTATATTAAACGATCAATTATCGCCCGCTAGTCGCTGAGATCTGGGTGCTCATACTGACGGATAGACATTGTCACAAATCAAAACATTCAAAATTACCACCCATTCTTGGTCATACCATCTCTGAAGCATATTCTATTTAAGAAGGCCTACAAATATGCCGAGTATTCGGGGTATTTTCTCTTACGTCATGCTGTCTTATCTATTTAGAACCTATTGTTTTTATCTTTGAACTTGTGCTAACTATTAATCATGCCCACAAAAAAAACCCCATTTAAGCCATGCACTCAAATTTATCAGGCTGTTCAATATTTTCTTGAAAGTATTGGGTGCACCAGCCTTAAAGTTCGCAAGTGTACTTTATGGTAAGTGATTTACGTAGTTTATATTGTTATGGGCGATAGATAAGAGAATAGTGTAGTTGTTGCCCTTGTTTAAACGAAAAGTATGTGGGCGTGGGTTCTGTAGATTTCCCAGTATACTATGTATGTGTTTGTCAGTGCTCCCAGGGAATAACATGCTAAGCATTGAGCAAATATTCAAGCTCAAGCACAGTGATTAGAATTGAGAAAACACAAACAAAATAATATTCAGCCCATTGTTCAAAAGATGTGTCACACAATCAACCAGATACAATCAGAGACAAATCTACACTCGGCCCCTTGTTTGAGAATCAAAAAACAATCACGTGACAGTGACAGTGACAGTGCGGGCAATTAAAAGCTCTACAGATGAGCAGCTTGTACATATGTATGTATGAATGTACACACATACTATAAGTGAACTTTACCTGCACCACAAATTTATAGGGAAACTTGCGTCGAGCCTGCCACTTCTCTATGGGATTCATAAAGAAGAACTGAAGCTTGCGACGCATCCTCTCCTCGTTGTAGGATGCTGCTGAGGATGTTGGCCCTGGAAACTGTGGCTGCTCCACATGACCTTGTCCGGATGTTGTTGTGGTTGCAGCCACTGCCACAACTGGCGTCGATTGCAGTTCCATGCGTCGTCTCAAAATCCTGGTGTTCACATACTCATCATCACTTTCGCAGCGGGAGTTCTCACCGCTGCTGGGAGTATGTGGATGGTTTTGTGCAGCCTCATAGCTGTCCGTACGGCGTTTGACGGCTGGAGCTGCAGCACCAGAAGAAGCAGCAGCTCCAACGCCGTAGTTTTGCATTTCAATGTATTGCACTGGCTGCGTCTCGAGGTCGCAGGGCGCTGCGTTGTTGTCTCGGTGTAGAGATTTTCTTTTGCTGCGATTGCTCCAACATACAAAAGAAATTCCACACACGCGCAACAGGCAAACGAATATTGATTATATATAGAATTCTTCGGGGACGTTTGCGACGTTTTTCTACCGAAATTATAATAAATACTACCAAAATTATAGGTGTACGCGAATTGCTTTGTTTGCGTAAATATAGATATCGATTATCAAAAAGAAAAACACCTATCGATATATCAATGTTTATCAACAGCTCTAGTTCACTTTGTTGATTAGTTCAGTTGAACTTGCTGCGAACCATTCCATCAACGCTGGATTCGGATCAATAAGTGGTATGGCGCGAAATTTAAATGTGAATTCATATTTTGTTCATTATTCTCATCTGGGGCCCCAAATGTGATTTTAAAAAAAGTTGGCTTGGTTCCTGTAATAGCTGTTATTAAGCTAAACATTTTTTGTTTTTTTCGAATTTTTTATGCCCCTTACTTATAATTCAGTCACAAAATGAACGAACAATAAAACACGATTGAAATTTAAATAAACTTATTAAACGATATAACTTTAAACAAGACAAAATTCAAATTACATGCTTTATTTTTTTTAATCAATAATAAATAAACTTAAATTTAAATATTACAACTAAACAAATAAATATATTAAAACTAAAACTCATACATTAAGCACATGACCCTTTACTCTTTATGGAAACCTCTGTAAACAAAAAAATAAATATTTTAGTTAAATAAAGCTAATAAATATATATAAAAAAAGATAAAAATGGCTTACCAATATTTAAGCATGAGGAATAACACTCAAGTTGCGATTCTCCAGTGTACATATATCCATCAGAGCCGCAGACAATTTCATCATTATCATCATAGACATTTGCGCAGATTTTTTCACACACTGCTTCGTTGTCTTTTACGGTTTCTGTTGGATTTGCCGAAACAATTGCAGGCTCTAAAATGGGTTGCTCTTGGGAATTCTGAAACAAATTCAAAAATGTTTATAGGCAAGTATTTTAATTAAAGTTCAATCTTATTAAAAAGTTAAGACTTGGAAAAGTGGTGAAAGTGTGAAAAAATTAGAGCAACCGAAATTTAAATAACATTAAATTTATACAGCATTTGTCTTAATTACAACTGATACAGATCTTCAATTCAACGTACTTCTCATCAAATACTTGTTCGTATTAAGCAATTATAAAGAAGAAAACGAACAATTTTGTGGTCGACTCACATAATAAAGCGGTTTTGGGATTTGTTAAGAGTGGAAAGTTGGTGGACTCTTTAGACATTGAACATGCTTTGTGTATTAGAAAATTTTATACATATTGTTATCGACCTTATTTACATTTAAATTGATATAGATATCGAAAGATGGCTTTTGAACTGATTTTTTATCTAGAGATTGCTTAAACAAGACCATAAGTAAATGTTTAGCTCCAAACAACAATAAATAATAGCTCAGATGTGGTATCAAACTTGAACGAGTAGTAGAAGAAACCGATTTTCGAAAGCAGGGACAGTGATAATTATAAAAATAGAATAAATTGAGCAAATATTTATACTTATGGAAATTATATGAGTTAAATCATTGTTAAAAAGAATATTTTTTTTTAAGTTGTAAAGTATAAATCAAACTAATCATTACTTTACGAGTAAATCAATAATAGTTAGTTAGTTACATTATTTACAGTGGAAAGTAATCTCACCTTATTAACATATTCAGTATTAACCTTTGCGTTTCCTGAGACTTCCTGAACTGGCTTCGGATTCTCAGAAAGTGGGGACACACTGACCGAGGATATGTGAGGGGTTGATGGGTGTGTCTCATAGTAGAACTTTTGTCCCTGCGGTGCATTCGTGTAGCTCGCAGATCCCCTGATAGCATCATGTTCAGTAAACTCGAATCGCAATGGTTCTGGCGTTTCTGTTTTGTGGGTATTGTACCAAGATTTTGTATAAGTAGATAAAGGTGGAGATGGGGTTTGCGATTGAGGTGGCTTTGAGGACAAAATGTGCTTCACCGATTTGTTGCCATC
Source organism: Drosophila phalerata (assembly GCA_951394115.2). Taxonomy (NCBI): domain Eukaryota; kingdom Metazoa; phylum Arthropoda; class Insecta; order Diptera; family Drosophilidae; genus Drosophila; species Drosophila phalerata. Next base: position 15,760,937 of record OX596004.2, read on the forward strand.
CGATTTGACAACAAAGGCATTCTGACCCGCCTGATAACTGCCTCGAACAACAGCCGAGTTGGAGTTGGAATTGGAATTGGAGTTGGTGTTGGAATTGGAGGGAGCAGGATCTTGTTGATAGAAGAGATCGGCAACCCTCAACGGTTTATTGTAACTAGAAGATACACTGGTATCTGTCAGTTGACGTTGTGATTGATGAAGTTGTTGTTGAAATTGTTGTTGTTGTTGTTGTTGTTGTTGTTGTTGTTGTTGTGACTCCTTCTGAATTAGTTGCTGTTGCTGATACTTAATTTGATCGCGTTCCACATCCAATTGCTTATAGTTTGGATCATGTCTGGGCAGGAAATACTCATTAGTGCTCATGAAATTTAAATAATCCTCAGCTGCTTTTGTTAGCTTTTGTGGAGCAGCAGATGCTGTATTCGGTTGATAGTTTTGGCCAAAGTTAGCTGCTGTTTTGGCCACATTCTCGACATCTTCATAGACCGCATAGCTATTTGAAGTCTGTCCAAACTGATTGTTATAGTGAGGATTTTGTTTAGTCAAGACATCGTCATAGCCTTGAGTTTGACCTTGACCGTGACCTTGGCCTTGTCCTTGTCCCTGTTTAAATGAAAGGTATTTAGAGGCTTCAACGGGAATCGCGTGCTGCTGAATCGGGGAATAAACTGGATATTTGTTTAACTCGTTTCCTTTAAAATGTGGAGACGCCTTAAAATTCTGTATGTATTGTGTAGAATGATGATTGTATTGTTGACTGTCTTTGGGACGATAGAATTGATTCTTGCCAACGTCCAGCACCGCAGCGTCCTTAGAGTGTGCGAATCTTGTGGCCTGATTGAGTCCTCCTGCTGGCCAGTTTCCATTAAATTCGCGACGAATTAACTGTGGTCCTCCATGGGCTGGAGGTGGTAACGGGGGCCTCCAAGCAGTTGGTGGACGTATGTTCTCAAGACTGGCCCGAACACGTCCCGGTCCTGGTCCTGGACCAGGACCAACACGACGATTGTGATTGAAATTGGATGCAGGATCACTTAAAAATCTCATTAGCCGAGCACTTCGAGCCGAGTTCGAGGGACTCAAGTCGAGCTGTATACTTTCCACCTGAAGAAGGTGCATGCAGCCAAGGAAAAGTATCACGTTTAAAAAGTTTCTTGTTTTATTCCACATTTTCGGCGTTTGTTGAAAGTTAATCATCAAAACTGTTTCGCGACACGCGTGTCTATCTTCTGTGACTGTCGATAAGCATTTAATTCCTCACTTGGCCCCAGCTGTCGGTTCTTCAACTTTTACTTTACTTTTACCCCAAAAAATAAACAAATTCCAATTTTTTTTTTTTTTTTCAATTCAACACACACACATTTCCAGCTTCTTTTGTTTCGAACTGGTTGTTCGGTAGATTGATCTCGCTATTGCGGTATCGGTCGGTCGGTCGGTCGGTCGATCGGTCGATCGGTCTGTCGTCTCTGGGTCAAATGCTGCGACTAACGTTCGTTCGACTGCAGATTTCTTACAGAACAAACCGCATGAATTTTGTATAGTGCAAGTATGCAAGGAACCGGATTGATCAGTTCACTTTACTGCTTAAGAAGAAGTCAAAATACCTCGACTGCATTCACATTCAAAAAAATCAGAGTGTCTTCTCGTCTTCTCTTAAAATTAAGCTTATTAATCATCTTTCTAAATATTCTGATACATTTAGTAAGCTCGTTTAATCCAGCCCATAATCAAATCAGTTTTAAGCTCGATGCTCAAAAATTTAATAAATTGTGAACGACATTTAAGATACACGGTATTTTCAAGTCGTTGCCATTTGAGATGAGGCCTGAATCTTGTTTTGGCTTATCTTTCTGTGACTGTCACATCTGTGTCTTGAAACCTGTTTCAAGTTTTCTTTTGCGAACTTCTATAAAACCTATTGAAACCCATTTTACCGTGCACTCGCAATTCATGACAAATTGCTCTAATCACAATCAGTCGAATAATTTATTTATTTGTTTTACCAGAGGCGCCCTTTAGTTGAGCAGTCAAACTTACAGGGTATCATCTATTCGAGAACTTTGAACTGCAAGTAAGCAGGAATTTTTAAGTATAAACTATTTTAATGGCCATGCAGACGAATTATAATACGCATGATAAAACTTTCACTGGGGCTTTTCAGTTTTGTTTTTGATTCCAGTTATTGTTATTTAAATTTAGAAAAGACAGTTAGTCAGTCAGATAGCATAACTATTCATGAGCTAATACTGTTATTTCAATAATATACATTGATGAAATAATTAAGATTTGACTTTCTGAATTGATATATTCAAGTTCACAAATAAAACGTCATATGTAATTTGCGGCAATTAATCGCTCGATATTTTTAAAATACTTTCGCAGCTATTTATTTTAAGCGCTATATACATTTTAAATAAGGTTAAATACTCAGCACTACAATACACATATTTTAATAAATAATTACTTTTCGTCACTTTTCTGGTCTTCTGGTTTCTCTGTAATTATCTTTTGTTGATAACCACTTGAATTATCCCCAAGAACGATAACAATGTTTGTTGTACTAAGTATGGGAAATTGAGCCACTGTGTTCTATATAAGAAATACAGAGAATTTTAATTAGAATACTATGGAAAATTTATTCTATACATACTTACAGAATGCACTCGACTATATTGAGTATCAGCACCTAAATTGGTGGTAGCAATACTAGAATGTCGAAAACTTCGTTGGTCCTTTATAAAACTTGATTGATCTCTGGAAAATCCATTGTTATAAAATGACCCAACTTTCTTGCCGCAAAGTATCTCTTTAAAGGCAACCCGATATCGTTTTGACATAACATTATATAGAATCGGATTTATCGTGCTAAAAATGAAAATTAAATTTTGAAAATAACTTTGTTTCTTTTAGTTTGTATACTCGTACTTACCATGTAACATAGTACGAAAATCCCGCTATAGAAAATAACCATTCGTTTACGGAGTAATAATTGCGAGACTTTTTAGCATATAAGAACCACAATCGTTGTAAGTGAAACGGAAACCAACAGATAAAAAATGTTATAACAACAGCAGCTGTTTGGAGAATAAATATAAATAAATTCAAGCACAGTGAAGTTACCATCTTATACAGCGTCTTTATATGCTTACCCAACATTCGAATCACTGCTTTTTTCTTCTTCTGAGAATTTCGTGCTTCTCGATTCCTTGAACCCTGCTGAACTCCTGCAATGAAAATTAATGGTTATAGATACTGTATTGTGGTATTGAGTTTTGACATACCCAGTGCTTCTGTTGCTCTAGCTCGAATTTTAGCTCCCATACAACCATATAACAATATGATGAGTATCATGGGTATAATGAAAAATATACAAAATGATAACTCAAATATTGGGTACTTTTCCGGAAAATCCAAATCGATAGAGCAAACAGCGGAATCCTGTATCTTAGTTCCATCTGCAAGTATCTGTATCTTAGTTTCCGAAAGGTATATTTTTTTTTTTAAATTATAAAGCTTACCAATTGGGTAATCCAGATATTGAATATTAGATTTCACACACATTGGTAAGGCACCAACAAAACTTAAAATCCATAAGGCTGTTATGATTTTGACTGCCCTCTCAAGACCTGACATTTTGTACACATGTAGGGGATGGCAAATTGCTAGGAATCGCTCCATGGAAAAGGCCACAATTGTAAATACCGATACATATGTGCACCTAGAATGGTTTATTCCCATTAGAATCTGTACTCCAGCTATTTTGGAGCCTTTACTAACGCTTCTGAAATGAACGCTCGCAGTTTGCAAAATGGCAAGCCAAACAAATAGGGATACTGATGCCAATAGAGAAATACTTCCGCTGGCAATCCTAAAAACGAGAACACTAATTAAAAATAAATCAATAAGGATTCGTAAAAATACAAACCTAGGAGTAAATAGATCAGATCCGATACAGCCAGACTGAAGAGGTAATAGTTAGTTGCCGTGTGCATGGCCGAATGCCGTATTATTACCATACAGACTAAGAAATTTCCCAATACTCCAGTTATGAATATTGCGCCAAAAATAATGCTTACCTATCAAAAAAGGATATCATTCACTCATCAACTAAATTTAGTCAACTTTTACGTACCATTATCGCCTTATGAAGTGGTAGCGTCTGTGGACCAAGAACATACGCCATGTATTCAATCGTGGTACAATTGATTTGGGGACATCCATTATCATTATCGTAAGGTTCAGTTGTTGGCGTTGCAATTGTATCCGTTGTGGACATAAACTCGTATGTGCTTAAATTCATTGTAAGCCAAGATGCTTCTGTCATCTTAAAAGTGTCTTAAGAGAAGAAACCAAACTGAATTGGGTTCGGTTGGGTTCGCCGCTTGAGTTTTAGTTACCGGCTTCATACAAACTTTATACTATGTCGGTTTGTTCGGTTTAAAAATAAAATTATAATTTCGGTTCACAAACAATATTCATTAATTTAAAAAAATAACTATATTTTGAGATCATTATTCAAATTAAAAATCAAAATTATTTTGGAACGCTTATGGTCTTAAAAGAATGAATTCAAGGACATATCCATTAATCAAAAAATAAATAAATAAAGTTTTTATTTAATGCAGGTTTTACTCGAAAAAAAAGGGTCACTCTTTTTTTGACTACAATTATAGTTAAGAATCAAATAGCTAAGAAATGTTATTGCAACACTTTTATTCTACATATTTCGAGAATCTATCGCATTTATTGGCGACTAAAGGATCCAAAATTTCAATAATATTATTATTAGAACTGAAAAAACTACGCCGTCGGTTTCAGTTGCCGGCACGTAATACGGCAATTCCTAACTGAATCTCTTAGATGACCGCAGATTACTGTTCACACAAAATCATATCGAGATAAGAATAAACAGTTTGCAAATATGTACTTTTCTTCTTACTATGCGCCAAGGTGGGTAATTAATCTTTCAAAATAAAATACAGACGTACGTACATATACACATTCGAGTGCACATATGTATATAATTTTGCCCAAACAAGAATATCGCAAAGTGGGTAATACGTTATATTTTCGAATTTAAATTAGCTGTCATCACAGTTTATTTTATTTTTTAAGTTTCTAAGAAAAATATAACGAATCTAAGCATAGGCAAATTATAAATTCAAATAATGATTGTACTACTAAAAAAAAAAAATTTTTTTTCTAATTATAAAATATTCATTAGGAATAACTATTCTTAAATATAATAAAAATAAACAAAGATGTAATATTTTTGCGTCAAAACAATAACTTGACACACTGTATAAATATACAAGTGTCCATAAGTGCAGGTATAATTCGATCTACAAATTCACACAGACCGTCTTGCGTTAAAGCGCTGACCATGCTCTTTACCACTGAGTACTTATGTATTTTTATACCCGTTACTTATAAAAAATAAGTATAAGGGTATATTGTGTTCGTTGGAATGTATGTAACAGGGATAAGGAGGCATCTCCGACCCTATAAAGTATATATATTCTTGATCAGCATCAACAGCCGAGTCGATATAGCCATGTGTGTCTGTCCGTCCGTCCGTCTGTCCGTCTGTCCGTATGAACAAAAGGATCTCAGAGACTATAAGAGATAGAGTAACCAAATTTGGCACACAGATTTCTATATACCCAGCGCAGAAAAGCTACCACACCCACAGTTTTTAAGATAATATAGTTTTTCTTGTAGTCACTGATATCTATTATTATTATTTATTATCCCACTGAATCGCAACACGATCGGACAGTAGAACAGCAGTTATTGTCTGAAAATGATTCTTTAAGCAATACATGGCAATACATGCCCCCTAGAGTATGCAATAGATTTTGTATTGTTAGAAAATTTTCTTTAAAGTACTTTTATATGTAGTGAAATAAGTAACGGGTATCCTATAGTCGGGATCTCGACTTTAGCCTTTCCCACTTGTTATACATATAAAACCCCACGCGTACACATACCAATGCAAGTAAGTAATTTTACATATAATACAATTAAAATTGGTACCATATCAATACTTACATTTAAATTTTCTTTTAATATTTGTATTCATCATACGTAAACACAGACGTACTTATACGCAGACAATATAATTAAAGCTTGTAAATAAATAAGTAAAAAGGCAAATATTTAAATTGATTAGATAAAATCCATCTTATGCAAATAGCAGCAAAAAGATAAATTTGGCAAAGAACACATCGTGCGACTCACAATGCTAATCACCTTATACATACTATGTACGCATTGAAAAGAATTTTTTTTCTCTATTTTTATAATGGCTTATTTAATTACCATTTTATTATAATTTTTTAAGATCAAATACTATTAGTAGCAATTGCTCCAATGTTAATATTACTTATGTTTTTATTAATTGTACATTTTTAATTAATCTACCTCTAAATGTCTTATTGATTTATGGGTCAAAATTAATACCGTAGCCTATTCTTCACAGATGTTATAAATTTTATTAGAATTTCTTGCATTGATAGAAAAGCAGATACATATTATCTTAAACAGCGAAAAATAATCTTTATCTAAATAGCTAGTTATTAATTAATTGAGATTTATTTAAGAATAGCCGTTGAGTGTATTGATAAATTCGGGCGATAATTTAAAAGCCGATCTATTTATTTAGAGCTGATAGTTATCGAAATCGTAAAAAATATTTGACTCGTTACATTAATAATTAAAATAGTCTGAAGAAACTTTGAGATCAATTATTAATAGGCCATATAAATTCGATATTAGACAAAAAAAAAGCAAAAATTTGTAAATTTAATTCTAAATCAAAAATCAATAATGATTTTCAAATCTCCACTTTTAAAATTGAAAAAATACCAAGTTTAAATAAAATTATTTATGCTGCCAATTTTTCAAGGTTGCCAGACGATCATGGACTCAGATCAACAAATGATCTACAATGAAATTCGAATCAACTCAACCTACAGTCAGGGATTTCATTTGTTCTTTTACTTTATTGTGTAGCTCAACTAAACTTAATTTTTGCGTGTATATCTCAATAGAAGTTATAAATTAAAATTAAAAAAAAAAATTAAATTTTAAGTGACCAACTGCAAAATGAACGAATGAATGACTGCATAAGTTCATCCGTTCATTTTAATGACTCGTTCATTTGAACTTTCTCAGAACGAATCGACACAACTCTACTGCTCTTGTGTAACAAACAGAACAAAAAATAGTGCACAATTATTTCTTAACAAAATAAAAGAAGTGCTATGCCAATATGCAAGAGTGAATAGTGTGAGTTTTAACCAACGGGTCACATGGATGGCAATGTACATTTGTACATAAATTTAACGCAAAGACATTTCGACAAAGGCAAACAATAATTATCGATAAATAAGATTTGTTGGTGCGGGTCGGCTACATATGTGGCGGTATATTTTGTAAATTTGTTGTGAAATTTAACGAACGTGCTTAAATTTTTATGTATTTTGTACAATTATTATTTGCAAATCGTGCTGCGCAACCGCCCACATAAATAATGGGCATGGCGCAGGCATCTGAACCGTGATTTCTATGCAACTTTCTTGGTGGTTTTCCATGTCTATGACATCATAATCAGTGCATACATTTTGTGCGACATAAATAATTTTTCATGTTGTGCCAAGTCGCAGAATACATATTAGTTGAAATGTGCAAGGAAATAGTAGTTATTCATGTACTCAACTTAACATATGTGCGTACTCATGCATTAAAATATTTCAATTGATATGCATGTGTTCGTGAGTACATCAATAAGTACTCACGTACATATAAGTATGTATGTATGAACGTGTGTCAGTGAGCAATCGGATAAAAAAACCAGAAGTCAGCAGAAGTAGGCGTAGTTTGGTGCAATTGGGATTTATGACTCATAATTAAGATACACCCTAAGAAACTAAAAACGACTACTGCATGACAGCTGTTTTGCAATCAAACAGAACAAAGTACATACATATGTACATATCTATGTATGTATGTACTGCTGAATATAATAGATACATATGTATGTACATATATGCAAACCACATACATACATATGTATATATGTTTGTTATTCGAGCACAGGCGCAGTGAAATATCAATAGTGAGCAATGCCATATCTTAAATAATGCATAAATCGGGTATATAGTGAGATATGTATGTACAGCAGAACTAATCCCCCAAAGAAAGTTAAATCGATTAGCAAAAACCAAATGTTTACATAGCAATAGATAAATCATCAACTGCTGACAAGAAATCAATATCCCCATACAGTTACTCAAGTAATTGTTTTGACAAAATCACAAATATGTATTTGAGTTCTTTATGACTAAAACCTTAAATACAAACATAATAAAAATAAAACTAAAAATAAAGAAATACGCTAATAAGTGAACTTTTTATTAATATTGTCAACACAATTAGTTGACGAACAGTAAGTAAGAATGAAAGCATTTTAAATAATACAATTATGTTTAATGCAGATTTCACCGATTGGTTGTTGAAAAAACTGCAAAATTGGACAAACCCTTTGTGACTTTGTACGACAAAGAGAGGTCGTACCCACCAGCAGTATTCGGAGGAACAGCACCATCAGCGAAGATGGTACTACTTCCAGTACCACGCAACCTCAAAGGTAATCAACTTGTTATTATAAAATTATATTATTAAAATTTCATTTTATTGATTTTCTTTCACTTTATAGAAATAACTCAGATATTTCCGGCGAGGAACAAACTGTGCAAGAAGCTAAAATCCAAAAACCGGGACAGTGTGCTTCTAATAAAACTGCCTCCCCAAGGAGAGTCATCATTGGCTCGACTGCTAAACTAAAAGACACAGCACAGAAAAGCAAACACCGTCGTAAACAGGAAACTACTGCACCTGAGCAACACATCAATAGCAATAGCAATAGCACCAGCACTCACCAGCAATATCATCAATCAGCACCAGCCGTGGAGCCATCTCATAGTAAAAGTAATCTTTGGAATCGCTTACTGCGTCAGATTTCAAGCAGCGCTCTAAGTCCCAGGCAAGAAAATAGTAAAAACGCAAAGCAAATAAGCGAAACTATTACCAAACATATTCACTGTAGTCCAAGAGAGTCCGTGAGAGTAATCAATTTGCCAAACGTTGAGGTTTTTGGCCTCGAGGCGACGGATTCTGCCGTTGCGGAACATTATGAGGAAACAATGGATGGTGAATCGCAGCCGTCTGATGAAGTCAATAGCCCAAAACATCGAGACGCTGGTGTAGTACCCACGGATAACAGCAAAGACAAAGACATGCCAGCAAAGGCTGTTGTGTCCCCGTCCCTGACCTCGACCCCGACTCCGACCGCGTCGACAGCTGCAGATGCCAAACCGAAGAAAATGGAAACTAGAAAATCATCGTCTGATACGGGGATTGAGCCTGTGCTGAAACAGCAGCTCACGAGCACAGGGTCGCAGTCCATGACGGGCCCATTGCCTTTCAAAGCGCCTCACGGCAAGGGCAGCAAAGCGGGGAAGGGGACAGACAACTATGTTCGATTTGTGCTCAAGAACGTCGAGCAATCCAACAGGAATGCCAATCCATTGCAGTTTGAGGAACTGGAAACGGAATTCCCTCGAGATTACGATGACAACATTGAGATGCTGTCACGTGAAGCGGAACACTTGGAAGAGCAATTTCGTACACCAACGCGATCGAATACAACAGATGCGGCTAACCATCAAGTAGCGGGCATTATTGAGAACATCATTACCGAGGCGTCGCGCACTGTAAAGACTGAGAAGACCCAGGTTGATGTGCCATGTAAACCTGCCAACAAACAGTCGACTGGCGGAAAACGCGTAGGCTTCCAAGTTGAGGAGAAGGTGGATTCTGAGGGGAAACACGATGAAACTCAGCCAAAGGATTTGGAAAATTTATCCAAGCAAACTGAGAGCGGGGATGCAATCTCTGGTGACTCTTCGGTTCCTGGAACAGAGACATCGGTGTCATTGCAGCCATCATCAGCGTCTACTGCATCAGCGACATCGTCAGTAACGTCCCTAACGAAAGAGCGTAAAAGTGATGAGGATGATGATCCGGTAGCGATGTCGCCCTGCGGACGATTCTTCAAATACGATAAAGAAGTTGGTCGTGGTTCCTTTAAAACTGTTTATCGGGGCCTAGACACTCTAACAGGAGTGCCTGTTGCCTGGTGTGAGTTGCTGGTATGTAAATATTTGGTTAATACGTATCTAATGGCTACTCAAATTTGTCAAGTCTTAGATAAATACATTCCAAAAGTGTTACTTCAAACTAAATTACTCTACTTAATAAGAATACCTTTATCTTTTGCAGGATAAGCAAGTGAAGAAAAGCGAACGTACCAGGTTTCGAGAAGAAGCGGATATGTTGAAGAAATTGCAGCATCCTAACATAGTGCGTTTCTATACATATTGGGAGTTTCCTATAGGACGGAAAAAGAATATAGTACTAGTCACTGAGCTAATGTTATCTGGTACTTTAAAGTCGTAAGTAACTCATTAATCAATTTAAATTTAAATTAATATTTATTCATTATTTTAAAGGTATTTGAAGCGATTCAAAAAAATACACCCAAAGGTATTGAAGTCATGGTGTCGTCAGATCTTAAAAGGTCTAAACTTCCTGCATACTCGTCAATTTCCTATAATTCATCGTGATTTAAAATGTGATAATATTTTTATAACTGGCACCACTGGTAGCGTTAAAATCGGTGACTTGGGACTGGCAACTCTGAAAAATCGGTCCCATGCTAAATCTGTGATTGGTACACCTGAATTTATGGCACCCGAAATGTACGAGGAGCACTATGATGAGTCGGTCGACGTTTATGCTTTTGGCATGTGCATGTTGGAAATGGCCATATCGGAATATCCGTACAGCGAATGCAAAGGTCCCGCCCAGATATACAAAAAGGTTATATCTGGCATAAAGCCAGCAGCTCTCTCAAAGGTTGAAGATCCTAATGTGCGAGATATTATTGAGCGCTGTATTGAGCTGAAAAAAGAGGATCGTCCCAGATGCAACGAGCTGCTGGAATCGGAATTTTTCGATGAAGACATTGGAATACGTGTGGAGCCCGCTGCTTCGGAACAGTTCCTCTCAGATCCCAGCATTAGCATCATTGAGTTTAGATTGCGATTCATGGATCCAAAAAAGCGCTCATCAAGGCACAAGGAGAACGAAGCCATCCAGTTTGAGTATAACATTCAACACGATGAGTACGAGCAAATTGCCCAAGATATGATGAAGGAGAACATTATCTCTGAAGATGATTCGCGTGCAGTTGCTCGCCTGTTAAAGGTCCAGGTTGTGTCCTTGCTCAAGGAACGTGCTCAGCGTCAAACACAAATCAAGCTTCAGAATGAGAAATCACGACTGGAGAAACTCGCCTTGCAAAAGCAGCGTGAAAGCTTGCCGACGAACGTTGAAGAGGAGGACGATGAAGAAGATGAGTCTGAAGACGAGGAGGATGGTGTTAAATGGAATCAGCGACTCAAGTATGAAATACTAAACACTGATTCGGAGACAAGCTTGGTCATCTCCACAAACAGTGCAGATCCTCAGAATCTACTGACTAGATCAACAACTTCCATTCAAAACGGCGTTAACCCATTGCAACAGCAGCAGATTCCCCAGTTGGTGGCAGGGCAACAAAAGGTGATCGCTTCTCCTGCTATAGCGCAAGTGCAGCAACATTCAACAACGGTTCATTATATTCAGAACCCTCAGATAGCTTCATATCAAAATGCTACAAACGCCATGCAGGACATTGCGAATGGGCATGGCCAGGTCATTTCACCCACGGGCAATCAGCAACAACAACAGGCAGTTCCCCAGCCAGTTGTTCAGATACAGGCGCCACAACAGTCGGCGCCATCGGCACAATTGATAGCTCAACAGGTGCAGCCAGTTGTAGTTCCAAATCAACAACAGCCTGCTGCTGTCATTCAGCAACAGCAACATCTAACCGAACCGCAAAAGGTGCAACAAATACCTTTGCAGCAGCAACTTCAGCAGCTTATGCATAGCAATTTGCCGGCAACGGATTTGGTGCAGCAGCAACATCAGCAACAACAACAATATTATCAGCCACAACAAACGCAGGCGTTGCACCAAGTTCAGCTTACACAACAACAACAACAGGCCTATGCTATGCAACAACAACAAATCCAACCACTACCAATACAGCAGCAACAACAGCTGCCAACATCACAGCAACAGCAAATTCAACATCAAATGCCAGCACAGCCCATTCCACAACAATCTGTACAACAACAATCTATGCAACAACAACCTATGCAACAACAACCTATGCAACAGCAGCCTGTACAACAACAAGCGATTCAACATCAACCTATGCAGCAACAGCCTTTACAACAACCACCAATTCAACAACAGCCCGTTCAACAACAACCAATGCAACAACAACCAATGCAACAACAACCAATGCAACAGCAACCAATGCAACAACAGCCAATGCAGCAGCAACCAATGCAACAACAACCAATGCAACAACAGCCTATGCAACAACAGCCTATGCCACAACAACCTATGCAACAACAACCCATTCAACAACAAACCATTCAACAGCCATCTGCAACACAACAACAGATTCTTCAGCAACATCATTTGCAGCAGTTGCAACAACAGCAACAGTTTGTACAGCAACAGCAACAACAACAGTTCCTTTCAAATGCATTAGCACAACCGCATCAAATTCCAATTTCGACGCATAACCCTCAAATGACAATGCAGCCACTTGTTGTTAGTGCACCCCAAATCATGGCACAGCAACAGCCGACTGCTATGTTAATACAAGGACAAATGCAGGTGCCTCCATCAATGCATCAGCAGCCTTTGTCAAATCCATACAGCCAACCTCAGCCAACTTCGCAGCAGCAACAACAGATTGTTCAGCCAATTCTTAATGTTGCTGATGCTCAGCAACAACAACAACAAGCTCAACAACTAGCCAATCAAATGCAGCAGCAATTCCTACAAAATCAACAGCAGCAGCAACAACAGCAACAGCAACCACTGCAGCAACAGATACCTTTAGAACAACAATTGCAGCAGCTCTTACATAGCCAGCCACAAGGTCAGATTGTGCAACAGCAACAACAGCCTCCGCTACAAGCTGATCAACATCCACAGCAACCGCAACAGCAGCTACCAAGTAAAGCAATTAATCAACAATCAACTTCTGTTGCACAGGAACATGCAGTTGTTGTTACTCAATCGAACTTTGATGCGGCAACGCCAAGTGTCGAGCCACAGCAGACAACTTCTGCTTCAGTCGACGCGGAAAAGCAGCAAAAGCAACTACAACAACAAGGTACTGGAGGACGCATACAAAAACCACGACGCTCCAATCGCAGCGGGAACGAACGCGTACCAAAGCTGAGTGTAACCAGCGTGGATGAGGGAAGTGTCATCAACTGTCATATGGAAAACAAGCTAAAAACAATAACATTCAAGTTTGACATCAGCGACGTCAATCCGGTGGAAATTGCTAACAAATTGGTAAAAAAAAATAAGATTACTTTTTATAAGAAGAAAGATTATTTTCGGTTTGCCGAAAATTCAATACACTTGCAGAGGCCTGTATTAAATTTTTGACTGATCGTTAATTTGACAGCTTTATAATATAATTCGTAGGTTTTAACAATATGACATATACCATTTGTTAGATTGGTTGAGGCATATCAAGATACAACAAAGTTGTGTGTACTAAACGTATACCGATCGTTCCTACTGCAGCACAAAAGACGAGTCCCATCACACAAAACCCAATTTTTGTTCACTTTCTCATCACTACCTCATTCTTCACTTTCACAAGATAACTCTGTGGGCCTGTTTTGAAACTTTTTCTATTTTAACTATATTAAATAAATACTTACATTAAAAATTAATAAATTTTAAAATCAAGTCCATTTGATCTGTTTGAAGATATAGACGGACATCGCTATACCATACACGTCCTAAGAAAATAAGAATACTCTGCAAGGGCTTAGAAATATAAATTAACAATTATCTAATGACGATTTATACTAATGATTGAATTTTACAGATTGCCCAAGATTTACTGTCGAATTGTCAAAGTACTGTTTTTGTGGAAATGATTAACGATATTGTAGAGCAGGTTAAGCAGAATCCACACCAAATTCCAATCCCAACCTCTTATCGCCGCAACATTGAGAAGGTACTTTAATTTACAACTAATCTAAGTTTTATTTATTTGCACCAGATTTATACAAAAAAAAGATTCAAATTAATTTTTAAACTAGTGGTACGCTCCATAGTTTCAAGAATTCAGTTTGGAGCGGTGTCATTTCGCAGTTTTTTTACAGCCTTTTGTATCTGTCGGAGCAGTTAATTCAATTTTGGAATAATTCGAGCGTCATATATATTAAATATTATTAATTTAAATTAATTTGCATAATTTTTATAAATATCGAAACGTTGGCCAAGTTCAGTAACATCAAGGGGACGACTGCAATTGATATCCACAAATTGTGGATTGGTTTTATAAAAATTTATTTAAAAGAAGTATTATTGGTCCATTTCTATTACGAAATCTCGAAATCAAAATATATTTTTAACCTGATGATGATTGTATGTTGTTGTATCTCTACTACTTATAATAACACAGGTCCGTCACGCGTCTCTAACTCGACAACGTTCCACATTTAGAACACATCAAAGACATAGATCTGTAAGTGTTAAGTGCACTGTTAAGGGCTTATCTTATCTCGTATATACGTACATACTACATAGTTTAAAAGCGAACTTCTTTGTTTACATAGTAGGATTATCGTTTATTCGTATTCAACGAACATTTACAGTACTTATGATTTTATTTAATGCTGTGTTTCAATTCTTTATTGCATATTTAGGAAGCACACATTTCAAGATATGGCGATCTTAGCTTTACACTTACAAATATATATTATGTATATTATTAAAAATTCTATAATAGGGATTGCCTACTTACTTCATAAGTTTATATTTTGATTTTGAGTGAAATTTTACCCCCAATTAAGACCTATTCTTGTCCCCTCTTCAAACTCATTGGCTTTAAATAATTTATTTCAATAAATTATTTCTTGTATCTTTGTAATACAAATTGTTGAATATACGTTATTTTTAGGAAGTAGCATTTGATATTCGAATACTCCTTGTTGTTTATTGTATTTATCGGGATAAAATCATTTAATGAAAACTAATTTTTAATTTTATATTTTTAATGCTTATGAGTACCAACACCTGCGCATTATATTCGATACAACTTATATAAAATTAAACAAAAAAAAAAAACTACAAAACAATACAAAAAAAAAATTATTTTATAGAATAATAATTAATATAAAAATGCATATGTATTATTTCAACGAACCAATTATTTTAGCGGGATGAAACCGCCAGCGACATCACTAAGATGTTCGACTCTACAGTAAACAGCGCAGATGGATTGGGAGCAGGAGGAGGAGGAGGAGGTGGCGCTGATGCAATTAACGCGGATAAATCCAGCACTGGTGAGGGAAGAGTGCGTGACTCGTCTGCCCAAAGCAATGCAGAATTGTTAACAAATGCAGCGACGCCACCAACAACCACTTCAACAATGTCGTCGTCGTCCACAACTTCAACACGGGACGCGGGCAACAATAGCAATGATGTGACAATTGGTTCTGGGTCTGTTTCTCGTAAGACTAGCACCGCATCGGAGTACACATCGCTATCCATTGACTATATGCCGGACAGCGCCATTACGCCAACGGGCAATGAAGCGTTTCAGCCACTAGATGGCTGCTTGGACAAACCCCAATCTGAACAAAAAGCACGTAGTCTGGCCATAAGCAGGGTGCAAATGCTATTGGAGTCAACACGAAGCGAGGCGAAGCCCAGAAGCTTGAATTTGCCATTGAATCGACAGTTGAAAATTGTGGAAGATTTGAAACACACCCGAAGCTTGGATGATCTGAGTGAAGTGAACATCACATTCGAGATGCCGCCCAGCAAGGCAGCCAAGCAGGCCGCAGATAACCACACAGCAAATGCTGACAAATCCAAAGAAAGTGGAGTCCAACTAGGTGCAGTGCAGCCTCCTGGCGCTGCGAATACCCTGGAACAGCTTAAGATTGAGCTAGAGAACATAACACACGCACATGCGTTTGCCTCCGCCGTGGTGGCTTCCATTGGCTCTCGTCCTAATACTTATCAAGCCTCTCCAGCAATTGCATCGATGAAAGCTCTGTCAGCTCAGCAGCCGGTCTCGTCCGACACAGTGGTTGGTAGTCAAATTCTTGTTATGTGTACTCGTTAAACGTAAATCTAATGTTGTATTTCGTATTTCGTAAATTGTAGTGTGTGTTTTTGGCGCATTGAACTTATCATTTGGTTGAACTTTCTGTTTATTTTTATCGTTAATTTCTAATGTATGTAGATTTGAGTATTTAGTGATAAACGCGATATAATACTGCTTACTGTTTTAATACGCTTGCAGAGAGTACTATAACTTACACCCGAAATGTGTAATGCATTTAATGAGTCGTACATATATATTTTGGATCAATATGACGAACTGTGTTGATATAACCAGGTCCGCCTGATCGGTTGAAAATCAACTTTTACTATGAAAATCTTTTTCGTTTCTGGCGATAGTTGCAGTTGTCTTATTAACCATGATTAGTTTTACTTAAATCGGTCGGTTCACTATGCAATAATGCTGCCATAGGAACGATCAGTCTAAAATGTAATTATTGACTCTGCAAGTGTTTTAAATGTTCGGCGTGCCGAGGATATTCTCTCCTTTTTTGCTGTAATTGTGTTAATATATATTTTAATTTGTCATTTTTAAAATGACACAATGTATGAAATGGATTACATTTTTATAGCTTCATACTAGTATTCTCTCAGAAGCAAATCCATTAATCCAATACAAATCTGTGCAGAAAAGTGAACAGATTCATAAATATTATATGTATACGTATTTATTTATAATAATAACATCAGTCTGCACTGGTTTCGGTAGTTTCTTAACTTACTATAACTTGGACAGAATCCACAGAACTAATAACGAGTATTGACTTTACATATTCGCCGACTCATCGAATGATTTACTTACTCTGTAGTTGTAATGTTATTTAATTTGTTCTTTTATATACTAACGCTTTTCGTTTTGGTCAGCCTTAACTGCTTCTGTTTTGCTCTTGTGCCCATAAGGTGCTCAATAAGATTGTGTGAATGTATTGTCTTTAACTCTAATCCGAATCGATCTGTATGTTTTAATGCGCAGGTTAACAAATCAAATAGTACGGGAGGAGGCAGTGGCTCGGCTGCATCGTTTGGACAGAATACACCCACCGCCGTGTTGAATTCAGCACGTGGTTCATCGGTGTATAACTCTCGCCGCACGTCAATAGACAACAGCATGGGATCAGATATGCAACTGCCCGCTTCGAGCCTCAATATAAATCATGAGGGCGCCATCGCAGGTCTTGACAACACGCTTAATCTTGAGGCGGGTGTCGCTGGGAATGACAAGAAGCTGGTCAAACAGGAAAGCCTGGATAAAGTATCGAATTCATCGAATGCCGGTGGCGAGTCCAGAAATCCCAGCAATGGAGCACTGAATCTGAATTCCATAGCGGATTTAGAGAAGAAATTGGCAGCATTACGTCATGCTGATAATACAGAGGAGGTAAAGATGATCTACACTGTCGTATCGTTGATTTTTTTAACTGAACCGTACGTTTTACAGCCGCCTGTTGGAGCAGCAGCGACAGCTACAGCTGCCAAGACATCAGAAGAATCAGTTGTCAGTGTAAATGCTCGAAAAATTTCGAGATTTAGCGTAAGTCGCGTACAGGAGCAGAAGACATCTACGGATGAGCCTCTTCAGCATCAGCTAAAGATCGATCTGCAGGTTGCTGGCCAGGGTCACAACTATAATACAAGCAACTCTGTCCAGAATGGAAGCATGGTCAATACACCCACTGAGATCATCAACTCTCCGATACAAAACGTTCCGATGGCCATTAATGGCATCCAATTAATTTATCAGCAACAGCAGTCCGCTCCATCTGGTGTAGGCGTGGGCTTGATGGTGCCTCAAAATCAAATTGTTCAGAATGGGGCTACACCTCAGCAAGTGCAGCATCCACAGCAGCAGCAGCAACAACAACAACATCAGCAGCAACAACAGCAGCAGCAAATGCACGCAAATATTCCACAGCGACATCAGCAGCCAGCAGTAAACACTCATCCACAAATGGTAAACCCTGTGCAGCAGCAACAACCACAGCAAATTCCTATGCAGCAAATACCGCATCAACAACAGGTACAACAGCAGTCAGCGCAAATCATACCACAACAGCAGCAGCAACCGCCCCAACAGCAGCAGCAGCAACAACCAATAATGCTCCAGCAGCAACAGCAAGCTGCTCAACAGTTTGCCATGTCAGCATCACAGCCACAACAGCAGCCACATGCACCACAGCAGTATATGCAGGCTCAGCCAAATCAAATGCATCAATTGACACCACTGGTCATGGGCATGGCCCAAGCAATGCAGCCACATCAACTGGGAGGGATGCCCACGCAAATGTCAGCCTCGCATCAGTTGCTACAGCAGCAACAACATCAGCAACAAGCCTTGCAACTTCAATCACATATGCAACAACCACAACAAAGTGTGCCAGCCATGTACAACCAGCAACAACAGCCAAATTTTCAAGTTTCTGCAACGGGCCAGCTGCTGCAACAAGCGCCGCTGGTAGGCAACCAGCAGTCAGCCCAGCCCATGCAGCATGTCTTGCAGCCGCTTTTCAATCCATCTGTTGCTGAAGGTAAAAAAGTGAACTCTAACATAGTTATTACCTTTGTTATAGCCACGTCCGTCAGTCTATCGGTTTCAAGTCTTTGAATATTAAAGCTATTTAAATGGAACTGGCTAAAGATTCGTATTTTCACTGCAGGCAATACATCTGTCGGAACCTGGCATAGTTGTGATTAGCCGGAAATCAACCTATTGTATAAAAAACTTTCTTCTGGAGACGCAACCAATCCTTTATATTTTGAATTATACCCATATACTTTCTGACCAAATTAGTTTAAAATCTGACTACTATATATAGCTGCCATGGAATCTATTTTCTTTTTCTTTGTTCATATCAACCAATCTAAAAGATTTTGTATTCTCATACAAGTTTTTGGTTAGAGTCAGATTTATATTAAAGTTATTTGTCACGAAATTAACAAAAATCTTCGTCGTAACGAAGATAAGATTTCTTTACGAAATTTTTAATTTAATTGATTATTAACAATTTATTGCAGTTGCAGAGGAACCCGTGTCATTGGCGGCCACTCATCCACACCTGTTGCCGAGTGATATTCAATCGGTAAGAGCCTTGATTTGACTGTCGATTTGGTTTTAACTAATTGAATTCAATGCTTACAGGACATAAAGCATAATCTGGATTCATTGGTTAATCAATTGTGTAATACTCGATTGGGGACAAACCAACACCAGCGATTGCTGCTTCTGCGTCAACGACAGCTTATCGAGGAAGATGAGCTGCGTTTAAAACATTATGTAGAATACGAAAAGTTTCAGAAGGCACTGCGCCAATGTAAGAGACAATTCATGAAGCAATTTAGAAGTCGGTTATTAATTTATTGTTTTTGATTTATATTTTAGCACTAAGCACAAACGCTCCAACTACTACCGCATATTATTCGCCAGCTGCTGCACCGGTTCAAACAAACTTGACAGCTCCAGCAACAGCACCACCAACATCGTCAAATACTACGGCCGCAGCCTCTACAAATACATAAACGTTGTATCCATTTAGAGTTGCCGTAGTCGTATCCCAATTTCATGACAAGTCATTAAATATTTCTACCCAATTGTTCGGCAACTGACCTGGCATGATTTTTTTTAAAAATATGGATCTGCTGTTTCAAAAATATGGATCTGCTGTTAGTTATTAAGTGAAAAGTTGTCGAACCATGAGGGAATCGTCTGTAAATATGTAGTCACACAGTTTTGAGTTGATTTGCCATTGTTTCGCTTATTGTTTTAATTTTGTTTTGATTTCCCTATTCATATTCTTTATATGCAATGCTGTTTCCTCTCATTTGTTTTAAATCAAAATGAAGTTTCGGATTTTTTGTAAGCAACTTGTAAATTTGATTAGCGCTAAAGTGTAAATAAATATTTCAATAATATCATGTACACTCATACATCAATATACATACTTATTATTATATATATACATACTATATATTTTAAACCATCAGTGATTTATGTTTTTGCGTAGTTAATAAATAAATAAACTTTTATTGAACTTAAAGTGATTGTATCTATAGAACGTGTCTTTTATCACATGCTTTTTGAAGACTCCAGATTTGGAGTTAAGTTGAAGCCCCTAGAGTGGTGTTCAAACATATAACACAAAATACAATTCCTATCACATGTATAGGAAAAGGTATTCTTTGGACCACACTGCCCTAAAGCGTAAGCTTATTTCAACTTTAATTCTTTTAATTGGACTAACTTTACCTAATGCTAGAAATTCCGATGCAAACAATGCTCATAAAGCAGGAGTGTTCACTCTAACCTCGGGGCCGAAGTTATTCGGCTTTACACACAGACCCGAGCCAAAGTCAGCACGAAATTGTCTCGTAGAGTAGGCGACAAAAACTACGATTGTTAAAATATTGACATCGTAAGAAGTGATGCTATTATAGTCTAATATTATAATAACAACATTAATATGCAGACACACTACATTTTTTGGTGGAATATCACAATCAATTCCTATCAAGCCATAGAAAATGTTTTATTAGCTTGCATACGTCACATTCTCTAAGTTAAAAAAAAAAAAATAATACATTAACATTTTTTTTATGCTCTATTTTCCCAAGCAGTTCTGTTAAAAAAGCTTGCATACTTTTGCGCATGAAATTTTCTCAGTTCGAAGCAAGCAGAATAATTTAAATAATATTAACAAGTACTGTTTGACTGCTATAGTTACTAAATATACCCCTCAAGAGCTTAATTTAATTTAATTTTCCGAAAATATTTTAATAAAACATGCTGTCTCGTTTCTATAGTTTCTAAAAAAACGTTATCTTACAAACGTTAACATAAAATCGATATCGAATTAATGAATATGGGAATTACCAAATAGAAAACTGTGTATTTCTGTTGTGTACCTTTTATTAATTTATACTTTCTGATCAAATTAAATAATATAGAAATTGACATTAATGTACGACGATTATATGGATGGAAAAGAGAAACGTGGGTATCGGTCCGTGTTTTAAATATTGAACAAATGAAATTCTTGACCGCAGTTAAGACCGTTTTCATATCCTAGAATACTTTAATAGGTTTACTATGGCCCTTCAAATAACTCACACTTCCTTACATCTAAGGGCTTTAAGTTTGACATCATTACAAGAAAGAGATATGAATTTTTTGCGAAAAAGTATGAACTCAGCTATAGCCTGACCTAGAAACTACTTAAAAGTACTTATCTTATGTGGAAATCAAAGATACCTTATTTAAATATTCTACCTCTCCTTAAAATGATAATATAGAATGCAACGCATATTAAAATAATTTAACAACAGAAATCCATTAAATTTTATCCATTTATTTGGAATTTATTTACTTGTAAATAATATAATGCAAACTTAAACAGTTTTTAAACGAAAAATTTGATAAACACATTTGAGGGTGAAACAAAAATTGATCAAAGAAAAATTAACAAACTTTTAAAGGAATGACACATATTTTATTTAACTACAACATCCATGTGATCCTTAATTTCGTTACCCCATTCGCGGGCCATTATCATAATTTCGTTCATGGATAGTTTCGGGCCAATTAGAGGGTTCATTTGCGTCAAATAACAGCACAGCCAACTGTATAGGAATACAAAAAAAAATTAGTCAAACACTTCATATGAATAAACGAAGTATGTATGTAAGTAAATATGCGAATATGAATATGAATACATGTGTACATATATGCATACGTAGATATCATGGTCACCCAGTTGATACTTACAATAGCCAACAGGTAACAGCAGTAAGCATAATGCAGCATTGTGTAACACTATATATAACAAAATAAAAGTTACACATCTTTAGATTAGTCAAATTTAGAAAATTTAAGAACTACTTACCCCCTGTTAGGGCCGCGAGCAAAGAAGGGGCAGACAATACCAATAAAAGCCCAAATGGCTGTGATAATAACGGGGGGAACGTAGGCTTCAACCATTTTTAAGACACTTTATAAAACTTATTGGTAATACTGTGGGTCTGCCGTGATCAGCAGGTTAAATATTTGAATGGAAACGCACAAAATTATAAATAAGTGATCACGAAGAAGGCACTTTTTCAAGCTGTATGAATATCACATGACAGACATGGGACAGAAACAGATGGGCAGTAGCGGTGCTGCCAACTTATTTTAATAGTCATGTCTCAACAAAAAACGAGCTGGCAGGCTGGGTTCGCGCATTTAGCTCAAAATTCGAGTTGTGCTAAATTTTCTAAATATAACAACTTCTTCTCTAATTTCAAAACTAGAATTTTGAAAAATGTTGCACAATTTTTGTCAGAGTTTTAGATTTTATTTATTTAAGCTTTGTTACACATTTTCTCCCTCTGATGCACAACAAACTCACGGCATTCGTTTTAAAGTAAACATTTTCTTTTAATTGTAAATTTTTTTTAAACTATTGCTAAAAATTTTAAAAGTTTAAATTGCGCGCTGTGCAGATTTTGATAATTTTTCAGGCGTGTGGCAACCTTGAATCTCGGGCGTATCGATATACAATTAGTCAAATTTTCGAAGCAACCTAGCAACTCTGTGTAGATAGCTAGGAATTACAGTTCAGTGGCAAAGTGACAAGCAAAAATACAAAATGGTCCTGGAAAGTACTATGATATGGTAAATAAGTGAATATTGTATATTTGGCATATGCTATTAATAATGTAATATCAATTCGTTATAGTTTTGATAACAGCGATTACCAGCGCAATGGTGATTACTTTCCAACTCGTTTAAATGTCCAGAAAGACGGCATCAACCTTGTTTGTCTCACAAAGCTGAGATCCAATCCGGAAAATAATGTTGGTCTGATGACCCTATCAAAGTATGTAATAAGTACCAATATAATATGTAAAATAATAAGAGTGTTTCTCTTTGTCCGTTTCATTGTAGCACTGTCGAAGTGCTGGCCACACTGACCAGTGATGTGGGTCGCATATTCTCAAAGATGCATTTGATTCAGCCAAAGGGGGAGATCAACCTTCTGACTGGAATTCGGATTGCCCATTTAGTATTGAAGCATCGTCAAGGTAAAAACCATAAAATGCGCATTGTGGTCTTTGTAGGATCACCAATAACCAACGAGGAAGGCGAGCTTGTAAAGCAAGCCAAGCGCCTCAAGAAGGAGAAGGTGAATGTAGACATTGTCAGCTTTGGCGATCACGGCAACAACATTGAGACGCTGACGGCTTTTATAAACGCTCTCAATGGCAAGGATGGTACTGGCTCCCATTTGGTGAGCGTTCCTCGCGGATCGGCGCTGTCGGACGCCTTGTTGTCGTCGCCCATCATCCAGGGTGAGGACGGCATGGGAGCTGCTGGATTGGGCGGAGCCGCATTTGAGTTCGGCGTTGATCCCAACGAGGATCCTGAGCTGGCTCTTGCTTTGCGCGTCTCAATGGAGGAGCAGCGTCAGCGCCAGGAGAGCGAGCAGCGTCGCTCCGGAGCCGACAATGCTGGACCAACCGGAAACGCCGAGACTGCCGCCGGAACGGTTCCAGCTGGTTCCAGTGGAGAGAGTGGCACCGGCAGCTCGGGCGTAACTGTGCCCAATTCCAATTCGGAGGAGGCAATGCTACAACGCGCTTTGGCCTTGTCTACTGAAACTCCGGAGGATAATTTGCCCGATTTCGCCAACATGACCGAGGAGGAGCAAATCGCCTTTGCCATGCAGATGTCGATGCAGGATGCCGCCGATGATAACGTGACACAGCAAGCTAAACGTCCCAAAACCGATGATGCCTCTGCCCCAATGGATGTGGACGAAGACTATTCGGAAGTCATTGGTGATCCGGCCTTTTTGCAGAGTGTTCTTGAAAACCTTCCTGGCGTTGATCCCCAATCCGAGGCAGTTCGCGATGCTGTTGGTTCTCTCAACAAAGACAAGGATAAGAAACCCGACGGCAAGGATGAGCAAAAGAAATGAATAGCTATCTACATTAATACAAATACATCTATATATATTTAAAATTGCATTAATCTGAAATCATAAGTGAACGAACATCTCGGATATGATGTGCTAATTTTGTTCATGCTTCAAATAAAACATATTACCACAGGGAAAATTCTATTTCTTTTTGTTTTGATTTGGTTTAAAGAAAATAGCAATAATTTTTTGACATGAAAATTTATCAATAAAAAATAGATACATTTACAAAGATTATTTCTTTCTTTGAATATTTTGAAAAAACAAATGAGACCGGACCATACTAGTGTACACTTCTCGTCATTTTTAATTAATCTCTTTTTTTTTTATATATTTAAAGTTGCTCGTCAAAGAAATATTAATTGAACTTTTGTAGTTTTAGATACAATTATTTCTAGCTAGATTTTCTTAAACAGGACTGGCATATAACAGATTTTTCAAACTGTTAGATATAGTTATGTGAAAGGTTGACAACTCTAACCAGGGATCAGTGTCCGATTGTGAAACTAGTTTTTAGAGTTGTCCTATTCAAGTGGCAAGGAGTGTATGCACATATGTTTGCCTTGAACAATATTCAACAGAAATGATTCTTATAAATCTGGGAAATTCAAACACCTTACACCCCCCTCCCGTGTCAAGTCAATAAAAGAATTAGTTGTGCTGCGCCTTGGGTAGTTAAGTTAAATGTATTTTGGTTACTTTGACTTTATATTTGTAAGCATCATTTTATCTACAGTTTGAACGCAATCTAAACGGTTGATACTCCAGCTTACTTTCCACCTTTGTAGTCACGGATGTGGTACAGGACCCAAGCCGGAATGAACAGGGATGCGGCACACATGCCACCCCCAAGGATCACTTTCTCCTGTAAAAAAATCAAATGTTTATAACAATTTGCATTCATACACGAAATGCATGCTCAACATTTCGTTTACGTAACCCCGAAAAGTTAAGCGATTTTACTTACAGCAGTGGAGACATGTTTTGTGGGTGGACCGGAAACAACCGACTGGCATCGCCTTTGCAATGCTCCACGCATCGCTGGAACCAAAAGTTTAGCAGCACTATTTTGGAACATCTTTCAAATTGATATTTTACTAATTTTGCACAAACGAATGCTGGTAAGAGAGGTGTTCGCTAGTGATTACTACAGTTTAGGGTTGTTGATAGTATATCAAAAATCAATATATCGATATTTTTCCAAAACTGATATATTTGTATCGTACTATTTTTTTTTGTCCAAATATCGAATATGCGATATTTTTTGTGATATTTTATGGTATTTTCCGTTGGTCATTTTGTAATCTGTGTAGAGAGAGAGCAAAATGTTATAAATTACAAATTGTATCATCTCTTATTGTGGCAGGGTATCACTTGTTATGAAAAAAAAGGAAATAATAAAAATACCAAATATATCGATCTTTAAATCGATATGTTTGATATTTAAAAAAAAAAACAAAATAATAAAAACAACGGAATTCATTCCAACTGTTGCTGTTTTTTTTCATTTCATATGTTTTGCGTCCCTAAATCGAGGGCTGCCCATCCGGTAAAAGTTTCCGATCTGGTTTGATTTTTTGTACTCAAACTAATAAGTACAATTCCGAAAATGAGTACTCTTTATTTTTATACTCATTTTCGAATTTTTTATTTTTATTCTCTAGAATTTTTGAAATTTTTGCATAATTTTTTTTAGAACTTTCTTGATTTTTAAAATATAATTCTTTTAATTTTAGAATTAAATTTTCTAATTTCTCTTCCCGAAAAGAAATTTGCAATTTGAACAAAAGATGTTTCTGGCTGGAAAGCATCTAAGTTTTATTTTTTTTTTTGTTTTATCAAAAAATTTAATAGCAAAACTTATTTTTATTTTTTTAACTAAAAAAATCACACACTTCTAATGGACCTAGAAAAATTTGGTTCACACCAAAATCCTTATTTTTTCTTAAGCTCTGCATTTCCGTCACGATTTTTAAATTTATGATTTTTACGTTTTTCTTCACTGATAATAATTATTTTTGAGTAATTTTATAAAACTTAGACCGTAATCATTATTTTTGATCAAAAAAAATAAAACTCAAAAATAATGATTATTAATGATTTTTACTTTTTTCTTCACTGATAATAATTATTTTTGAGTAATTTTATAAAACTTAGACCGTAATCATTATTTTTGATCAAAAAAAATAAAACTCAAAAATAATGATTATTTATGTTTTTATTTTTTTCGCTCAAAATAAAACTCAACAGTAATTTACGGCCTCTGGGTTAAATATTTTGGTAAATATTATTTATTATGCTGGGAGGTAGCTTTAGGTTCCATTTATAAGAATAAAAAATAATATTGGCAAAATATTTAACCCAGAGGCCGTACATTACTGTTGAGTTTTATTTTGAGCGAAAAAAATAAAAATCATAAGTAATCATTATTTTTGAGTTTTATTTTTTTTTGATCAAAAATAATGATTACGGTCTAAGTTTTATAAAATTACTCAAAAATAATTATTATCAGTGAAGAAAAAAGTAAAAATCATTAATAATCATTATTTTTGAGTTTTATTTTTTTTTGATCAAAAATAATGATTACGGTCTAAGTTTTATAAAATTACTCAAAAATAATTATTATCACTAAACAAAATTGTTTAAAATTAAAATATAATCATTACTATGTAATTTTTATTATATTACTTATAATGATTACGGTCCCTGTTTAAAATAGCCAGATCTCCAGC
Organism: Drosophila phalerata; assembly: GCA_951394115.2. Classification (NCBI taxonomy): domain Eukaryota; kingdom Metazoa; phylum Arthropoda; class Insecta; order Diptera; family Drosophilidae; genus Drosophila; species Drosophila phalerata. Next base: position 15,787,971 of record OX596004.2, read on the forward strand.
TAATAGCACTTTGAAATTTTTCTAGCAAACGAGATCTGAATATAGCCAAATCTAGCTATAAAATAGCTAGTCCCAGTCACGATCGTATTTATCAGAACTTAAATCTGTGACTAATAAAAATGAAACATTTCTTTCTTTAATTTTATGGCCTGTATAATTAATGCGCATACACGTAGAACACACATAATACTAGAATAAACAAAATAAAATGGGTATGTTTTGGACCAGCATCTTCGCCCATTTTTTTTTTTACTTTCTTAAACTTCTTTAATATTTGATCGCAGCTTAAAATTCCACGTAAATAGCTTATCAATTAAAAAAGATTCGTACAATGTCTGTGAATCCGTGGAAAGTAACATAATACTTTAAAGAGAATTTGGCCTACACGGAAGAAAGAATCTGGTAAAGAATCTGTTTCTAATGGATATTGAAGAAAGGCTGGAGAGGCAGCAAATTCAAGATCATTTTGAGACATTTGGCAATAAGAGAAGAAGAACTAACTTCCAACTCCTTAAGGATGGAACACGATGTGGCTACGTTGTCTTTGAGAATGCTCGTCATGCAGCCAAAGCATTGAAGAGAAAGTTTAATAGAGTTGATAGATGCCTTATAAAAGTTGAGCCAAGTTGTAGTTGGTTTCAACCAGATGCCGAGATAATGCCGGATAAACCAGAAAGTGTGAATCCCAATGAGACTCCAGCTGCCATTATGAAACTGAACGATCATTGCCTACAGCAAATATTCAAACAATTATCGCTAGCTGATCGCATTCGATTTGCCCGCACCTGTTTCCGTTTTCGAAACATTTATGAGGCAATGTCACCAACGCTGGACGAGTCTGTAAATTTAGAATTATTTTCTAAAATGACTGCGTGGGAATTGCCTGATTTTTTTCAACTTTCCGGACGCAATGTAAAGAATATCGAAGGCAAAACCGCAGAACACTGTAACCTTGTGTGTGCATTTTTTGGAAAGCATTGCATTAATTTACAGTCAATGAGAGTAAAGATCAATTTATCAACATCGTACAACATATATGAAATGTTTGCAAATCTAAATAGTCTTCAAGATCTGATAATACTTCAATACGGTCTTACCAGTGAGAATCTGCAAGCGTTCGAGCATTTAAATCAGCTTAAGAACCTGAACATTCTCGATATAAAAATTGAGAGTGCAGAGCATTTAAATTGGTTGCCAAAGTCTATTCAATCACTGTCACTTTCATGTATCACGAGCACACGGCACCCGGAATTGTTGAATATAATACTTAGAAGGCTACCGGTTCTTAAGGAATTGCGCATACCAATGTGTACAATCAGTATATCCACATGTATAGAGCAGCTTATTAATGGTAATTGCTGTGAATCCCTGGAGTACCTCTACATTGGCTGCGACGATCAAGGGCTTGATGAATATAAATACATTGCAAGGCTACCAAGTCTTAAGAAACTTATATTGAAAATTCATCATGATCCGGCTGTGATGCCTTCAATGCTAATGACATGGCTGGTGGAGCATAAGTCACAGCAACATTTTGAAATATATACTTCGTCAAGTTGTGGAAGCTGTATCAATGCAGATATCCCTTCAGAGATGGGAAAGCTGAGTGCATTGCATACGCTGATTATACCAAAGCTCCATGCAATCACCGATCATGGATTAGAGGGACTATTTACTTTGCAGAATTTGAAAGCAATCAATATCAGCCGTAGTAGGAATATCTCGGACAATGGTGTACTCCGACTAATACTTGTCTGTCCCAAACTGCAGCTGTTACATCTGGAGGATTGCGAGCAACTCACCGATAAGCTTCTTCATGATATAATTTTGAGACTACAAAACAATCCACATAATCGTCCGCTTCCTATTAAACTAAATATGCTCCGCACTAAAATCAATAAATTTACACTACTTAATGCGGATGTGGCTGCCAAGAATATAGTCGATGTGTTAGATACCAAATATTTCTTTTCACCTTACTATAAGTAATATTATGGGAGAACTGTTTATTTTGAGATTACAACAATACTTACCCATTTTAAATTTTGTTTTTTTTTTTTATCAATTGGCAAACAATAATACTAAGAATAATGTAATTTTTACTTGTTTTACCAATTAAAAAAAAAAAATACACATACAGTAATGAATTTTGACAAAATAAGAATAAATCACTGCGGACGGAGCGCGGCAGGTGCGAAAGGCGACTAGCAATATATACTATATACTGTAAGAATGGAAAATTTGCTAAGACTGTCCGAACAGATCGAGTGGTTACCGATCGAAAGGTATAGACTTAGCAATCAGAGCTAGAAAATTTTGATAACTCATTTGGTTCATGAGATAGGGTGGTGTAAGTGGGAAAGACAAAATTTTAATGATTGCATATATCTCATATATATTTGTAGAAATTCCCTTTCGCAAGATATTACCTGTAAATATATAATGTTTACCTAGAATTAGAAAATCAAGCTTTAGTACTTAAAACTGTTTTGTTTTTTAAGATATCTTAACCAATCTGACAGAATATGCATTCGATCCGGTCTTATACATGCTGACCGAATTTGGTTCAAATCGAATAATATATATATATATATATATATATCATATATAGCTAACATGACAATGATTAATCAAAAATCTAGTTCTAGTATGAGATATGAGATGAGATTTTTTTTGTTTAGTTATCTTTACCATTCTGACATAACATGCATTCTAGTTGGTCCAGAACCGACTCTATGAACAATTTTCCCATTTTCGTCATTTCTCGGTGGCCGTTAGCACATATGCTTCAGCATTATCCTCAAAGTTTATGAACCAATGCTCTTCTGGAACGCACTCTCCATCGTAATCCGGCAACATACTTATTCGATTTAAAGTTAATTTAAAAAAATTCAAAATGGCAGATTCATGAAATACGTTCTTTTCAAAAATTTGCTATATTGGATTCGGCATTTAAAATGTTGGGGTTACTTCAAAAACCTGACGTGCTGTGGCAAAATGGAGTTCAGATCGGTTTCATCGACCCAAAATCCATATAGTAAGCATAGTGAGACCCCCTGATCAGAGGATCACCTTTTTTTTGTGTGGCTGTGTAATTTGTGGACTTGATTTTAAAGTTAATTTGTCAGCATTAGTATTTTCTAATGCAAAACACATGACATTTACAACCATTGTACTTTTCTTGGACTTCGATAACGGCTTATTGTATCATTTTCGTTCGGGACCGGACTGCAGCAAAAAGCCCGAAGCCCAGTAGGCCCGAAATGTCACGATTTCAATCTTTCTTTTCACATGAATTGATAAAAAAAATCTCTGTAATAATTCACTGTTAATATTATTTACGAATTTCTCTTATCGATTTGCATCGATATTTTTATTAAGCTTAAGTTTTTTACCTATCAAATGCGTTAATAAGATCAAAAAAATATGAACCGCTAAAATTAGCATAGAAAAATATCAGGTTTCAACAAATTTAAAATTTTGTTAGATTTTTGGAAAAACATTGAAAATATGGAAAAAAAATTATTAAATAATTTCGGGCCGGACACTGAAAACATGACAGGGCGGACCGGGCCGCGCTTTAAAAATTTAATTCGGTCCCGGGCCCATCTCTACTTTCAAAAAACCAAAAAATTGTATGGAAAGATTAAATAAAAATTTGAATTTATCGAAGTAAGTTGAAGTATTTCTTTAATGGGATAAGAATAGGGTCTATTTAAGGGGTTTGATAAAATATATAACAGATATTTTTTTATTGTCTGGCTATAAGCAGCCGACACTTAACAATATATTTAAATTATATATTTTGACATAAAACGTATAGAAAACAATGTTAAATTTCAATTTATCTATTTTATAAACTTTAATGCGATATTGAAAAACCTGCCCTAAATGTCCGCCCCTTCACACAAAGCTGCATGCGCCCTTGACCTTGTTCCCATTAAAAATGGGCAAAAAAGGGTACAATGTGTTTGGAAGAATGTATGTACGAAGACTTTTTTTTAAATTTTTTTTTTATATATTATATCTTAACCAATCTGAAATACATATCATTCAGCTGTTATTGAAACAAAAAGAATCATTTTTTTTTCCTTTGAACCTATAATTTAAAATTAATGACTGAACTCATTCAGCAAATTGCACTAGAAATTCCAACTCCTGATAAAATAAGGGTGATCATTTTAATGATGGTTTGAAGTTCGTTATGAGGGAAACTTAAAAATTAATTATACAAATTTAAAAGAAAATCGACAAAATTCTAACAAAAATGTGAAAAATTATAGCTTCAGAAAAAGTTTTTTTTTCCAAGCATCGGAAAATTCTGCTGGGAAGCCAAAATAGTATTTAGAAAATATTAATAGCAAAACATAGCTGACATATATATATAAAATATTCAGATTTCCGGTTTTTTTTTATCAAACGAACTTATAAAATGGTATACGCACGACCCTATAAAATGCTAAAATTGAATTTTAGTTTAAGCAATCGAATAAATTTTAAAAATTACTCGGAGGATTGCTATTATATTATTGGTTTTGTTATTGGATTCCCTTGCAGTTTATTATTATTTTATGAACTGAAAGATACAAATATACTGTTAAAACTACTTAAGTTACGTTATCAGATATATTATTATAATAACAGAAATGATCGTGGACAGACGGATATTAGAGGTATGGAAGTGAAGTTATGACAAAAACGGTTTTAAACGATTTGTTAATGATTTCCATTATTGACAGTTTTTTTGTATTTTTTTTGAAGCAGCAATGTAATATATATTACATATCATATTATTTATTATGTAGTCTAATTAATAAAATTGCTGCATTAACATCTCTTTTTTGGATTAGTTTTAATGTAGTATAATAATGTAATTGTAAATTATAATGCATATACTGTTTTTATTAATATAATTAAATTTAAGCACTAATTTCATGCCAATAGAATAAGGATATAAATATACTCATTATTTTTTCCTCTTTGTTCGTCATATTTTACTTTTTACTTTAAAATTAATTCATTAGTTAAGGCTCTATTTTTTCAAGTCATTGTTTTGTGGGCTAATCAGATTTATATATATTAGCATACATACATTGGCAATATATTGTAAAAAGGTTTAACAAGTTCCATTCCATTTGAATAGCGGTGAGTCACAGATTTACTTTTACAATGAATCCACAAATGGGGAGATCAATATCAGCATAATTATGGTCAACGAATACTAATTAGAAGCTTTGATGGCTTTGTTAAAAATGATTAAATAAATAATTCTTTATTGTGAGACTTTTACAAAGAACGAATGTAATGTTTGTGGGAATGACAAATAATTTTACACGAATATAGATTAGTTTTAGCTTTGGATCATTTAAACTTAATATTTCGTTTTGAGATTAATTTATTCCGCCATTTACTTTTTTTTATAACAGTTAATAACATAACATAAAATATCTAATTATATGTATATATGTATGTGTATTCGCAAATGGGCATTAAATTAAAAATCAATATGTTGCGTCCAAAGAATGTATACTGCATAAGTTCCAGTTATATATTATGTAAATTATATCTAATTAGGTAATAAGTAGATTCGTAACAATACAAACAATTGAATCGATTGACAAAAAAAAACAATTTCATTTTTAAATAAATGTATACATATGTATGTGCATGAGCATCTGAATATTCCTGTGTGCATATATCTTATTTGTAAGTAAACTTTAAAGGACAGTAAGTGGAAAACATCATAAAAAAACTTGCTTATTTTTATGTTTACAATTCAGTCTGAAAGGCATAGTTGTGTATACACATTTTTATATCACCTATTTTGAATAATTAACTGTTTAATTTATCCTGTTTTTGTTTATTTTTAAAATATTTTTTTTTTTTTTTAAATAATAAGTGATTTACATTGTTCATTTCTTAAATTTATTTTAACCACATTTTTTTGTATTTTTTGGTTTTTCTTTACAATTTAGGTTTTCTTTGCATTTGCGGAAAATTTGCTGTTAATTTCGTTGCGTTAAGTTGGGCAAAAATATATATATTTATTTCCGTACATAAACAAAAATTTGGTACTTATATGATCTCTTACTTTTAATTACACATTTGATTTCTTCATGCAGTAATATATATATCAGCATTTTAAGGTTTATGTTATTTTCGCAGGTTTTTTGAATCTAACTTTTTGTTTTGCATGTGTTATTTATAGTTGCTCTGATATAATATTATTCATCCTCATCCGTGGAATCGGATTCATCGCTCATATCACTTGAAAACAGTTCCAGCCAGTGATAATCACGCCGATCCACGTATTCCCAGAGATAGATCTGTGAGAAATAAAGCACTCATTTAATCGATAAAGCTACCAAAGTATCCACCATAATAATCCAGAATAATAATATTATTATTTTTAAAAAAATGGTCTTCGTCGTGGGAACCACAGAAACATTTTCCTTTTGTTTTTAGAGCAGACATTATATATAAAAGGGTCGAAAACATTTGAATATTGCGAGGAAATACTTACATCAAGTAAATCAATTAGTTGATTCTGGCTATGCAATTTTCGGGCTCGTTTCGGCAAACCAACATCAACAATTTCGCCATTGGGTAGTGCGTGTTTGTAGAAGCACTTGTTGCCAAATGGACACTTTCCCTCGCCTTTCTTGAAATATTTGCAGTCCTTGGCACCTAAGGCTGCGCGATAGTCATTAAGTAGTTTGTCTTTCTCCTCTTTAGTTTCAACCCAAAAGGCGCTGGGGCAGACAAAGTCCGAGCACACTCGACATTCGGGGCAAGCTCTACAATTTATGAATGAAACAAGCAACTTTTAATATGTGTAATCTTACAAAATATCTCTATTTTAGCTACAAAGTATGCAATAAATTATTGAAGAGTATATTAAGTAATAGATGGCTACATTTTCGAATGTTATTTAGTATTTAGTTTAGTTTACATTAATATTTGCACTTACCGCGTGATTTTATGCTCAAACTGCTTGGCTTGACGCCATGTCCGAATGCATTCCAAGCAAAATATATGATTACAGTTGGGTAAAATGCCAAACCGTTTCTCTCGGCCGGCTTTTTCCATGATTGTGTCGAAGCATATGCCGCATGTCTTATCCTTGGACTGGGCAATTGCAAAGGATAATTCCATTGCCTGTTCGTGTTGCTGCAAACACTCGCGATTGTGTTTCTTCCGTTGAGCTTGGTCCGTTGGATGCAGGCAGTATTGGTCGCACATCTCGCATAGCTCCATATGTATGCGATAGGGACAATACTCGCCGTAAGGACATGGACTCTCATATGGACAAACATCGTCCAATGAGCGACGCGCTGCCAGCTTAACGCCCATGTCAACGTCATTGGCAGACGGTCCTCCGACAATTTCAGCCCATGATATTCCACTTTGCACAGCAGCACCACTGCCAGTTGCAGCTGCAGCTGCAGCAACAAATTCACCCTCATCTTCGGCTACATAACGTTTCTGGCCAGGCACAAAGATCGGCGCATTCGCCCAATTCCGGCGACTAGTGCTGGGTAATACATCGGCTTCAGCTTCAACCTCTGCCTCTGGAGCGACATCGGCGTCTGTGTTTGTGTTTGTAGCACGCAGCTCACCTTCGGGACGGCCTCGAGTTAAATCATGGGAGAAGCGACAAAGGTCGCCGAATCGACAAATGCCCCGCAAGTAATAGCGGCATATGGTTTGACTTCGTCCAGGCACATTTACAATTGGGTTGTCAACACTGACATTGGCAACGACAAAGGAACTCATTTTGCACGTGCAAATGGTTTTTGTACAGATGATCTGACCAAACTAGACGCTCTGACCTGAAAACAGTGGCAAACGTGAGTATATCCTCGATAAACTTGACCTATCGATATATGTATGCACACACGCATTTAAAGCACGTCAGTGTATGTGTGTACATATGTATGCCTTGAGAAAAATAAATTAAGATGTCGCAATAACTGGACTTGTTTTGCGCAATACAAAACGCAATGCTCAATTTAAGTACATATATATGTCAAATATGCATAAATGTACATGCAAACTTATTTAATTACTTGATGAAATGCATATTTCAAACATGTACATAGAAATTTGTATATAATACACATATAATAATTCCATATATATAAATATACATATATGCGTGTATATAATTGTATGTATTTGTATATATGTATGAATCTACTGTGGATATGAATGCACATGAACCTTTTTGTTCTAGATCGAGATCAAGCCCGCCTACACATTGGTAGCGTTGCGACTAATTTTGTAACTGCTGATATTATCTGATTTTAATTAGAACACTTTATTTTCTTACGTTTTTTGTTTAAACTTGTAAATTGATGCTCACAAAATGTTGTCTGTTTTTTTTAAGACGTTGCCACCTGATGGAAAAAGTTACAGCTAATTTAGACGTCTGGCAACGTTTAAATTAGAACTAGATCATTTTTCATTTTAATTCCTTTTTTCCAAAAAAGATCTTTTTGGTTATTTTTCTAAATTTGGAAACTACAATTTTAAAAATGTTTGTGGTATTTCCGAAATTTATTTTAAATATAAAATTTGTAACCACCTCTGAGGGGTAACGAGCTCCGAACATTCATATAGAATGTTATGAACCGACTTATTTATCGCAGCCAAATATCGATTTCCCGGCTAACTATCGGTATACTCAGGGATGAGTACGACCATCGATACTTGGCGAGTCGGGTAACAATAATTTATATTTTTACTAACCGGAATCAAACGCAGACTTTGGTCTCATAACACCTTCACGGACAACTGCTGGCAAGGATTAGGTGAACAGATGTCAATGTCCACCTCAACGATCGCCCTCCCAACCTATAGTCGGCTTTCGATAGTTCGTGCCGACTCCCTAATTCCAAACTTTACCCAACCTCACCACATATCCATCTCACCCGAATTAATAAATTAATTAATCATTTTTTTAAATACGTTATAATATTTAATTGCAAATAATATTATAAATAATCCCTATCATTTTAAACATTATTATTTTTATTTGATATATTTAATCGCGCTATTGTTCGTATTCGATATTTAACATTTAACAACTAACAGAAATTAATAGACTACCCTTAACAACGAATGTAAACACAATTCTAATTCTACCAATCTGGTAACCCCACAATCGCAGGTGGCGCAAGTAACTTAAATTCGGAAAATGTACAAAGTGCGCAAATTATTGCTTAATGTACGCGTAAATGTTAATATTAAATGTAAGTAGTGTAATATACATGTATGTTGTTATATGAGTAGTGTGTGTATATATAAATGTTATGTATTATGTGTTTAAAGCAATAAATATGGCCTTCCCTAACCAAAAGAGCTCTTGTGGGTCAGAGGGGAGGGGCATCGACAACAATTGGTAGTATGTTTTATATGTAAAGTATACACGAATACGTTTATACAAATCGGACTTAATTGGTATTTCTAATTATATTTCCAGGTTGCCGGCATCTTTTATCTTTGGGAGACGGGTGAGTCGCTATGTTTTTTTCTAGGTGTGTGTTCGTGTGTGTGCAGCAGACGTAAGCTGCAGCTAGTGTATGATGACGGAATAGACAGCAGTTCATCGAGATGGCAACGGGACGGCAACAGAAGAAGGACGGAGGTGCGCCTGCGCAGCCCAGGGGTGCTATCTCAAATAGGAGGACTGTAGTCTATTTAGGTGCTTGACGCGCATAGGGCATGAAGATGCGCCAAGCTACCCGCAGGGACGGACTCACTGTGCTGGACGATGTGCTCTTCTCCTGCCTGTGTCTCACTGGACTCGTTGTAGTCTGTGGCGCTGTCTGTTGGGTGTGTGTGTAGTGCTGCTGTGTGTGTATTATTCGGTGTGTTTGTGTGGCTGCTGTGGTTTTTTTATTATTTTGGATGTCCCTCTACTCGGTTGCACATTTGTTTTTAATCATATACATATATGTAAATTCCGGACTCTCATGCAAAAGCTTGCCTTGCAGCAGCCACCACGCGAACTCGACTAACCCTAACCTCATACCCCTTTTTGTCTTTCCTAATTCTCCTTCTGTTGATCTATTCTTTATTCCCTCTGCCAAAAAAAAATATAAAGCTTTTCTTGTTTTGGTTGCGGATAAAACATCAGCTGTTGTTGACAGCCCATAGATGGCGCCAGCAACAGCTGATAGCTATCGCAGGCTATCTGGCAACCATAACACCACACCACCACCGGGGGGGAGGGGGGGGGGGAGATCCTGAGACCCAGGCGCCAACGTAGGCCACCGCCCACACCCTGAGATCAGAGTGTCTCATGCTCTACTGACTGAGTTAGCCGGGCAATACTACAACTGGCCTCCTTTCCTCGGATTCCTGACGTGATATGTGGTGAGTGTCGTTCCCGGTTGATGCTGTGAGCCAAAATTAATAATCTTCCTTTTAGACCAACAGCGACCATCTCGTAGAGGAAACATGTCACTCCGCGTCGAGGCTTCCAAGCCTGGCTTCATTGGCTTCTCGCCGCCGCCTTCACGCGGCCGATATAGGGATTCCACCACCGGACTCATCCCAGGAACTCGATCTTGGTCCGGGGGATCAGATCCATGGACCTGATGATGCTCTATGGACACCGTTTCCTGACCGGATTCCAACTTTAAAGCCTTCTGCTGCTGCTTAAAGTGATCCCGAAAGCTGCGCCAAAAATTCATCCTCCTATTCCTCGGGTTCATCCAGACGTTGCGGACTACTTTAACCAAGGGCACCTGGTAAGTGCTTTGCCTACCCTTGAACCGAGAAACAAACTCCTCCTTCGCTGATTCGTTCGTAGTGTTCCCAACGAGCTGAAATCTCCCTCGACGAGCATCCACCGAATCGGACTGCGTCTCCGTGCGGCCAGCCGTGCTGGATGATGAGCTATCAACCAAGATGCACTCATGCTCCTCTCCGTGCTGTTGACCTGGAATCTTGGCAGGTGCTCCCAGATGCGAAACCAGTGCTGTGAATTCTGCTACGTTGCTGGAGTTATCTGGAGCTGCTTCTGGAGCGGAAGGGGCAATCGCTAGCGGCGATTCCATAGCTGTCTGCGGACTCTGCAGCTTCGCTTGCTCTTCTTGTGCAACTTGTACTCTGACGTCCATCGCTGTTTTGATGCACTCCATCTCTGTTTCGGGCACGGGAGGGGCATCATGAACTTCAACACCTGCTCCATGCGAAATTTCAGTTGTGGGAGCCATCAGCACCGTGTCTGTGGACTGGAATGTGTGCTGCTTCGTTGTCATGACAGTCCCTGGATACATGCTCCTGACCGTTTCTCGGATTTGCCTCATATACTCCAGCATATCCTGTTGCATCTGAGCCTGGAATTCCTGGTAGTGTGCCTGGAGCTGTGTCGACATCATTGCACGTTCCGTTTCCAGCGCCTGAAACACTGCGACATTGATGGCAGACCGGATCTCGCTCGGGAGCTCAACATTTATCTTGGAGTTATCCTGGTGCCCTCGAGATTCTTCCTGGCTTGGCCAACCGGAGTGTCGCTGCTTCGGTACTGCTTCGGACACCTGACGTGCATCACCAACTGCATCTTGTGAATACTCCGTGGTCAAAAGATTCATCTTCTCAAATTCAGAGAAGTGATTGGAGACCTGCGTCAACGTCGTGGGACCCAATCCTTCCACCCTACCACTCCGTAGAAAATTCTTTCTATTAATTCCTGCCTTTCTACTACCCATTTTAATATTTTATTATTTTTATTGTATTTCTAATATTTGTTTTTAATAACTCCTAAAACATGCAACATAATAAATAAATAAATAACAAAACAAACTAGACAAATTATTTTATTCCTAATTCATAACCATATCTATATAATAACCTATATAAATAAATATGAAAATAGTCCTCAAAATAGCTTTTACTAATATTTATTAGAACTATAATCAAAAGAAATAGCCTGTATATAATACCGATTATTTTAAAATAATCGTTAGGTTATTAAATTTGAAAGACTAATAAATAAACAAAAATATAAACACCAAACAAGAACTATCGAATAAATTATCCATAGAAAAATTGGGTGAGATGAATATGGGCTGGTGGGCATCAGTCGGTAACTATCGTTGCTCCCACTTGCCAGCAGGCTCCTACAAACATGTCGGCTTCATTTTGACTATGGAACGGTAGCGATACTAGACACTGACCAGACTGGACAACAAGCGTAATGGCAAGCAAATCCAAAACGTGGACCACAGTCATGGTCTTCCCCTAGCATATTCTACAATCAGTTTTGAGCATTAATAGCAAACAGTATGGACTTCATCAGGTCTAGGAACGGCAGCGCAGATTGGACATGAAGGGTTCCATTCTGGGACCAGCTCCTAGGCCTGACTACTAACTATCGTCATCTTCCCCAAGCACGACATCTGACACTCGAACCGTGGCAGCGACAGGTGAGGCATGTAGGTCCTCCCTGCGGTCCAATCAAAGCTCGTTGCCCGAAGTGCGCTGAACAAAGGTTGACGATAATTTCTATTTTATCATTTAATTAAACATTTCAGCCGCCTGCTTAAAGCGGAATCCTTCATCCTTGCCTTATTTTCCATTGGGCGCCATTTGTTATGAACCGACTTATTTATCGCAGCCAAATATCGATTTCCCGGCTAACTATCGGTATACTCAGGGATGAGTACGACCATCGATACTTGGCGAGTCGGGTAACAATAATTTATATTTTTACTAACCGGAATCAAACGCAGACTTTGGTCTCATAACACCTTCACGGACAACTGCTGGCAAGGATTAGGTGAACAGATGTCAATGTCCACCTCAACGATCGCCCTCCCAACCTATAGTCGGCTTTCGATAGTTCGTGCCGACTCCCTAATTCCAAACTTTACCCAACCTCACCACATATCCATCTCACCCGAATTAATAAATTAATTAATCATTTTTTTAAATACGTTATAATATTTAATTGCAAATAATATTATAAATAATCCCTATCATTTTAAACATTATTATTTTTATTTGATATATTTAATCGCGCTATTGTTCGTATTCGATATTTAACATTTAACAACTAACAGAAATTAATAGACTACCCTTAACAACGAATGTAAACACAATTCTAATTCTACCAATCTGGTAACCCCACAATCGCAGGTGGCGCAAGTAACTTAAATTCGGAAAATGTACAAAGTGCGCAAATTATTGCTTAATGTACGCGTAAATGTTAATATTAAATGTAAGTAGTGTAATATACATGTATGTTGTTATATGAGTAGTGTGTGTATATATAAATGTTATGTATTATGTGTTTAAAGCAATAAATATGGCCTTCCCTAACCAAAAGAGCTCTTGTGGGTCAGAGGGGAGGGGCATCGACAACAATTGGTAGTATGTTTTATATGTAAAGTATACACGAATACGTTTATACAAATCGGACTTAATTGGTATTTCTAATTATATTTCCAGGTTGCCGGCATCTTTTATCTTTGGGAGACGGGTGAGTCGCTATGTTTTTTTCTAGGTGTGTGTTCGTGTGTGTGCAGCAGACGTAAGCTGCAGCTAGTGTATGATGACGGAATAGACAGCAGTTCATCGAGATGGCAACGGGACGGCAACAGAAGAAGGACGGAGGTGCGCCTGCGCAGCCCAGGGGTGCTATCTCAAATAGGAGGACTGTAGTCTATTTAGGTGCTTGACGCGCATAGGGCATGAAGATGCGCCAAGCTACCCGCAGGGACGGACTCACTGTGCTGGACGATGTGCTCTTCTCCTGCCTGTGTCTCACTGGACTCGTTGTAGTCTGTGGCGCTGTCTGTTGGGTGTGTGTGTAGTGCTGCTGTGTGTGTATTATTCGGTGTGTTTGTGTGGCTGCTGTGGTTTTTTTATTATTTTGGATGTCCCTCTACTCGGTTGCACATTTGTTTTTAATCATATACATATATGTAAATTCCGGACTCTCATGCAAAAGCTTGCCTTGCAGCAGCCACCACGCGAACTCGACTAACCCTAACCTCATACCCCTTTTTGTCTTTCCTAATTCTCCTTCTGTTGATCTATTCTTTATTCCCTCTGCCAAAAAAAAATATAAAGCTTTTCTTGTTTTGGTTGCGGATAAAACATCAGCTGTTGTTGACAGCCCATAGATGGCGCCAGCAACAGCTGATAGCTATCGCAGGCTATCTGGCAACCATAACAAGAATCATTCACCCTTTTGATTATCTAATTTCAAATTGAATTGACTTTGATATGATTACTATTGTTTGGATTTTGAATTTGTGAATTTAAAATTCACTCTGTTTCATGGTCCTTCCCAAGCCCAGAACGAGGCCCGATATCTCGAAACGTGTCCTTCTGTCATTTCAGAAAAAAAAATTACCAAAATGTATATTCTTATGGATTTTTATAAATTATGAAGCTAGAATTTTTGATGATGAAGCTAAAATTTTAAAATGCTGGCTAATTGAACTAAAAATTAGTTCACATTTAATTTCTGCATAGTTCATATTTCTCTCCGAAACCAGCGTTGAACAAATCGTTCGGATTAACGAAATAATGCTGGATTTTCGGTCATTTAGTTCAGTTGATTCGGATCTCATTTTCGACCAAGGCGATAAATACGAATCGATATTTAATACGATAGTTATGTTGGCTGTCTGACAATTTATAATAATAATTTTCTTTAAATTTGTTTTTAATCTAATTTGAGGTGAACAACATATCAAATTTTTTTTAATAATAAAAAAAAGCGATATCAAATTCTACTTATCGACCTTTATTATCGGTGGAGTTCATTCCCTAATCAGCTGCTTGCAGCGTCTGTTTTGTAATTAAGATACCAAACATTTCTATAAGTTTTAAATAAAATGACTGACCAAAATGGAAAACACTACGTTTGTGTCAGTTGCGGAAACCCAGTTCGAGAGTTGTACAAGAAATACAGCAATACGGTCAAGCCTACTCACTGTGTAAGAAATTGGCTTATAACCAAAAATTGTAAACTGAATTTAAGTTGAAGTGTGTAATTTTATAATTATCTTTTTTTAATAGGACAAATGCAACCAAATAACTGATAAATACATAGAAGTAGAGGAGTTTATAATCCTAATTGATGCGCTTCTACTGGTTTCCTCTGCATTTCGGCACATGATATATAATGGGAAATTTAAGGTAAATACAGGCTTTCTCTAAGTACCATGGTCCATTGAGTGAGCAAACAAAAGTTATAAGTCAAAAACCATTATTTTACAGCTTTATTGGAAGATCTCGCTGGTAGTGTTGCTATTGGAATCTTTTGCATTGTGCCGACAACAACGAGCTGATGGATCAAATACTGCCTTGTATGAAAGAGGGTTTTATATGTCGGCGTTACAAAATATAGGAGGTATCGAATACTTCCTCGAAAAGGGGTCGATATATGAACATTTCTACATCTTGACATTTATTTAAACATCTTTTTTACAGAATATCTTTTAATGACGATGCTGCTGCTTTTTATCACCGCTCTTCTCGGCTTCGGACAGTTGTCTAAAGTCAAGGTATCGTCGTTAACATTAACCATCCTTAAAGTTGTTGCCATTTCAAATTTGTCCAAGTTTTTTTTACTGCCCATATTAGTCTGGGGCAGTAACACGACTGATTTTGGAAGAAATTTGCACTATATGCTAGTTACAGGTCATCATTTATGCTCATTGGTGATGGCTTATAATGTAGTTGGCATTATTAGCAACCATCTTCGCTGGCTATCAATATTATTGGTAATTGGTGCCTTTATTATAAAGGAGTATGTTAGATATTTGGAGGCATTTCAAATGGTGCTTTAGTGGTCAATTATATTAGAAAAACAGGAACCCAAGACTGTGATTTTGTAATTTAAGTTTTCTGTCACTTGCAGGAATGCATCTTTCAATTCTTAAGGGAAGAGTGAACAAAATGTAAATAATAAAATAATTACTTATCATAAAAATCATGATATGATTAATAAATCCGCAGAATTAATTCAGAAATGTATTTTTCGGTCTTTGAAATTCGAAATAAAACTGATACAAAATGTACCTAATGCATAAAATATATGTTGATAAAAATGTATCAAATAAAACACTTTTGCCAACTTAGTAATTTTATAGCTATAGTTCTGGTTTTTTTTTCAAAGTTCGATGCTAGAAAATTTAAAATTTCTTATTAGCGGGAAATCTAGCTATTTTAAATTATCAGGCCTATGTACAAAGATAGATAAAAATTTAGATGCATTCCCGTCAAAAACAGCTATTTTGTCTATTGAATAAATATTAAATAATGTTAAATAACATTTTGTTATTTTCGACTGCAATTGCGATCACTTTTAGAGCACAATCTAAAGAAGCGCGCAATTTTAAGTTTTTTAGTTTTATTTTTCGCAAAAAATAAATAATTTAATGATAATTTAATAACAGAAGTTTATAATTAATTTGATACATTTTAGAAATTGAGCCCAATATCGAAATACCCATTTCATTTATTTAAACTTAAACCCGTGAACTAAGCTTGCCAAACCGTTTATTAAAACAAGTTGGTAGCACTGATTACATTAGATTAGCTGTGCCGTATCAGTCTTAGCTATTTTGTATCGCAATTACAGCTATTTTTCGGATGCTTTCCAGCCAGAAACAGCTTTTTTTCCTCAAAGGAGTTGGCAACAGTGTATGTGTTGTATAAAATTAAGAAATTTTGTCTCACTGCAAAGTTTTCGATTTCACTTCTGCAACCCTGCTATTGGCAATTATCGGACGGTCTCTGTCGCATGCAGAATTTATGACGATTCTATGCTATTTTGCTTTATTTTATATGCAAAATTGAAATTAATTCTGGCGAAATCATTGCAATGATTATTTTTCATTTGAAAATAAATGCCGCGAAGAAAATCAATATGCTTATAATATAAAGCACGTAATGTGTTTTCTGTTACGGCTATATATGAGAAAAGCGAACGTGTTATTTAATAATGTAAAACGCAACACTACAATAAATTGCAAACAACCAATAATTAAGAAGTGAAATTTGCATAATATATGTACATCATAATATTTGGTAAGTCTAGAACAAAAAAGTGACCCACATACATGTGTGTGTGTAGTATATATAAATTTATATATGCATGTGTATGTTCAGACATGTATGAACACACACAAGCTAAAAACTGGGATGCCGCAAACAAGTAACAAAAAAATGAATTTGTGTGAAAACTGCAATCTTCTAAACGTTGTGATATTTGCTTGTGTTCCAACAATTATAATAAAGTGAATCGTGTGAAAATATATGATAATTTATAAGTTGTAAATAGATAAAACGACGTTGTAGTTGCATCAGATACCAATATGACAGCTCATTCATGTAGGGCTGTCGAAACATCAATGATATATCGATAGATATTTGTTGTGATATATTTTTGGGCGATATTTTATTGTGCGAAATTTTTAACCGCCAATTTTTTTTTTTTGTGAAACATGAAAGTAAAATTATACTTTGGCAAAATGGAAAACACTGCATTCAAGCGTAAACCGTACAGTAAAATATGTTAAATTTAGTGGAAACACAACTTATTTTAAAAGGAAACTCAACTCATTAAAAGTCCCGCCTTGATATTTATCTCACCGACATTATCGATATTTTTTTATTAAAAATTATCAAGTAAAATTGATATTTTTTCATATCAAAATATTATTGTTATTGTAATTTTTTTAAATTATAAACAACCCTTTATTCATGTTATCAATGTGACCGGTTAATTGTTGTATTTTAATATATGTGTATTTTTTAGCAGTTCTTTTTATATTTAAAAAATTTTGCATGTGTAATGGTATTGCTTATCTGTTAAAAATATTAAAAATATAAATATTATAATTATGTGATTAAAAAAAAAATAAAAATACATGGGCTAAAAAAAAATGCAACATTTTTGACCAAAATCATTTTAAAGATATTTTATATGGATTAGAGTTAGAAAGTGGGCATTTTGAATGTTATCAAATTTGGTCACACATAAAATATAACCTTAAAAATGACAAAGTGACAAATTTCTTTTTTGTTCAATTTAAGCAACTAAAAAAAACTTAAACGACGACAATACAAACGATTTTCTGGAGTGGCACATATTATAGTATTTCCACTGGCCTACCCTGTGTCCCTAAATAATGGATTCGTGTCAAAGTTGAACTTGAAATATTTGGTTTCGCATCCTAAAGCAATGTAAATAATATAAGCAAAAAGTGAAAATTACGAAGCAACCGATTGACCGACCGCATTGGTGCACACATATGTTGTACACACAATAAAGTACACAAGTCAACAATAACTCCAATCAAAGATCACGATTGACACTTGGTTAACGTCATTTCAATGTCAGCTTCCACTTCGGTTGTGTTCGCGAGTTGTGTTCTGAAACTCTGCACAAAGTACTCAAAGACGCGACGGGCAGGAAACAGCAACAACAACAACAACAACGGCATCGAGTAAACCAGGGACAACCAGGGACAGGATCTTGACTACGACGATTACTTGCTGCGTTTCAAAAATGCATTCATCGTCTGCGGCGTCGAACGCGCTTGTGGAATACTCTGACGTAAGCTCCGAGGATTTCTCTGATCCCGAGGCTGGAGAAATCGACTCGGATGCAGCGTTAGCTGGCAGAGGTGCGACAGGTAGAAAACCAGAAAATCAGAATCAGAATAAAATGCAAAGCTCGGATTCCGTCTTACGTATCACCAAAACCAATGACTACAGGTAATCAATAAGGTCAAGACGAATGCCTAACACACATCTTTAACATGTATGCATGTTTTTTTTGTTTTACAGAAAGAGACACACCGCAGAAGATGAGGACATGGCCTCAATAACTACTGCAGTTGGCTCCTCGAGGTCGAGGCAGGTTTCTGTTGTTGCCAGCGGCAGCAGTAGGCTGAGCATTGCCTCTGTCACTGAGAAATCAAATCATCATCGCACCGACATCGCATTGACGGCAGCCAAGAACTCAAATGACGAGCAATTACAGTGGGATCGGGAATTGTATATGTCAAGCGACTCGATCGACACCGATGAGTTGGAGGCTGAAATGAAGCGACAGAAGCGCAAGAAGCTGAAGAAGGACAAGCACAAACATAAATCAAAGAAGAAAACAAAAAAGCGCAAGAAGAAGCGGGCCAAGTCATATTCGAGCATTGATTCCCTATCGGACAGTAACCTCGACACTTTGCTGGACAGACACAGTCGCTATACGCCACCAACGGCTCCAAATCGGGCCAAGAGTGCTGAGCGCACAGTCAGCGCTGCATTACCCAACTATACGCCACACAAAGACAGTCAAAGCAGTCCCATATCAGCTGGCACTCCACCCGCCCGACGCCCCAACAGTAATAGTAATACCTATTACGGCGAGCCTGCTGCTCCTACGCCAAGTACTCCAATAGGCAGTAGCCTCCAGGTGACTGTAACAAACAAAACGAACTCAAACAGTCGACATCGTTCGCCTCCAGGTCGCGTCGGCGTTGGTGGCACAATCAAGCGTTATGCCACCTCTCCACGCACTCCTCCACAGTCATCATCACTCGGCCACTCGCACCAAGGCACTGGAAGTGCCAGGGACTCGCGAAGCTCTCGCTATGTGCAGAGCCCGCTTAAAGATGATTTGAATGCTCATCACCGTTCGGGAAATACGTATTCAGCGCGCTATTCGGCAAGTGGATCCGTTCCTGGACAGGGGGGAAAACTGAAGCGTATGTCGCCGGGTAAGTAAATCTGCGTTGAATAAATTCTGCAAATTGGTTAATACTATATAATTACACACTGTAAACTGTGATTTCAGTGATTACGAAGAAATTGTTATATCCCATTCTTTAGTTAAACGTATAAAGGATTTTCTCATTCTTTATTCATGTTTAATCGTATTTTGCACGATAGTCCATATTTATATTGAATACATTTATATTGAACTATTGTTACTGTCATCTCCATCTGTTTTTTTTAACAACTAGTCTCAACTATTTTGTCGTCTTTTGATATATATGTGAATGCCAGTCGGATCCGATTACTATATCATTTAACTGACATCGGAACGATCGCTAGAAAATTAACCTGTAGTATGAAAATTTGTTTCTTAAGATATACTCATAGATTTTTTTATTTGATACTGGCAAATAGAAACATTGAAATAGAAACAATCAGATGATATTTTATCTATTGATTGATCCAGATTAACTTTGGTTAAATTCTGACCACTATATCATGTAGTTACCATAGGAGCGATCTGTCGAAAATGGTATATATTTCTATGTAAGGCTATCAAATATTCTTCGTAACAAAGATATCCTGACTTGTTGATTAACTTAAGATATTGGTCATGATTGGACATTACTAATGGTGATTTTGTATTTCAGAACTGGATCGTTATCACCATCAACCGAGCACGCCACCGCACAAACGTCGAAAGTTTGGTGATGGTCGTGATGGACCGTTGTCATCGTCTGTGGGCACATTTGAGCACGGCAGGCACCATGCTGTTAAATACGATCGCTACAGCAGAGATCGATATTCGCGGCGGGCATCCAAGTAAGCAATTTTTATTATGTGTGATTTCATTTGAATTGTAATTACTTTTAAATGTTTTACAGAAGTCCAAGCGTACACCGATTATCGCGTGGTCGACTATCGCCAGGTGGAGGAGGAGCCACATCCGGCGGCAGTAATTCAAATATGTATCGCCATAGTAATAGCAGTCATAAGCACAGCAAATATGGAGCTCCTCACTCACCTTCTCCTCCAATGTCAGCGAGGTCGTCTTCCAAACGTGCCTCTGGCAGCGGAATGGGCATTCCCGTAGAGCGCTACACATCGCGTTCTCCTCGGCCCAGTTCACGTTATTATGAGTCATCGCCACCTTCGCCGGCGGGTGTTTCGGGCTCCAGCTCGCATTACCATAGACGCTCTCCCAGGTCTCATCAGCATCATCGCAACAGCAGCCGCAAACGTTCACCCAGTTCAGGCAGCAGTCGGAGCTCCCGATCCCACACACGATCACCAACGTCGCGTGATCTGAAGCACAAGCGCGATGAATACATTAAGAAGATAAGCGAAACGAGCTTGTTTGCTGAGTTGGTTAAGGATCGTCACAAGCGACAAAAGGCGCTGAAGGAGATTATTGAACGGCAAGAGGAGAACAGCAACAGCAACGGCGCTTTGACCATCAACGAGAACAGCTCCTCTGTGGATGGCAATACGCCCAACGTGGCCGACAATCGTTCATCATCTTATCTGGCAACACAATCCTCAGCTAGTGCGACGCCAAATGGAATCGTTGGCGGTGGCAAACCTGATTTGGACGTAAACAACATTCCAATGCCAAACAGAGAGAACGACATATTAAAGCTTAATCAGAATGTTAATGTTAGCACTGATGTTACGGATGACTCTTCAATGACGACAGTGGCTCTTAAAACGAATGTTAACCAAAAACCGAAGAGTCTTACAGCTTTGCCAATGCCGCCGGGCATGAGTGCAGCCGATTTAGTGAATGCACCAACGCCATCGCCGCCAGATATGTGCAAGTCTGTTAAGAAGCTAACGTCTGAGGAGAAAAGCCTAACCGCAAATGCCAACAAGAGCCTTTTGAATTTGCCAATGCCGCCTGTTATACCGGGCAGCGAGGAGCTGAGCGGAGATGATGATGTCATCGACAGTCCTGAAGACTTTGATACGCCCAGTGGCAATAGCAACAGTACGAATGCGAATACGGGTGCAAATGCAAATGCATCACAAGCTGCAGCACGTCGTCGTCCAGTAATACTTAATCGTCGCGACTCACGGAACAATGTGAGGGATTGGGGCGAACGGTGCGTGGACGTGTTTGAAGTGATTGCCCAGATTGGCGAGGGTACATATGGACAGGTTGTATTAATTCTTGTACACTAATTACATATGATTACTAATCCAAATGCTTATGCTTCAGGTATACAAAGCGAGGGATCATCATACTAACGATATGGTGGCACTGAAGAAGGTGCGATTAGAGCACGAAAAGGAAGGTTTCCCCATAACGGCTGTGCGCGAGATCAAAATACTAAGGCAACTGAATCATCGCAACATTGTGAACTTGCATGAAATTGTGACGGACAAACAGGACGCTGTTGAATTTCGCAAGGATAAAGGTTCCTTCTATCTGGTTTTTGAGTATATGGATCATGATCTCATGGGTCTTCTCGAGTCCGGAATGGTTGATTTTAACGAGGAGAACAATGCAAGCATTATGAAACAGCTATTAGATGGTCTTAATTACTGCCACAAAAAGAATTTCCTGCATCGAGATATTAAATGTTCTAATATTCTGATGAACAACAAGTATGCTCAAAATCTTTCCCCAATTTGCATCAAATAATTTTATTTAATTAACTAATATTTTGTATATTTCAGGGGCAAAGTTAAACTGGCGGATTTTGGTTTGGCTCGTTTATACAATGCAGATGATCGAGAACGTCCCTATACGAACAAAGTCATAACGCTTTGGTATCGTCCACCGGAGTTACTGCTGGGTGAAGAGCGTTATGGGCCGTCCATAGACGTCTGGTCTTGTGGCTGCATATTGGGAGAATTGTTTTTAAAGAGGCCGCTGTTTCAAGCTAACGCGGAAATGGCGCAACTGGAAACTATATCGAAAATATGCGGATCTCCAATTCCTGCCGTTTGGCCCAATGTAATTAAACTGCCGCTTTTTCATACACTTAAACAGAAAAAAACGCATCGCCGGCGTTTGCGTGAAGATTTTGAGTTCATGCCAGCATCAGCACTTGACCTGCTCGATAAAATGCTAGACTTGGATCCAGACAAACGCATTACAGCGGAAGATGCCCTCCGGTCGCCATGGCTGAAGAATATCAATCCGGATGAGTGAGTACAACAGCTATTATTAAAACAACATAGTAGAAATGTAAAGGGGAAAGTCTATAGACGTGTTGGCTTTCAAATATCCATTAAGTTACATATGATAATTGTTATATTTCTCACTCAACAGAATGCCAACGCCACAATTGCCCACATGGCAAGACTGCCATGAGCTGTGGAGCAAGAAACGGCGTCGCCAGCTGCGTGAACAGCAAGAGTCACTGCCGCCAGGTGTCATTTGCTCAGCCAAGTATCAACAACACGGTGCCGCGATGGTGGGGGATGCCTAGCATTTACTATATGCTTCATACTTCAATGAAGGGGAAGACTATAAACAGCGAGACGAGGAGGTGGAGTGTGCCTGGTGGCAAAGTTAATATCTAAGTTTTGTAACGAATTACAAATAGTTGGCAGGTGCACAGACTCAGATCGGGTTGACATGCTCTACCAAAGCACTCTATTGTTTAAGTCGTCTCTATAAAAAAACCTAGATTAACTAAGATAACATTTAAAAGTGATGAATTGCTTCAAATCAGGCATTTCAAATTGACCGCTGTATAATATTGTAATATGTATATACTACTTACTGCTATATTTTCAAACCAATAATCTATTGGCGCATCAAATGTTCTTACATTTTTTTATGTTTAGAGTAATTACATACTATCAACAAACTTACACACATATTGGCAATAAAAAAGGGCATGAGATATAGCGAACACTTAACCAATGTGTATCAAATTTAATTCTTCTGTTTGAACTCTATTAAAACTAAAAACAATTGACAAATTAATGTGTTTATTTTTCAAGAAAAAAGAAAACAGCGCTTAGTTTCAAAATAAAAGCGGAATTGTGAAGCAGTTAAAGGTTAGCATTTTAACACTAAATAAATTGTTATATATACTAATATATACATAAATACTAAGTTAGTGGTAAAGTTATTTATAAGTTTATCAACATATGCATGTTGTTCGTATAAACTATAATTGATTATTTTGTTAGTTATTTAAATTAAATTGTAAAGTTTAAATTGAATTTATCAAGTACTAGTATCAATGTGTACTAAAAGCACCCAAACAGATATATTTAAAAAAAGCTTATATTTTTTAATATATAAATCAAGCCGTTTAAGAAGAAACATATGTATAAAAATTACTATATAATAAAAAGAAATCTGCGTGAGACTGAAAATAATTGAACACAAAATTGTGCAATTTGAATAACGAGAATTGTAAAATCGTTAATTATGAATTCCAACAACAAGACATTAATCTCCCAAAGCGCAAATCAAATTGAAATTTGGTTTTTAAATTGTAAAAATTTCAATTCAAATCTGTCGATCTGTCAATCCGTTTACACATTACACAAATATACATAAACTGGATTATTATATTGATTACAAAATATAGTTTGATTTACATTGAATAATGCAGTAATATAGAGTGATCTGATAAATGAGCATAAAGGGGAATCATTGTTCGCCGTTGTATATATTATGGTTTTCAAATAATTAGTCGTATTCCCTTATTCCCTTTTTTCTGTCGTGAATCGGCGCATGTTCACATATCAGAAAATTAATTAATATTAAAGTGAGATAGCTCTGCATGTTTTTTTTCGGATTTATTAAATGTTTTTCATTTACTTTTAGGAATAAACAATAAACAAACACGGTCGCCGTTTCGCTTTTTTATTTTGAAGATGCCTCCATCCAAAATATATGGTATTTTTTTTGTTTCGGCCATTTTATAATTAGTAGATTAATAGAGAAAGAGATCTTCTCAGTGTCGACAGACACCAAATTTGTTCAAATTCTGTACGACACAAAGAAAGCACCGTTAGAACGCGGCGTCCTATCATGGAGCTGCCACCCTACAGAATTCCCCGATCTGGCAACTTGTTCTAATTTAGATTAAAATTAAATTTAGGTGCAACTACGTAAATTCACCTAAATTGGAATTTTTTTTTTTGATCTAGAATTTATTAAATTTAAATTATTAAAACCTTTATTAAAATTCTTACCATAATTTTATTGAATTTCGAATTTTAAATTCACTTTCAATTGTTAATTAATTAACAAAGTTAAGGCAATTTAAAAATTCTTCACCTAATTTTTAAATTCACATGTTGTTTTCAGCCTGGCAACGATTTCGATACATAGCGCAAATTGCAAAACTATCGATACAGTCGTTGCTCTCTGTTCTTTGCATTTTTTTTTTTGGCATTTTCTTTAGTTTCCCAACACTACTTTGTTAGCGTTCTCCTTTTAAATTATTTTCGGCTTGTTTACGTTTGTTTATAAAATTTAGAGCTGAAACTATAAGTGAAACATAGTTAACTATGCTACCATATCGAAATTATGGAGAAACAATTGATGTAAATACAAGAATGAATGATTCCGTAATGAGATGAGGGTAATAGTAATTAATGTTTTGTGTCCATAGGAATTCGAGGTACAGCACCTACTGGGCAAAGGAGGATTCGCTCGTGTTTACAAGGCAAAATGCCTGCGTACACATCAAGACGTGGCCATCAAAATGGTAAATAAACAGCTACAACACACATGTGATTGTGATATTAATTGTGATTAATATTCGGATAGATTGACAAGAAGCTCATACAGGGCTCTGGATTGTCGAACCGAGTTCGGCAAGAGGTTGAAATTCATTCCCGCCTGAAGCATCCGTCTGTGCTGCAGCTGTATACGTTTTTCCAAGATGCAAACTATGTATATTTAGTTTTGGAACTGGCCGACAACGGGGAACTGCATCGATACATGAACCAGCAAATGAAACGTCCCTTTACCGAGGAGGAAGCCGCATCCATTCTTCGGCAGGTGGTAGCTGGTCTGCTCTACTTGCACTCACACAACATCATGCACCGCGACATATCGCTGTCCAATCTATTGCTTACCCGAGACATGCAGGTTAAGATAGCCGACTTTGGTCTGGCAACGCAACTGAAACGACCCGACGAAAGACACATGACCATGTGTGGAACTCCGAATTATATTTCGCCAGAAGTGGTTTCACATTTGTCACACGGCTTGCCAGCCGATCTCTGGAGTGTCGGTTGTATGCTGTATACGCTCTTGGTTGGTCGACCGCCCTTTGACACCGACGCTGTACAGTCCACACTCAATAAGGTGGTGCATTCCGACTACACAATGCCAACCCATTTGTCCTACGAGGTACGCGATTTAATTGATAAACTTCTGAGGAAGAATCCGCATGAGCGCATCTCACTTGACCATGTCCTTAGACACCCATTCATGCTGAAGGCTGCCGGAGGCACAATGTCGTACACAACGCCTGGCGCGTCGGACGCTTATAGCCAAAGCATTGCCAGCGGCGACAGCGGAATCGTCACATTCGCAAGCAGTAAGTCAGACACTTAAATTTCTACGTTTGAATACCCTTGCAGAGGGAAATGAGTCGATATAGACAAGTCCGTCTGTTTGTGTACACTTTCAACATTCAAACTATCATCTCGATGAACCTCGATACAGATACATATTCTGTCATACACTCAATTAAACGATTATGTACCCTTGCAGAGGAAAATGAGTCGATATGGCCTTGTCCGTCAGTTTCTATACTTTTTCAGCTTTCAAACTACTCGATGAATCTCGATATAGATACATATTCTGTCTGCTGACACAACTTATGTCTGAACAGGCCGGATCGAATCACTGTATCAACATTACATCTAAAATTCTTGATTCTATTAAAGATTAGGAATTCATGTTTGGTTGAAATTCGACAACCAATACACAATTAAATACACTGCTCTGTAGTGGATTCAAGTCTTCGGATTGCCGACGATTACTTATCATTATTATCAAATTAATCAATTATTTTCTCCAGATGATTCAAAAAACTCTCACAGGCTGCGTTCGGTGGAACAACAATCCGCACAAAACATGTTGCCGCAGATTCAAGAAGAGTTCGGATATTATCAAGATCAACATGATAAGTTTCCAAAACAGACCACGTTTGACAGCACGGATATGGATTGGCAGAGAATTGGGAATGGTGCACCGCAGAATGGTCATTTTTTATCACATTCGACGCCAGCTATTGCTCCTGCTGTGGTTAGCCGTAATGCTGGAAGAGAAAATAAGGAGCGAATCTCGGTGCCACCCTTGAATACT
The DNA here is from genome assembly GCA_951394115.2 of Drosophila phalerata. Lineage (NCBI taxonomy): Eukaryota > Metazoa > Arthropoda > Insecta > Diptera > Drosophilidae > Drosophila > Drosophila phalerata. Next base: position 15,815,017 of record OX596004.2, read on the forward strand.
CTGAGATTGCAGCCAACGCGATACAAAACAAAGAATGCCATTATGAGCATTTTGGCAAACGGAGAAGTTGTAATTGAGTTTATCAAGTGTAAGAGTAAAATGAACGAAGATCGTATAATTGACGTTTGTCGCATTTCCAACGATGGACGCCGCATTATAATATACCAACCGGATCCAGGACGGTAAGTAAGCGATGGGTGCAAATCAATAAATGTACACAGTATTTTCCAAAGGTCGCAAATTAGAGTTGAGATTAAAAAGTCCAACTCTAAAAATGATATTTAAATGAATGAGTTCCGTATCCCTTAAATATATACATTTTATTTCAAATTAATTTTTTAATGCTGGAATTTAACTTACATTCCCGGATTAAAATTTTGTAGATTATACAATAATTAAATGCCATTTTTCAATTTAAAAAGTATAAATACCTGAAAATGAAAGAAATTCTTTAAATTTTATTACAAAAATTGCATTGAATTTGTGGGATATTTTGTAGATGTATGCATTTTATTTCAAATTAAGCTTTTTAACTTTCGAAAATAACATACGTTCGTGTAAACAAACTTTAGTTTTTACTTAAAAATCATTCAATAACTCCTACTTTCAATTTTTGAAAAATAAATATTTTAAAATAAAAGAAGCTCTTTATATTTCATTAGCGGAAAACTAATTCAATATGTGGTAATATATGTACACACTTATGTTATTATTGAATGATTATTTAAGTTTTTAATCAAAAATTGTAATGTATTTATTTGTAAATTAATTGTAATCGAATTGCTTAATTGTTTTTATTTATTTATTTACATTTAATCACTTTAAAAAATAATGATCCTAATTACGATGTATGCTTTTTTTAGAGGGCTGCCGATAAGGGAGCAACCAGCAGAGAATCATTTAGGCCAGGATTGCACTTATGACTACGACAATTTGCCACACAAACACTGGAAGAAATATGTTTATGCTGCTCGTTTTGTGGGCTTGGTGAAAAGTAAGACACCAAAGGTGACATATTTCAGTACCTTGGCGAAATGCCACCTGATGGAAAACCTGGCTGACTTCGAGATGAACTATTACTCTGGGGTCAAACTGACAAAATCTCCCAGTGAAGGTATTAAGGTATATAATGCACATGGCTTGCTGTTGTCAGATCATACCAACTCCGAGACAAAGGCACTCATTGACCACAGTAACGAGTGCTTCGCGCACTGTCTAAGCATCTGTAATGCTCTGGAGCTTGCTCAGACAGGGAACAATACCTGCTTTCCTGTTACAATTGGTCGTCGGCCAATCGCACAGTTGCCGCCATCCCAACGCTCCGAAGGCCTACGGGATACAACAAACTTTGCATATTCCACGCCCAAATCTCAGCAGGTAAAAGCTACATCGAGTTATTTTCATGGACAATTTCTATAATTTTATCTTCATAGGGGTCAATCAACTTTTCCATTAGTACCATCTCGTCAATGCGCAGTGGAAGCGATTTAACTGGATCTCAGATGTTAGCAGCCCAACAAAATGTACCCATTAAACGGTTGAATATACCAGGCGTAGGCTCTGCCACTGAGGTAGGCTCCCAGCATAACGGACAAATTTATTTTATTTATTCATGGTTCATTTCTTTCAGCTGTCCCATGGTGTTGTACAAGTGCAATTCTATGATGGATCGGTGATTTCAGTCATACCAGAAGCCCAAGGAGGCGGCGTTACATATACGCAACCAAATGGAGTATCCACCCACTTCCCAGACCATGACGACCTACCATTATCGGTTAGGGATCGACTTTCCCAACTGCCCCAAGTGCAGATGAAGCTAAAGTGTGCCCCCCTAATCGGCAGCAAAAAATTTGACTGCAATGCGATAAATTCCAAGTCGACGACTTCTGCGCCTTGGCATAATCGCATGCTAATCTAAACTAAGCTTAACTAAATATTAATCGTGTTTTAAGAAAAAAGTTCAATGCATTTGTATTATAAAATAGTCTCTTGCTATATATAAATATATTTTATATCAAATACCTTAATATTCGTTTTTAATTTTCTTTAATCTACTACTACTATATTAAACGGCGAGGTTTTTGTTGTGATTTTAATATAGAAATTGTTGAATTGTTCCTGGATTTAAAGAATTGATAATTAAAAAACTATATATTTAAAGCAGAATAATTACTGGAGCTGTTCTAGATATAGGTGGATATAACAGCTTGAAAAGGGCTATAGGAATTTTAGCGAATGCACGAAAATAGTTTAAAAAGAAAAAGTTAAAATAAGCTGATTATTCGTGTGTTTCCTTTAAGCAGCTTAAGCATTATAAACAAATAGTATTATGATCAAAAGTAAAAAAGTTTTGACACTTTCAAAAACAAATCTGAATCTGTTTCAGAAATACCCCTATTAGTTTGACCAGCTGTTAAATGATGTCTGGCTTTTTTGTGGACACTTTTGTTGTATAAAATTCAAATTCTATAGGTCTCCATCCAAAATATATGGTATTTTTTTTGTTTCGGCCATTTTATAATTAGTACATTAATAGAGACTGAGAAGATTCTCAGTCGACAGACACCAAATTTGTTCAAATTCTGTACTACACAAAAAGCACCGTTAGAACGCGGCGTCCTTTCATGGGGCTGCCACCCTACTGAATTCGCCGATCTGGCAGCTCGTTCTAATTTAGGTTAAAATTAAATTTAGGTGCACCTACGAAAATTCACCTTAATTGGAATTTTTATTTTATTTGAGCTAGAATTTTTGCATAATTTTTGTTGGAATTTTCTAGATTTTTTCATATTTTTTTTTTTTTTCAGATTATGTTTTGTAACTTCTCTTCCCGAGGGCTGACGAACTTCAAACCTTTATTAAAATTCTTACCATAATTTTATTGAATTTCGAATTTTAAATTCTCTTTCAATTGTTAATTAATTAACTTCTTAAGGCAATTTGAAAATTCTTCACCTAATTTTTAAATTCACTATTAAATTTAACAGTTTTTACCACTGTTAATATTTACCAAATCTGTTAATGTTATCAAAGTGGCGGATTGCCACTGTAAAAAAGCGGAAAACAGCTAAATATTTTTTTAAAATAGCTAGAATTTCCGCTGCCCGCTGTTTTCGTTTTTTTCCCGCAATTCGACTCTAAGAAAAGCCAGATTTCACGGGAAAAAAGTTGAGTTGGCAACACTGGTTGTTCATACAATTTTAGTGTTTTTGTTAGTGCTGCAACACAGCTCGATTTAAGTTTATGTTTTAAATGTGAAATTAAAGCGCAATAATTAAAAGTGTGTGTATCATGGAGAACTGTTTATAATATTGAACTGTAAATAAGCAGATTGCCACGAATAAAAAGCCAAACCTTTATGAAGTGATTGTACGAGTGTATCTTTGTTTTGTCGCGCAGTCTGTCTGGCCACCAGCGTAAAAACTGGTTTGAGTTGGCTTTTGTGTATACAAACAAACTCAAGCCACACTCATTCAGCATTTTACACACGTATTTACTATGTTCATAATACACATGTAAACAAGTAACTGTAACAAAATTGCAAAGCGTCAAAATAGTTGAATTTATATTTGTTCGTATTATAATTTTGAATTCAAGATAAACCCGCAACATGCGTAAGTGTTCTATTTGTAATAAATTTGCATGTTTACAGCATAGTGTAAAATAAAGATATTGCTATAGTTAAAAATATATATTTTAAATTTGGACAGTTATACATGGCATGGAACTAAGTTAAAACTTAATATATATATAGTGCGGAGATGTTTAACTTTTATTCGCTTTTAAAAAGTGGCGGTCAGATGCAGACCTGAGTTAACGGAAAAATTTGTTGGATTTTTTAAAGATTTAAAGACTTGCAAATGATCTTATAATTTTGTTACAAGAATATGCTATGAAGTATTAACTGTTAGTGAAATAGTTGTATTGACAAAATAAAAAAAGTGCATGAAATGTGTTTTAAAAAAAAACCTTATGTACTCTTGGTTTTTTAATGTTGTTTATAGGTTTTATGCAACTTAAAAAAAAAAAACAAATTAATATTTAAGATTTTGGCAAAACATTACCATGTCCCATTGTTTTATATGCAAGATAGTTTACTAGTTTCAAAACTGACGTGATGTAACTGCAGGTTCGATCTCATGCAGGAACTGAAGAAAACCACCTTTACTATAAAAAACATAGTTTTTCTTTAGATATCTTATAGATTGTGCATTTGATAACATTCGGAACGTATTTGTTTGAAATCAAACTATTTTATTAAATACCACAACATGTCTAAGCACATAACGAGACTAACTAACCACATAAAAGCATTCTTTTTTTTTTTTGTTAAAATATGCGAATACTTAGTTATATTATTATTGTCCACAAAAGGATATCCTTTAATAAGAATATCATGGATTTTATAGTATCCCAAACGTGATCTGATAAGATTCTTAAAAACTTTACGCATTGTCCTAAATATCCATCGTCTATTATGCATTTAAAACTTTTAACTTATGTGCAAATCATAATTATCTCTGTTGCAGAGATCAGATACATATGCCGTACGTATTACTATAATGTATATGACCTCTTAATTGACAACTTCAATTGATTAAGAAGAGACTTGACGATATTGTATGATTTTCGAACTCGAATGACCAGTTGCCCGTTGAGTAAGCGGTTAGGCAACATTGCTGTTGCTCTCGCCGAATATCGAAAGAGAGACACTGATAAGCAGTGTGTGAGATAACTGGCTGTCGCTGCTCGCAGAGCAAACAAACTGGCTCCAACCGCACCTCAGTTCCAGCAACAAAGAACGATATTCAAAGAGTGTGGGGCAAAAGTGGAGAGCTAATTTGAGCAGAGAATGGAGTCAATGTCGAATTTTGACTAGCTGCTATCTGAGTTGGCTCTCGCAGAGAAGGGCTCGCTAGATACATACGACGAGTATTTATATGGGCAGTTAAGAGAGAAGATTCAATGTGACTGTGTTAAATGACGTCTCCGAGAGCGTGATTCACTTTTGCGTTGAGTTGGGTTCATTGAAAAATATGCAATACGCGCGGAAAGAGCTTTCAATTTCCATCATTTGTGGCTGCTGCAAATAATTAAAATTCGACGAACTATTTAATTCTAATTCGAAGCCATCCCGTTTCACAATATGTCCGGAAAAGGCAATTACAATAATCGTGATCGCGTACGGGATCCACGCGAAGAGATTCTGCTCGAAACGAATTTCGAAGACGACGGTGGGGTGCTAACTCGCGCCTATAACAATAATCCCTACCAGAATCGGCGACACAGTGCCTACCAGTCGGAGCACTCCTTGGATAGGTACACCGAACGCGGCGGTGAAGGTAGGACAAATCGACGATAACCACACATTACAATACCATATATTGTATGTTGCACACGCACAGTGATTCGTAATCGTACATCGTAAATGTCCCACTCTCAATGGCTGTATCACATTACACTGTGCTTGTCTTATCTACCATAAGTTTGTATCCATAAGTACCTTCACCTGCGCTAAAGCATATACATTCATATTTATTTATTTAAAGAAAGTAATAATAGAATTGATTAAAATTAAAAATATGTAAATTCTTTAAAATGATAACTTCAAAAGACTGGGAATATTTAATGCAACAATTTAGTTATTTGTTATTGTAATTGTTATATTGTTCTTATTGTAGAGTTTTATCTTTGTGTAAATTGCAATATATTTATTATGATTGTAATTAAAAAATTTCATCCTAATTCTTTTAGCCGACTGTTGCCAGTCATGTATGGCACGCATTCCATATGCAACGCTGATAGCGACCCTTATGTGTCTGCTCGGCGTTGGCATCTTCTGCGGCACAATGTACAGAGGGGCGTCGCTAACGGTTATCATGATGGATCAGGTGTTTCATCTGCGTCTTATATGGTAAGTCAATCACAACTAATTTTGGCTCACGGTGTGGAACTCACGGTGTTTTCTTCTTTATTTAGGATCGAGGCTGTACAGATGATATTTGTTATAATTGCTGCTGGGATGGCTGCTCTCGGATTTATGATATTGTTTGTTGGCTTTCTGGCAACGGGCGCAACTCGCTATAAGGTTTATAGGGCGTGGCGATCTCGAGTCGGCGGTCGTATCTCCTGTGCAGTTCTTATGGGCATTACATATTTGCTGAACTTTGTGTGGACACTTATTTTGTGCTTCTTGGTCATCGTAACATTTATTTACACCATGTTCTGGAACATGTGCTCGAGTGTGGAGCAGTCTCTGAGTTGTATTGATTTGACTCAATTTCGTAAGACCATAACTATAAAAATCTTGTGATAAAATCTACTAAAAATACAATTAATTTACAGATTTCATGTTTCCGCCTAACACCAAGCTCGAGGATATGAAAGTGTGCGAAAAATACGAGATCAAGGCATTCTGTAAAGATGGTGTTGAGAACGCTGAAGTAATGTTTATTTTGGCCACATTATCGACTCTCCTGGTGATCCTCAGCCTTGTGCACTATCTGATGTGTCTTTCCGCAAATTACGCCCACATTCGCGACCACGAAAAGTTCCAGGAGCTTCAGGAGATTCAAAATCTGAACGAACTGGAGTATAGCGCTACATCCAAGGATCGTTTCTAGGAAATAATTAAAACTATAAAATTTGTGCTTCACAAACAATAAGACAAGATTGGCACAGTGAAGCCCAATGACACAGAAATGCAACGAAAATCGCTATAGCAATAAGAATTTGTTTTTAAATTATATTCATGTCTTTTTTGAATTTTCTTTTTTAAATGTTTCGCAGTTATTATATGAGTTATTCCGTATCTTAATTATAATTAAGACCAGTACCGCTCGCGAAAAACAATCACATACACAAAAATACACCTATCTGACTTACTGACTCGGAAATCCATGTTATAAACCGTTAACGCTGTGCTGACACCCACAGTGACAGTTAAGCATCGCATGAGATGCGTGTAATTGCATCAAAGCACAGGGTTATTAACCCTGCCCATCACCGTGAAACCGTACCAAAATTAATGTGCTAAACTGGCAGAAATAATGTTTTTTCTTTTCACCAACTTGCGTCCATATATATGTATTATGTATGCATTGCATAAATCTGTATACACCTTAAAATTATATTTTCCGTCCATAATTGGCTATTTTCAAATGTCTATATAAAAATAACTTAATATTTGTCTTATTTTATAAGTGCGTTTTATCTGTATACATATTTGTATTTTTGAAATAATCATACGTCTTTTACGTACACATGCTTATAAATCAATACATACGTACATATGTATATATTTGCATTCCAATAAAAGAATATTTAATTAATATACTCAGAATATGTAGGCTGGTTATTTATGATAACGACCACTGAATTTTGAAAACCGCTTACTTTTGACAACAAGACGGCCTATCGATTCCACTTGTTGTATTTTTAAATATATCGATATGTTACGTAAAGTGTTTTACAATCGAAAGTGAGCAATGTAATCGATTATCTTGCAACTCTAGTAAATATTTTTGTGGCTATTTTATTTCGTAAGATTTAAGTAATTTACTGGTTTATATTTTTAAAATTAACCAAATAAACAATGTTACGAAAGCTAAACTCTCCCCCAGCTCTTCTCGTGGTAAGTAACACGCGAATTTGGCAGGTATTTCACCATATGTTTTTTTATTATTTATGTTATGTACATTATTTGTTGTAATGATAACTTTTAATTGCATGTTATTTACAGAGAGCGGCTTCGACACGCACCGAAAAGCTGGAAGAAATTCGGGAACGTCTTTCTAAAGGGCCCAATTTTCAAGATTTTGTTCAAAATTCCGACAATTCGAGGGAGGACTGGGAGAATTATGATGGCAAATTGCGTCGCGAAAAAGGCGAGAATCAATATTTGCGCCTGCCGCCTTGGTTAAAGACAACAATTCCTGTTGGCAAGAATTTTGCAAAAATCAAATCGCAGCTTCGAGATCTCAAGCTGTCCACTGTGTGCGAGGAGGCACGATGCCCCAACATCGGAGAGTGCTGGGGCGGGGGAGAGCACGGCACACAGACAGCAACAATTATGGTAGGACCTCGGTGACCTTGCTGACATTTGCTGATAACATAACGCATTAAATTGATTACAGCTCATGGGAGATACTTGTACTCGTGGTTGCCGATTTTGTTCAGTGAAAACCGCTCGTGCGCCGCCACCATTAGATGTGAACGAACCTGTGAACACCGCCAAAGCAATTTCATCTTGGGGCTTGGACTATATAGTGTTGACATCTGTTGATCGTGATGGTTGGTTTGGTTCCTGTCTGACATTACATAAACAATTTAAATTTTAGAGATTTTTTACCCAATATGTTCTTTTTGTAGATTTACCGGACGGTGGCTCAAAGCACATTGCAGAGACGGTGCGTGAAATTAAAGCACGGTAAGTGGATACATAGATTTACTACAAATAAGTTAAGAAATTTTAATAGAATCCGTTTGCTTGCAGTAATTCGAATATATTTGTTGAATGCTTGGTACCGGACTTTCGCGGAAATTTGGACTGTGTTCGGACAATTGCCAGCTGTGGACTCGATGTTTATGCACACAATATTGAAACAGTTGAGAAACTGACACCATACGTACGAGATCGTCGGGCACACTATAGGCAAACTCTTAAAGTTTTGCGCGAGGCTAAGCAGATAAATCCGAATCTCATTACAAAGAGTTCAATAATGCTGGGTCTAGGAGAAACCGATGAGGAAGTTGAACAGACTCTCTTGGATCTCCGAGAAGTCGGAGTTGAATGCTTAACCTTAGGCCAGTACATGCAGCCTACAAAGAAACATCTCAAGGTTATCGAGTATGTTACTCCTGAGAAATTTAAGCACTGGGAACAGCGAGGCAATGAGCTAGGTTTTCTATATACTGCCAGTGGTCCACTTGTACGCAGCTCTTATAAAGCCGGAGAATTCTTTATCACAAGTATATTGGCCAATCGCAGGAAAACGGTGTAAACGAAAATATACTATACTAGAAAAATTGTTATAATTTGTTGAATATATTTTTGTTAGAATCTTTAACTTTGTCAATAAATTATATTTGTAGTACGAATATAGAGTTCACATTTACCCCCAAAAATTCAGGCAATGAAATCAAGCGAAATCATATCTTAACCGGCCTGCACATTGAGTTTTATACACTAGTTAAGAGTATTATTATTACATTAATTTCTTCTTGCTGCAGGCAGCACATACATATGACAAAGACGCCCAGAAAGGTGTCATATCTAAAAAAAAACTGGCATTCGAGATAAATGCATTTAAAGTTTTCACTTGCGTATGGCTGCCTGCAAAGTGGTCATATATAAACTTTTCTTACTCTGTGTGTATAAGGATAATGAAATTTTGACACAACATAGATTATTACATAACGAACATTTCTGCGTCAATAACTTAAAATTCGTGTTGACTTGGGCCAGTCTTCTGTAACTGAGAGATAACATATAATTGACATGGAAAAACTGTCGATATTCTTTAGTCTGAGAATTTCCATAACTCATCAAAGAAGGCAACGGAAATATTGCTTTAACAAACTTAGAATTTATGTACAGAATTGGGTATTAAATAACATAATTAGAAATAAATCGAGTCAAAAACATCCTTTCACAATCAATACACTTCTTTTGTAACAGTATCTTTTATCTTATCTACTTTTTGAATCAATTGCAATTTCCCCTACAATTTGAATTGCGTTGAAAAGCGAACTTGTTACTAGTATGATGTGGATTCCAACTGTAGTAAATATTTATTTAGTTACTTACTTAATAATTGTAAAATTTCACTTGATATCAGGGATCGTAATTACTATAATTTTTATGTACAAAAATTGAAATATAATAATTATTTTTGAGTTTTTTATTTAATTTTAGATATTTGAAATTAATTTTTTTTTAAATTTATATTTTAATTCTTTGTATTTTTCTTACCGTTAAAATTGCACTCCGGATTTCGCTTACAAACTTAGTTTTATGAGGGCCTTTTTATCTCCACTGTGGTTTTACTTGGGTTTTTCAATTCTAGCTAAAGAACATTTTTTTATGTCAGAGTTGTTATTTATGCACTCCGGATTTCGCTTACAAACTTAGTTTTATGAGGGCCTTTTTATCTCCACTGTGGTTTTACTTGGGCTTTTCAATTCTAGCTAACGAACATTTTTTTATGTCAGAGTTTTTATTTATTCATCCATATACAGTCTAAGATTTCAGCCAGAAGCTTAAGAGATATTAATTTAAAAATTAAAAAAATGTGTTTTGTTTTGTTTAGCTAAGACTAGCTGAAAATATCGAGTCTTTTTGCATAAATAACGTAAGCGCCAAAAAGCAACTTTTACAGGTTTCGTATGCCGCTTGTCGTTACGTTATAATTGACAGGTCAATATTTTCGTAAATATATACAATACAAATTTGATATTTTGTGTGCAGACTAGAGGTTAACGCCGATTAAGTTAGCTTGCGTAGAGACCAGAAAGAACCGGCGGCGGCGGCTTAGCCGACAGAGAGAACCTGCGCGGCGGCGTCGGCTAAGCCGTCGAATATATCGGCGGTGGTGGCATATAAAGTTAAAAATGAAATTTTAAATATTTTATAAGTATTTAATAAAAATAAGAATTGTTTTAAGCATAGCCATTCATCGACCTTTTTCAATTTAAAATGCCTTACTTTAACAACTTACATTCTCTTATTTTCATCAACTTAAACAAATTTCATAAAAATATTGTTTTTAACATATTAACAGCCATTAATCGACAATGACGCCGCCGCCGCCGCGCCGTTATTTACGTGATTCGTCGGCGCGTCAGAAAAGCCATAAATCGGCGGCGTATACCTCTAGTGCAGATGCGGTTAGTACTTTTTAAACACATTTACATCAAAAAACAAGTTTCGGAATAATTGCGCTTACGTTATTTGTGCAAATAGGGCTCGAATTGTGTTAAAAACGCGACTTTTTAGTTATGTTGCATCGAAATTTTTACCTATTTTTCGGACGCTTTTTAGGCGGAAACAGGAATTATTTCTCAAAAAAAGTTGGCAGCACTGCCCAAAAACCCTACATTCAGTGTTGTTCAATTTGAGTTTTAATGTCAACTGTGGTAGCTGTCATTGCAGGTCGCTGCCAATTGTTACCTGTGCTGGAGTTCGGACAGCCTCAGTTGTATTTTGCAACTCGTTCCGAAAGGTTCATGATTTTTTTTTTTTTTTTTCTTAAATTTTTCTTTAGTAGCACAATAGCTTGATTTCCTTTTTATACCCTGAGCCCATTAAAAATGGGCAAAAAAGGGTATAATGCATTTGGCAGAATGTATGTAACAGGCAGAAGGGGGCGTGGCAGACCCCCAAAAGTATATATATTCTTGATCAGGATCAACAGTCGAGTCGATTGAGCCATGTCCGTCTGTCTGTCCGTCTGTCCGTCTGTCCGTCTGTTTGAACGCGTCGATCTCAGAAACCATAAGAGCTAGAGACTTCAAACTTGGTATGTAGGTTCCTGGATACCGTACGCAGATCAAGTTTGTTTTTTTTTTTGGATCGGACAACTATATCATATAGCTGCCATAGGAACGATACATCGAAAATGAAGTTTTTGTATGAAAAGCTTCTTTAATTTTTGAGATATCTCAACCAATCTCACACGATATATATTTGGGGTGGTATTATACATACTGACCAAATTTGGTCCAAATCGGTCCACTATATCATATAGCTGTCATACAGTCGCTCTGCCGAAAATCAAGTTTTAGTATGAAAAAGTTTTTTGTTTTTTGAGATATCGTAACCAAACTGATAGAATATGTATCTGGGTCGGTATTATACATCCTGACCAAGTTTGGTCGAAATCGGCCCACTATATCATATAGCTGTCATACAGACGATCTGCCGAAAATCAAGTTTTAGTATGAAAAAGTTTTTTGTTTTTTGAGATATCTTAACCAAACTGATAGAATATGCATTTATGTTGGTTTTGTACATTCTGACCAGATTTGGTTCAGATCGGTTCCATATATCATATAGCTGCCATTGGAATAATTGGTCGAAAATCAACATTTATAAAAGAGTACCTGGGCTCAGGGTATCCTACTGTCGAGCGTGCTCGACTGTAGCCGCACCTCACCGCGAGCGAAGCGAGCCGGGGGTAGGCGAGCGAAGCGAGTAGGGGGCGGAGCCCCCTTGTTTACACTGTAAACAGTAGTTTCGGCTGTCACACTTATAGCCAAGCGGCAATCCTTCAGTCTCGTTGTATTGCTGTGGTAGTGTTGTAACGATCCTTAAAGCTTTACCGGGCTAACTCGGTCGGCGTTGTGGGTTTCGTGCAACAAATTTATATTTTGCAGCACTTGCGAATAAATAAGAACTCAGATATATTTTCAATACTTCAATGCTGTGGTTTATTTGCGACTTCAATGCCGACTCTTAATTGTACAAGAAATGGTTATGTGAATTGATTATGGTGGTGTCTCCTGCTTGGTCCGGTCGTCGTCCTGCCGATCCGATCCTTGGTCGTCGGTTATAGTGCGGTTGTTCCGCCGGTTCTGGGGGGGAAATCCTAGTAGTACAACTCCGGAATGTCTTGACGGGGTCCTGACAGACGCGAGGACAATTGACTGAGGATCCTGGCAACGCGAGGATATTCTAGGCTAGGTCCTGACAGACGCGAGGACAATTGACTGGGGATCCTGGCAACGCGAGGATATTCTGAACTAGGTCCTGACAGACGCGAGGACAATTGGCTGGTGATCCTGGCTACGCGAGGATATTCTAGGCTAGGTCCTGACAGACGCGAGGACAACTGGCTGGTGATCCTGGCAACGCGAGGATATTCTAGGCTGGGTCCTGACAGACGCGAGGACAATTGACTGGGGATCCTGGCAACGCGAGGATATTCTAGGCTAGGTCCTGACAGACGCGAGGACAATTGACTGGGGATCCTGGCAACGCGAGGATATTCTGAACTTGGTCCTGACAGACGCGAGGACAATTGGCTGGTGATCCTGGCAACGCGAGGATATTCTAAGCTAGGTCCTGACAGACGCGAGGACAATTAGATTTCTACCTTTGAACTTCGCTACTTCTCAAAAGACTAACTTCCATCTGTGGCTGCATGCCTTTTTATACTCACCAGTCAATTATTTGCGAGCCGAAAACTAACGGCACATGCACTCACCAGTCAGTTGTTTGTGAGCCGAAAACTAACGGCACATGCACTCACCAGTCAGTTGTTTGTGAGCCGAAAACTAACGGCACATCTGTCGCGAGCGTCGTTATAACGGTGACGTGTTCCAGAGGCGTCGCTGAGGGGGTTAAACCGTCGCCATAACGGTGACGTGTTCCAGGGGCGTCGCTGAAGGGGGTTTTTCAAATCGTTGCTGCTGAAATAACTTGTATATTTTTGTGAGAAACAAATATGTTTCTCACACTCCCCTCTTTCTTCGGGAAATGAAGAAGCCACTGCCCACCCCATAAGTAAACCTTCACCTATTATATTTCCTTTCTTCTTTTTTTTTTTTTTTATTATTTCATTTATTACATGGTCTCTTTTTTTTTCTTACTTCACGTCCTGTTCCTGGTACACGAGGATTCGCCCTTGTCCGGCCTTGACGCGGTAACGCTTCCCGGCGTGCCATACCAAGCGCACCTGCCGGCGGCACGGGTTCAACCTGCCCGCCTCTTCCCGTACCACCGGCGGCCACCTGTTGGACTCTACCTCGCTCCAAGGGTTTTTGGGTGCCCGTACGCCTGGTGTGGGGAAACGTACCGGTTCATGCCAGCGTCGACTCGGCACCGCTTCCATCTCTGTTGGTTGGACTGCGGGTGCAGCCACCTGTACACGCGGAATGTACCAGGACGGGGTGAAGCGTGGCGTCATTGGCCGGTAGCCTGGTAACTCCACCCACGTCCCGGCCAGTGGTGATGGCGGCGCGTAGCACGGTGACGTCGGATGTCCACAGGGAATCGGCGCACCGGGTGTTGTTGGTCTCCGTGGCGTCGGTGGCCACGACGTCGGCTGTCCACTGGGGATCGGTGCTCCAGGTGTCGATGGTCGTCGCGGCGTCGGTGGTGGTTCGCTCCTCGGTGTGGGGACTGGACCGGACCTGGTCGTCGAATCGGCCGGTCCCCCTTCCTCCTGCTCCGATTCCGATGACACCTCTATGTAGGCTACCGGGTCGGGGAGTGGCCATGGTCCGAACATCGGTGCCGTTGAGGTGGTCGCCACCTCGGACGTCTCCACCGTCGCCTCCACTGGTTCCGGCCAGGTGAACCCGCCTGCCTCGATGTCCCCGGTTGGTGGTGGCGTCATTGGGCCATCCCAGGTGGGTGACGGCATCAACTCCAGCACGTCCGTCATCGTCTGATCAGGCGATGTATGGGCCCGCCTTGCCCTGGTGCTCCGCTGAGGGTGGAACGGTAACCTTGTAGGTTTCCGCTGTACCCGAACTCGCCTGCTGCTAGCCTTCGTCCCGATGTTGCTGCGATCACTCATATTTTTTGAATAGAGCGCATGCGTGGGCGTTTGTCCCTTTTATAGGCGGCCGCCGATGCACGTGTTTCGGCTAAACCGCGTTTCTCTTTGAGCGTCCCACTCTTAGTGTTGAAACACTGAATCTCTTTTTGCCTGTCTCGCCTGTGTGGAGGGGGGAAGAAACATTTCCCTTCGTATATATATATATACATGTGTATATATATAACACGCGGCTGGCGTACTACTTGGTACTTGAAATCATTTTAGTTAATTATTGAATATTATTAACTGTGAATTAATAATTATTAATTCAATTGGAACTAATATTTCTATTAGTGAGCGAGTTAATATTGACTAATAACACGGTGTAACAGTCCAAAAACTCCTGAGATGCGACTTATCTTAGGTTGTAGATATTGTTAAATGAAACATTGTGGCATACTAGATTTTTTTGTTGCACATCGAAATTTTAAATTACGGTAAAAAAACCGTTTTTTCGAGGTTGATAGAGTTAATCATTCATATGTCATAAACTATGCATCCTACAATATACTGTAATACGTTATTGGAAAGAGAAATGTAGTACCTTTTCACCGGTGTATTACACTAAAAACTCGGATTAAAATTAAGGGTGCTACGTGTAAAAATATGTGGATTTTTTCAGTTTTTTGCATCTTTACCGTACTTTGAACGAAAATTACTTGGTTAAATTGGTATAAAACTACTAAATTTTGGTATGCAGTTCCAAAAAACAATTAATTTTGCTTTATGTGCAATTTAGTTTATTAAAATCTAGTACTATTTACCAGAGATATTCAATTTTTAAGAAAAAAATGCCAAGAAATTTCTGATAATATTTTGTCGTTTTTAATCCTTTTTCGCTACTTTTACGTGTTTTTATCGGACCACAGATCCGAAAGCTTAGAAAAAGTTAAAATTTCTAGTCCAAATCAATCATAATTGAAATACGAGCTTAAGAAAGTTATATTATGCTTTGTGATAATTTTGTTGGCAATAACAGGAGAGCCGACTATGTTGCAGTTGTAAACTATTTTTTTAAGGGCGTACAATGACATGAACTGCAGCATGGCTATAAAAATCCATTTTTTGCATTCCCATTTAAATTTCTTCCCTGTCAATTTAAACCAGTTCAGCGACGAACAAGGGGAATGGTTTCACCAAGAAACCGCTACTATAGAAATGCGCTCTGATGGCAAAAATAAAATCAACATAGTAAAAAATGACTGCTTCTCACTTAGCACGAATCGGGAAACCGATTATAATCAATAAAAAAAAAAAAATTCGAGTAAACACTTTAAAGTGGGTACTAAAAGCTAAAAAATAAATATATCAATAAAATGAAGTAGCTTGATATATATTTCTAATTTTACAGTTTTGGAGTCACTTTCACTCCAAAAAAAATTCTTTAAAAACTTTCTATAAAGTTTTCAACAATTTTACGACAGTCGACAGTGGTATGATGGCGCACTCATAAACATATTGCGCAACATATGGTTTCCGTAAATCTTTTTTAACTATGCTAATTATTGACCGATTTTAGAAAATGGAAAAACATTTCACTTGTAAAAGTGTGTCCTTTTTAAATAAAATATGAAACTTAGAGGGTTTCTAACAAAATAGTGTTCAAAAACATCACTAAAGTCAAAAAATTTAAAAAAAATATAAAAAAAAAACTTTTTACATAGCAAATACTCTAATAAGAGAATAAAAACTTGTTAAGTCAAGTATAGCACATTTATAAACCTAAGTTTTTTCTTTCCAAAACCGGTAAAAAATTTAAAATCGGTGGACGTTTGACAAAGCTATGCGCGTATAAGTGAGCGCATGTATGAAAAAACGGTTTTTTTACCGTAATTTAAAATTTCGATGTGATCCAAAAAATTCTAGTATGCAAAAAAATTTTATTTTTCTATACCTACAACATGCGCTATGTCCCATCCCAGAAGTTTTGTTTTGATTTTTTTTTGTAACACAGTGTAATTAACCCGAATATAACGAGCGGGGAGATGGGAGGGGAAGTGACAAGCAAAGTTGCTGTCGAAATGCATCAAAGAGAAATTGCATCGGCCCATCAGAGCGGGGAATCGATCCGCGGCCTACGGTTTGCAATTTATAACTGGAATTTGATCCAATAGCGAATACTTTAAGTTTTTTCTGGATCGTATAGTGAACAATAAGAATAGCCAGATCATATTTATCGCTTATGAGGTTTTCCATCGCTTTGTAGAGCATCTCCCACCCGTGGATAAAAGCAAATGGCAAGGCGCAAGTAAAGCTGTGATGAAGGTTAGATTACATAAATTAATTGGTTGAATCCTATGCACTTCATTTTTATCTTTTAAAATATTTCATATGTCCAGCCAGTTGGTTTGAATAGAAGTAAGTAGATAAAAAACAGTATTCCACCGAGTGGGACAGTAACTTTTCAAAGTTGTTGCAATAATTGTGAATCAAATAGTTTACACAAAATATGTTGCTGAATGTCCTAAATGCAGCTTTCATATTTGCACCTCTTTCGGTCACAATTATCGGGTTGTCCTCCTCTAGGTTGCATCCGAATTCACAAAGGATCTTGGAAATTTTGCTTTTAATCTTTTCACCTAAGATATATTTAGCATTAAAATAGTATAATCAACAATCATATGGCGTATTTACCAGTACACGATACTCCGTCCATTGACTTAACTGCCAGCAACCGATTCTTCAGAGCTCCGTGCTTGATGTCGTGCATAGTCAGAGATATATACGACATTTTATAAAAGTCATCCGTCCAAATGTCAGAAGTTATGCCATACCCAAAATGTTTATAAGCGATTATCTCTTCTTTTATTTCATTAAAATGAAATTCATAAAGAGTTCCAATATTTCTAGACATTTTATAAAAGTCATCCGTCCAAATGTCAGAAGTTATGCCATACCCAAAATGTTTATAAGCGATTATCTCTTCTTTTATTTCATTAAAATGAAATTCATAAAGAGTTCCAATATTTCTAGAAATGGTAGTTGTATGTGGCAATAGTGTGTCAATGTTAACATTTTCTCCAAAAGTTGCACCGATTTGAACCACAAATTGCGCTAATTTTTTTTAAACCTGAGTAGTCTATCATGCTAAAGGGACGCACGTTTTAAACACTCCATTCTGTTACAAGTTGAGTGCATTTTTGTTTAGCGGTGCACAAGCAATTCATGAATAAACTAATATTCATCCGTTCCCTTTAAGTCATCTCAAAATGATCAACAAAGTAGATTAATGCTAATCAATGTGAAGTGTATTTTTTTTAACTTTTCAGCGACAAACAATACTCATTCTTTTGATTTACTTATGCATCTAATTCGCTGCATTTTATGCTCTACTATTATTCGTTCTACTATTCTTTATTCACATTATACGTCACATTTCTTCCTAATTTCAAGTATTTCTAAATTTTAATCATTTACATTTTTTAAAATCATACTTGATTGCATCCTTGATCTCATCTTTGATCTCATATTTGATCTTATCTTTGATCTCATTCTTGATCTCATCCTTGATCTTATTCTTGATCTCATTCTTGACCTCATCCCGCAACTCGGCTTTTAACTCACTTAGAGCACTTCCAGCTTTCTTCTTAGCTACATTTGCCATTGTAATTTTGTTTGGCTAAAAGGCTATGTTTCTGGCCCTAGGCCGGTCAGCAGAAGCGCACACTTATCAAACGATGACAAGATTGCGCCATAGGTCATTAAGACGTGCAAGGATGTACAAAGCGCCAAGTTACACTAGAGACCCTTCAATTAACGGACTATCAACACAGGCAGCGCATGTTCCACAGCATGCTAACAAGAAGTAGTTTGGTGTCACAAAGTCAAGAGAAGTAAGTCTGTATCTATTATAAGAATATAAAAGAATATAGAAATAGAATAAAGGTATAATTTGGAATGCAAAAAGCATTGAAGTTAGAACAAATCTGGGGGTGAGATTTAACAATTGGCCCAGCATTTGCTGCAAGGATTTGGAGAACCCAGGAAAACCCAAGATTTAACATTAAGTTCATTAAGGGGCCGGGTAGGGTTCACACACATGCACTGATCATATACAAACAGGAAGTGGCCAACAAGTCAATTATGATTATCAAAACTACTAGGTATCGTGGACCTTAGATATGGTAAGCAGTGTATTTAACTATTTAAAGACACGCACTGTTAGGAAAAGTATTGAATAGACAGCATTAACTAGATTTTAGCAATCAGAGTATAGAAATAAGGTAAGCCCAAGCAGGCTGATCAATCTAAAGCAGCAAATCACTAGATTTGTGTGAGTTGAAAAATAAAATAACCAAAAATCTTATCAATTTATCGTCTAAAACTGTGCTAAAAGTAGTTAAAATGAGAATAGAGATATACAATTTTAAAATTTTTCCTAAATTTTCAATTTGCCATAGAAGTTTGATTTTCAATTTCACCAGCGGTATATTATTGAATCAGTACATCGCTTTCGCCCTCGGTGGGGACCACGCAATGCTTAAGGCGTCGAGGAGATTACATTGTCATAGGATATGTAAGGCATTGCCTTGCATTTGATCAGTTCATACAAATTACATTTGTCTATCGTAGGTTATGGTAGGTTAGTAAACTCTTTGGTAGGTAGGATCTATGCATATTTCTTAGGCTATGCATGTGATTACTTTGTTTATAGTTCGTATCAGTACCTAACGTAAGTTGGACGGTAAGTCAATAAACTAAACTTATTTACCTAGACTACACATGTCAATAAGACAGGGCTCACGGTACTCAAATAAGCTCCCTTTGCATGTCATGCCATATTGGCCTTATTCTTATTCTGTTTGCTAAAACCTAGTTAATGCTGTATATCCAATACTTTTCCTAACAGTGCGTGTCTTTAATAGTTAAACACTCTGCTTGCCATATCTAAGACTCATGATACCTAGTAGTTTTGATAATTATAAATAACTTGTTGGCCACCTCCTGTTTGTATTTGATCAGTGGGTTAGTGCATGTGTGTGAACCCTACCCGACACCTTCATGATCTTAATTTTAACTAAACTATATTTTCAATTTAATTTTTTATCTTTTGCAGCTTTATCTCATATTAATTATCTTTTCAGTTCTGTTTCATCTCTGGTTGACATTTGAATGATCTGAACAAGTTTTCCATATCCGAAAAAACGACATTAGCTTTATGAAAAAGATTCGATAAGTCCTTAAAACTTTCTCTGGTTCGTTCCATAAACTTGCGAACTTGCACCTCAATGTCCCAGCATTTTACGCGAACATAATGAGATAAGCTGAGAGCATGTTGACCGTTGGAATTAAGAGCGGGTAACCCAAACACAAAAATGATTCAAGATGAAGAACTTTGTACATATTTTGCCCTTTTTGCATTGCTCTCGGAGCCATCAATTAATCTTTCTGTCTCTTCTAACCGTCTTTTCCTCAAGAAGTCCAGCATGGCAGCTCTGATCTCAGTCCCCTCTGAATGCAGTTCGCATCTGTCCACTGTCCTGGAGATGTCAGAAGCAAGATATTGATTCTTGGTGGCGAGGTAATATTGTCCTCTCAAGTTTGTGGTGTATTGCTTTCCTTGTTCCATAGTATGACTTGATGCAATCAACCAAGCATATGGCTTATGCTTTATTCCTGTCATTATCCCTCTGATTGGGCTTAACTCAATGTCCTTTGCCATTCCCACAAATAGAGGGTCTTTCACTTCATTTTGTACTTTGTCACAAATCAACATTTTCCCTGATAGATATAAACCATCTTGCATTGAGGCACTCATAACATATATCAAATCGCCTTCAGCCAGGTTAAAGTGTATTTGGGAATTAGCAAAATTAAATTTTATTATCCTGGAATTGACAGATGCATTGTAACCAGTAAAACAATAAAACAAAGCCATTTTTTTTTGGCTTAATTCCATTTCAATTTCGCGATACAAAGAAGCTGCTCATGATTGGCTTACCCGAAGAGAATCGAAATTTAAACATATGGGACTTCAAGAATGTTGTGCGCGCTGCATTTGGAATCTACAATTTCGAGTTTCGCAACAAAAAAATTGGCTTCAACATACTCGATGAACTGCTGCTGCATTATTTGGCCCAACGTCACGACCTCACAAATTTCGTTATAGAAATCAGTCAAGCCCTAGACGATGGCCATGCCGAGGAGCTGCTCTCCTATGAGCCTTCCTGCTCGATGGCTGCACAGCAGCAACAGCAGCAGCAGCAACAACAACAGCAGCAACAGCAACATCATCATCCACATCCGCACCAGCATCAACACCAGGTGCCACTGCCACAGCGTTCGAATGAGAGTGCCAGCCACGCCCACGACTATGTGGCAGGCACTGCAGGTCCTCCAGTTTTGCCCGGCTCGCAGCCCAATTCACCGGCCCTGGGAGTGTGCAATGAACCCGTGGATTCGCCGTTGGAGCATGCAAGCATGAGTCGCTTTAGAAAACGGGGTGAACGCATGTCTAAGAATCAAAAGGAGCTCTATGTCAAATTCCATGAGGATAATCCCTGCATGCTGTCGAACCACCGTCGCCACGATGGACTCACCGAACCACTGTGGGCCAAGCTAGCACATATGCTAAACAGTGTGCCTCAGGGAGCTGTTAAGAATGTGGAGCAATGGAAGAAAACGTTTGATAACTGGCGCCATCACGTTTTTATGTACAGGCGAAGGCTTTCTGATCGGTGGCTGTCAGCGTTTTAAAGATTTTGGGATCATTCGTCTCCGACATGCTCAGTATGCTCAGCATGCTCATGTTTTAACAAGTAAAACAATAAAACAAAGCCATTTTTTTTGGGTTTGATGGCACTCAATGGAGGACCGATTCGATGTAGCAGTGCTGTTGGAAAACTACCTAATTACTCGAAAATTGGAAACTCTCAAAAAAAGACTGCGAAATTCCAAGTCCACTTTTAGAAAGAGAAGAGCTACCCCCGTTCTTCATAAAAATGATAATATTATTATCCTAAGTGGATGCCGGGATGCAGAAAGTTTACATTTAAAATTATATTCGGGTTCAGCCCATGCAGGCCAATTTACTGTACGTTCTGCACTAGACGTGTGCACAACTTCAATACAGGCGCTGGACAAGCCGGAAATTCTCACCAAAAAAAATGTACAAGAATTTAGACGTGCCCATAATAAACAAATTTGAAGAAAAGAAAGGTAAAAAACAGCCTGAGCCAGATCTAAACCGAACCTTTGAAATTATTTATATTGCGAGCCCGATAATAATTTCATCAGTTTTATGGTTTTCTAATGATACGCAATCATTTAAGACTTCGGATTAAAATAAGTAATATTCTAGCCACAATTCTTATACATTTTCTATTAGTTTTGAGCAGCTCTTTTTGCAATTTCATTGATAGAATACTTTTTAAACTCTATTAGGCATTATTTAATTAAGTTACATAATCTGGTTATTAATAGCTTAGTTTTCCTTTAAGAAATAGCTTGTCTATATTATCATATACTAAAACAAAATTGATGCTATTAAATACCATACTTTGCATCAAAGCTTCTCTTCTGTTAACAAGTTATTGAAGACCAGGCGGCGGCGGTATGTTTCTTCTTATTACGGGAACAGGGTTGGTGTTTTGTTGCAGAGGTGTAAAGTAGGTATCGTATTGCTGGAGATATTTTCGACGGCTTGCTGCTAAACGGACTGAAATGTAGGGTGCATATATTAGTCTTCTGGCTTCTGGGTTAAAGTGATGACACAGTCTTTGAGCGAGTCTGGCTGCCAGACTCTGGCAGAATGCTTGTCATAGGCTTCCGTAAATGTGCTAATCTTGTAATTCCGGTGAAGAATGGAAGTTGGGTAGGGAGATTGAACATTAGCAATAGTCCTGGGGGTGTCATCTTGGAAGACAATAATTCTTTTAAAATGCGTTTGGCTGGAAAGTGATCCCCAGATAGGAAGGGCATATTGCCACACAGGGGCAATGAGTTGCTTATACAACAAGGACTTGCATTCAGTCGGCAGCTTGCTATTTCTGTTTATCAGCCAGTTGAGTTGCGATCTGCGGGTATTCAGCTTACTGACCAGTTCTCTCATGTGAACGCAGAAGTGATAATAAACGGTGGCAACAGTCTGGCCATTAAGCTTAGGTGAAAGTCTAGGAAAACCAAGTTCATTATTATCGCGAAGGGCGAAGGCGCCAAATAGGGCTTTAAGGAATATATCAACTTGACAAATGTCAGTGTCATCAGGATATGTGGCCACAAAAGCCTCCGTATTATAAGGGGCATTAAGGAGAATGTTCTCAGGGGTTGGGAGGTCAGCGGTGTAGATAGTGTAAAGAACAGAGCCAAGGACACTGCCTTGAGGGACACCTGCCGATATACTCTTAGGAGTAGACCTGGCACCATTATGAGATTCAACCATAAAGGTTCGATCAGTCAAGTAGGTGGTAATTACAGCATATATCGCCGGAGGTAAAATGAGCCTAAGTTTGAGGAGAAGACCTGGATGCCATACTCGGTCGAAGGCTTCTTGAATATCTAAGAAGACAGTAGAGCAAAAACGGCTCTTTTCGTAAGCTCTGAGTATAAATTGTGTCACGCTAGCTAGTTGTTGATCAGTACTATGCTGATAGCGAAATCCAAACTGATGATTAGGAATAAAGTTGGAAAAATCTGTTGATTCAAACATTCGAGTAAGAAGAACATGTTCAAGGATTTTGGAAAGGCCTGATAACAGACTAATAGGCCTATAGGACGCAAGCTGGTCAGTGGGTTTTTGAGGTTTGGGGATCATTGTGACTACAACCATTTTCCATTGCAGTAGAAAGTGACCAAGACGGAAAACATTATTAAATATTAAAATTAGGTAGAGGAGGGCAGAGTCAGGAAGCATTTAATGACTCTGTTGTCTATATTGTCAAGACCTGGTGCTTTGATATTTTCAAGACCCTTGACTTGGGTCTAAATTTCAGAAAGAGTGACCGGGCGGAATCTTGGGGGATGTAGGACATTCTGCATTGGTGCGGCAATCTGGCTAGTAATATCCAGACGATCACTGGAGCTGTTCAAAAGAAACGGTTTATATCTATCTTCAAATTGTTGGGCAAAGGCTACAGCATTCTCTAGAGGAGTTTTACACCAGCTAGGGGGATTATTAGGGTTAGCATTAGTATTATGGCACCTGACTTTATTAGCTTGTAAAGCAATATTAAGCCTCCTTGAAGAATTTCTATGAATCCTGCGGGCCTCCTGATTGCAAAGTACAAGGTGATTGTACTCGCAATAAGTAAATTCTGAATGTGTAGATTTGGTGTGTAGCGAACATGAACACAGCTATTAACTGGTAGGAAAGCAGAGTTATTTGGTGTAAATGTGGCAGCTTGATGAATATTTCTAGTGAATATATCAACGGCATCTTCAATATCTTCAATGGAACGCAGTGCGCGTCTTGACCTTTCCGGTAATGCTGCATGGCCAAGATTTCGAATTGCCTCCTTGTAGCTGCCCACCGCAGTTGGCGCACTTGCCTGCCACCGAGCTTGGTTAGGACATTCCGTTTGTTTGTGATTACCATCGCATTTGAAACAAGTGAAGCCCGGGTTCGTGCAGTCAGTTGCTTTATGCCCAAATTTTTGGCACTTGAAGCATTGGGTGACGCTCCGAGCCCGGGCTTGATGCTTAATTTTGACTGGAAAAGTTCCAATCGTCTCAATTTTCAGGATCTTTTGGTTGCCTTCCCTTTGGGGCTCCAGCTACACCCTGAACAGGTTAAGCGGATCTCCACTGATAGCC
The DNA here is from genome assembly GCA_951394115.2 of Drosophila phalerata. Lineage (NCBI taxonomy): Eukaryota > Metazoa > Arthropoda > Insecta > Diptera > Drosophilidae > Drosophila > Drosophila phalerata. The sequence goes on from OX596004.2 coordinate 15,839,310, forward strand.
CCTGTAGCCCTTATAATTCGCTTTGGAGTGAAGCCCAGCTTAGTCCGCTTTTCACTGACCCATTCAAGGGCCAGGTCGCAGTGGAGCCCCTTTATTGTCACGCAATATCCGGGCACCTCCGGCTTGGGCCGGACCCGACAGCTCCTTTCCGTGAAAAATTTAACTAGTTTGGTCCTGACGTCCTCAGATGGGGCCTCGATGAGCAGCGTGTCACCGGCCGTAGGTCGGGTTTTAAAAGAGTCCGACCCGACCAGTCCCACCGCCCCGTCAACAAGGCCCGCAACATCCTTCGCATCATGGACAATGAGGACACTGCCAGGCTCAACCTTGCGGTGCTTTCCTCCAGCCGGGGTGCCCAGAGCACGAGAATTGCTTAAGACTGGAAGACGCTAACCAGGAGGTAAACTTAAGTCAAGGGAGCTGGCTGCACCATAATCCAATGCAGCCTCCCTGATCGCCTGCGAGATTGTTTTTGGCTGGGAAGGAGCCACGTCTCCAGCCCCCGCCGAGCAAGCAGCAGTGCTGGAAGCCACGACTCCAGCCACAGCCAAGTGCACGTTGTTGCTACTGGCAGACATAATTCAAGCTGTTTAAGAAGAAAAAGCAGTATTTTATTACTAAGAAGCAGCATAAAAGCATTGATAATAAAAAGGAAACTGATATTAAAGTATAATTGTCTCATAATCCAGGTAAACTTAACACATACAAAATAGTCTACAAGCATATATTTACTTAAGATACGTGAGCTTAGGGTTCTCAATATGCACCAGCCTATTGCATTGATACATATAAACGTGGGGAAACAAAGCATACAAATAGGTGGACCATAAGGGTCAGGAATGCTTTGAATCAGGTACACCGCTTGCGCCCTACAAGGGGTCCACGCGCTGCTTAGGTCGTCTGCTGAGGCTAGCAAAAGAGCACCAAGCCAGGCGGAAAACAATCACTTTAATGAAAGAATCAGTAACAAAATAGAATGCACAAGATGGGTCAACAACTGCAGCCAGGTCACAAATAATTAATGCTACATTTTTGATCAATCAGCCTAGAGAAATGTTTGCAGTGTTATAGCAGAAAGAAATATATTAATAGCCTATCTTGTGTAGCATACAAAGTGCAGGAAAAATAGAGCAGTAAAACATAAGCTAGCTAAATTCATTCACAAATAAAAGAAAAGAAAAGTATACTATTTAAACAAACTATTTCCTAATGAAAAACAGAGCATACAAATTGTGTATCCCAAGTTAAATAATATCCCATAGAGTCCATAAAATATACTATTAATAGATATGCAGAACGTGCTATTCACAACTAATAGAAAAATGTATAAGAGTGGCTAGAAAGTTAGTTGAAACTACATCATTCACACATGGATTAATTCGCAGAATAAAATATGGTATTTAATAGTAGCAAATTTGTTTTAACTTATGTTAATAATATAGACTTGGGTCTTAATTTCAGAAAGAGTGACCGGGCGGAATCTTGGAGAATGTAGGACATTCTGCATTGGTGCGGTAAGCTGGCTAGTAATATGAAGACGATCACTGGGCGTGTTCAAAAGAAACGGTTTAAATCTATCTTCAAGATGTTGGGCGAAGGCTTCAGCCTTCTCTAGAGGAGTTTTACAACAGCTAGGGGGATTATTAGGGCTAGCAATATTATTATGGCACTTGACTGGAAACTTGGGTACTGGTTGTCTCTTGATTTGTTTAGTGAATTTCCATAGCTTTTACATACTATTGTTATCCTTAGGGTCAATGGATAGTAATGTTCTATCAAGAAGCCTTACTTTATTAGCTTGTAAAGCAATATTAAACCTCCTTGTAGTATTTCTATGAATCCTGCGGGCCTTCTGATTGCGAAGTACAAGGTGGTTGTACTTAAAAAGTCGTTTGGAATTAAGTAAATTCTGAATGTGTCGGTTTGGTGTGTAGCGGACATGGAAACGGCTATTAACTAGTAGGAAAGCAGAGTTATTTGATGCAAATGTGGCAGCTTGATGAATATTTCTAGTGAATATATCAACGGCATCTTCAATATCTTGACTTAATGAGATTTTAGTATTTAGATTGATATTTTAAATAAGCCATAGATGAAATTTTCTAATACAAGCATTGGCCGAGAGAAGAGGCTTTTTAAACAGGATAGTGTTCGGTTTATCAGAAAAATTTATTAGCAAAGGGAGGTGGTCAGACAATAGGTCTAGCGGATATTCAATATGCAAACAATCATTAGTAAACCACAGTTAACAGCAAAGTCAATGGCGGAGGGCGAATGCTGGACAAAGGACGGAAAGTGAGTAGAGGAACCAGTAGCAAGAATATTGTAATTATGTGCCCTTATACAGGTGACAAGATTATTACCTCTGTTACAGGCACGGGGATTGCCCCACCATAGGTGTTTAGCATTCCAGTCACCAGCAAGAAGGAAACGCGGTGTAAAGAGGTCAAATATCGTTTCGAACGCCTCTGAAGTAAAACCAGATTGAGGAGGACAGTAGACGGCAGCTAAATTTAAAAGCGGTTGGCTTTGAAACGAAATGCTAATGGGGGCACATTGTATTGCCGGTGTAATAAAAGGGGGAAGTGCCATGTGTTCAATGTTTCGATTGACTATGATCGCTGAGCCACCACGTCTAAGGTTACCTGGATAATTAGCCACATAGACATGGTATCCATCAAACTTAACAAAGTCAGTATCAATGAGGTGGTACTCTGATATAAGGGCTATATCAATATCATGTTGGCGAATATGGGATTCTAGTTCAGGGAGTTTACCTAGGAGACCGGCTGCAATCCATACAATAATTTTAAGATTGTTAACGGGTATATTGATGTTGGCCATAATTAGACGAAGAAAGCGACCTAGAGGAATGGAAAGAAAAGATTAGACTAAACGACACACATCATAAGCAAAAACAATTAGAGAAATGGGGGGCGGAGAAGAACAAATTTTAGACTAGGTCTAGTTGTATGTCAACGGATATCTGATCCACAAGAAAACTACCCAACAAGTAGACATGAACTACATTGGCCAAGCATCAGAGAGTGGAAATGGACAATATGCCCAGCAAGAGAAAAACCAAATTTGCCAAAGAGACGAGAGCTAAAAACAAAATTTTGCGACTAACAGAAAGAGACACATCAATCAGAATAAAAGTTAATTTAATGTTAAAATAATTCCTCGGTGAGCGCATTTACCGCAATTAAATCCTCAGAGGATAAGCCGATGACAGGAGGCTCACCAACCCCAGGGGCAACAGCTACGAAATCCACAATATCCTCCAGTGTCTGGTCAAGGGGATGGCCAGGGTCCAGGCTTGTATGGAAACCAATAGCACGGAGTGCACGTCTTGACCTATCCGGTAACGTTACATGGCCAAGGTTGCGTATTGCTTCCTTATAGCTGCTGCACCCCAGAAATGCAGCAATGTGATTACCGCCGCAGTTGGCGCACCTGCCTGCCACCGAGCTTGGTTTGGGACATTCCGTGTGTCTATGTTCTCCTGCGCACTTGAAACAGACGAAGTTCGGGTTCGTACAGTCACCCATTTTATGTCCAAATTTTTGGCACTTGAAACATTGGGTGACGTTCCGAACCCGAGCTTGATATTCAATTTTAACTGGGAACGTTCCGATTGCATCCACCTTTAAAATCTCCTCATGGCCATTCCCTAGTTCAAATTCCACCTTAAAAATGTTGAGTGGATCACCACTAATCGCCCCTGTAGCCCGTTCAATTTTTCTAGGGGTGAAGCCCAGCTTTGTTAGCTTATCCTTCACCCATTCAGGGGCCAGGTCTCGGTGTAATCCCTTGATCCTTACACAGTACCCAGGCACCTCCGGCTTGGGCCGGACCCGACAGTGCCTTTCCGTGAAGAATTTCACTAGTTTGGCCCGGACGTCTTCAGATGGGGCCTCGATGAGGAGCTTATCACCGGTCGTAGGTCGGGTTTTAAAAGAGTCCGACCCGACTAGCTCCACCGCCCCATCAACAAGGTCCGCGACATCCTTTGCGCCATGGACCAAAAGGACACTACCAGGCCCAACCTTGCGGCGCTTTGCTCCAGCCGGGGTGCCCAGAGCTCGAGGATTACTTTGGAGTGGGGGGCGTTGTCCAGGGGGTAAACTTAGGTCTAAGGAACTAATAGCACCGTAGGCTGATGCAGCCTCTCTGATCGCCTGCGAGATTGAATTAGGCTTACGAGGAGCCGCAGCTTCAGCCCCCACCGGGCAGGAAGCAGTGTTGGCCTCAGCCAAGTTGTTGTCATTGGCAGACATACTTAAAGCCAATACCAATAGTTAGCGCACAAGATGTTAATTCAGTCCAATTCCACAGATGAATGACAGATGCAAGTTGATCAATAGTCAGCGCACGAGATGTTAATTCAGTCCAAAGGAAATCACCGGATAGGCGTAAAAATTGATTCCACAGATGCAAGTTGATCAACAGTCAGCGCACGAGATGTTAATTCAGTCCAAAGGAAATCACCGGACGGGCATAAAACTTGATTCCATAGATGAGTGACAGATGCAAGCCGATCCAATACCAACAGTCAGCGCACAAGATGCCAACCCAGTCCAAATGGAAATCACCGGATAGGCGCAAAACCCAATTCCACAGATGAATGACAGATGCAAGTCGATCAACAGTCAGCGCACGAGATGCTAATCCAGTCCAAAGGAAATCACCGGATAGGCGCAAAACTTGATTCCACAGATGAATGACAGATGCAAGCTGATCCAAAGAGTCGCTAGACAAGCACGGAATGTTTCACGATTGCACGGATTGTTGCACAATGTTGATTAGTAGCGTCCAAATAAAAAGTCCAATTTCAATTATGAGACACACAGCAGAAAGTCGGCAGCAGATTCAAAAGTTTGTGAAAATTTATAAAACTGAATTTAAAAATTTCTATGCTTCCGCTTCGAATGTTAATTTCATTGCGTTGATTATCGGTGTTTAAGATGATGGGCTTGAATCTTTGCTCTAGATGAAGTGCAAATGCTTCAGCCTTTTCAATTGGGGTTTTGCACCAAATTTGGTTATTGGAACTGGGATTGGAGCTATCTTCGGTAGCAATGTGTTTTTTTTTTTTTTTTTAATAATATGTGATAGCCTGATGCAATACCACATATGACAGAGGTGAGACAATAACATACCAACAGGCGTACCATAAAGCGGTATATTATTGAATCAGTACATCGCTTTCGCCCTCGGTGGGGACCACGCAATGCTTAAGGCGTCGAGGAGATTACATTGTCATAGGATATGTAAGGCATTGCCTTGCATTTGATCAGTTCATACAAATTACATTTGTCTATCGTAGGTTATGGTAGGTTAGTAAACTCTTTGGTAGGTAGGATCTATGCATATTTCTTAGGCTATGCATGTGATTACTTTGTTTATAGTTCGTATCAGTACCTAACGTAAGTTGGACGGTAAGTCAATAAACTCTTTGGTGATGGGTTTATTTACCTAGACTACACATGTCAATAAGACAGGGCTCACGGTACTCAAATAAGCTCCCTTTGCATGTCATGCCATATTGGCCTATTAATCTTTTAGTAAGGGGATAACTTGCCTGATCTGCTCATGTTCAAAAGACAGGGCACTCAGTTCCCAAAGAATCCCAACCAGAGGAGATCGCAACTCTTCTTTTCGCCTAAGTCAAGCCCAAAGTAATGTTTGCGTTGGATGAGGCAAAAGGTTTTTGACAACAAGCTTATTTGCCTTGACTGCACATGTCAATAAGACAGGGCTCTCGGTAATCAAATAAGCTTTCTTTGCATATAATGCCATTTTGGCCTATTAATCTTTTAGTAAATGGATAATTTGCCTGAGCTGCTCATGTTTAAAAGACAGGGCACTCAGTTCCCAAAGAATCCCAACCAGAGGAGACAGGGGTCTCGGTAATCAAATAAGCCAGTTACCCAAAGTAAGTTTGGGCGAAAAGTCAAAAGACTCCTTGATGTTGGGCCTATTTACCATGACAGCACATGTCATTAAGACAGTTATCTAAAGTAAGTTTTGCGGAAAGCCAATAGACATTCAAATAAGCCAGTAAACTAAAGTAAGTTTGGACGAAAAGTCAATAGACTCCTTGATGATTGGCCTGTTTGCAAAGACTGTACATGTCAATAAGACAGGGCTCCCACAGCTCATATAGACAATCCCGGCAATCAAACAAACTCCAATTGCATATAGTGCCAAATTGGCCAAATAAACTATAAGTGAGGGGATAAATATCACTAATAAAGGAGGTCGTAACTATGTTTCTGGCCCAAAGCCAGAAAATAATCTTCAGCAAGGGGATAGTTAGCCCGGGCAGCAGAAGCGCACACTTATCAAGCAATGACAAGATTGTGCCATAGGAGATTCAAGGGCATAATTTCCTTGCCTACAGTAGGTGTGCAAGAAAGAACAAAGTGCTTAGTTGCTCTAGTGACCCTTCAATTAATCGGACCAGCAATACAGGCAGCGCATGTTTAATAGCATCCTAACGAAAGAAGCAGTTTGGTGTCACAAAGTCGAGAGTAGTAAGTTTTTATCTATTATAAAACAAGCGGGAAAGGCTATAGTCGAGATCCCGACTATATGATACCCGTTACTTACTTAAATATATTGAAAAGTACTTTAAAGAAAATACTTGTTTTGCTCTGAAAACTTTAATTCGCCATAACTGTCGTTCTACATGTCCGATCTTGATGCGATTTAGTGGGATAATAGATAATGCTAATAGATAACGGTAATAATCACAAAAAACGTATTATCTTGAAAACTGTGGTTGTGGTGGTTTTTCGCGATTTGCGGGGGCGGATGGGGGCGTGGATTAAATTTGAAACAAACTTGATCTGCGTGAGGTATATATAAATCTGTGTGCCAAATTTGGTTACTCTATCTCTTTTAGTTTCTGAGATTTCTTTGTTCAGACTGTTTTTCGCTATTTGCGGGGGCGGAGGGGGGCGTGGCTTAAATTTGAAACAAACTTGATCTGCGTGGGGTATATAGAAGTCTTTTAGTGAAAGTTTGGTATCTCTATCTCTTATGGTCTCTGAGATCCTTTTGTTCATACAGACAGACAGACGGACAGACGGACATGGCTATATCGACTCGGCTATTGATGCTGATCAAGAATATATATACTTTATAGGGTCGGAGATGCCTCCTTCTCCCTGTTACATACATTCCAACGAACACAATATACCCTTATACTTATTTTTTATAAGTAACGGGTATAAAAATATAAAATAATATGAAAAATATAGGAAGTAATTTGGAATGCAATAAGCATTGAAGTTAGAACAAATCTGGGGGTGGGATTTAACAATTGATCCAGCATTTGCTGCAAGGATTTGGGAAAACCCAGGAAAACCCAATCAGATCAAGAAATGAAATTAGGCTGAAAAGATAAAAATACAATAATAATAAGAAACATAGATCATTCAAATGTCAACCAGAGATGAAACAGAGCTGAAAAGATAATTAATATGAGATAAATCTGCAAAAGATAAAAAATTAAATTGAAAATATAGTTTAGTTAAAATTAAGATCATGAAGGTGTCGGGTAGGGTTCACACACATGCACTAACCCACTGATCAAATACAAACAGGAGGTGGCCAACAAGTTATTTATAATTATCAAAACTACTAGGTATCATGAGTCTTAGATATGGCAAGCAGAGTGTTTAACTATTAAAGACACGCACTGTTAGGAAAAGTATTGGATATACAGCATTAACTAGGTTTTAGCAAACAGAATAAGAATAAGCACAAGCAGACTGATCAATCTAAAGCATCTAATCATAAATCATTACGTTATTTGAGTTTTAAAAAGAGTTAATATAATATAATTAATTCCATGTAAAAGGAAGTAGCAAATAAGTTACCAAAAATAAGTAGATAGACCAGAGATTCCTCAAAGTGTTGTGACAAAGGGGTAAAAGAACAGCAGTTAGCGCGCGCTTAAAGACACAAAAGCTACTTTTCCCTATACTTTCTAGCGACAGGCATAGTCAAGACCTTAAGAAAGTCCAGTCATCAGAGGTCCAATAAAATAAAGTCCAAAAGCTTAAAAGAAGGTGAAGTGCTATGGCCAGATCGGCACAATGTTAAAAGAAAATAAGACACATTTTTTTAGTATGTTGGTTTATTAATTTAGAGCCAAATTTTATTTAATTAGAGAATAGTTAGAGGTATAATTTAGAATGTAATGAACATCGAATAAAAATTTATCTGGGGGTGAGGATTAACTTTGATCCAACATTTGCTGCAAGGATTGGGGAAACCCAGGAAAACCCAATCAGATCAAGAAATGAAGCTGTAGTTTACTAAAGACTGAAGTAAAGTAAAACAAATTTAGTTAGATATATTGGGAAAACCCAGAGATGAGTAAAGAAAAGTGCAAGCATTAATCATTACAGGAGGACACGGACAAGAGTCAAAAAACAGACTTTAGAAGAAGCGTAGCAGGTGTGATGGAAAAAGCAGGCAAGGTATGATCAATGCCATAGTGAAAGTTAGTCACTCTCATCACTACTCAAATACTGGATTAAATTTGGATTCCGAAGTGCAGGAGACTGTGGCTGAGGACTAAGCCTTTGCCTAGGAAAAGCGGTAGCAATTTGTTGATCTAATTCTCGTAACTCATTGTTCAAATGGTTAAGATGACGATTTATGTGGGTCATTCGCGTGGCACTTATTGGGAAACGAAGCTTCTGTGGAATCCGGATCAAAGGGGAGTGCAGCACGCACTTCGCCAATTCTTTGTAATAAGTTTTCTCTTCTGCCGTGAAGAGCGAAGAAGTTAGGCCTTGTCGGGACATTAGCTGAAGGAGGTAGAGTGTTGAGTTGAATATCAGGAAGAGAACGTGATAGATCCTGATTTGGTTGGGGATTAGCTGCAGATCAGATTCTTGTCTAGTAAGAGCAATTTGACGTTCAGTTTCCTGTAGTTCATGGCTTAGCAAATGAAGATCTCGGGTAATATCAGTCATCTGTTCAGCAGACATGGGAAAGCGAAGCCTAAAGGTACGCACGGTCGAGTCGGGATTATATGGAAGTCTAGATCGGAGTTCATTCATCCTTTGCATTATGGCTTCTCTTCTGTTAACGAGTTCTTGGAGACCAGGCGGTGGCGGTAGGCTTCTCCTTATTATGGGAACAGGATTGGTGTACTGCTGCAGAGGTCTGAAATAGGTATCATATTGCTGGAGATATCTTTGACGGCTAGCTGCTAAACGGAAAGGAATGTAGGGTGCATATATTAGTCTTCTGGCTTCCGGGTTGAAGTGATGACACAATCTTTGAGCAAGCCTGGCAGAGTGTTTGTCGTAGGCTTCTGAGAATGTGCTTATCTTGTAATTCCGATGAAGAATGGTAGTTGAATACGGAGATCGAACATTGGCAATAGTCCTGAGGGTGACATCTTGGAAGACAGTAATTCTATCAATTTGCGTTTGGCTGGAAAGTGAGCCCCAGATAGGAAAGGCATATTGCCATACAGGGGCAATGAGTTGCTTATACAACAGAAACTTGCATTCGGTTGGCAGCTTGCTACTTCTGTTTATCAGCCAGTTGAGCTGCGATCGGCGGGTTTTCAGTTTGTTAACCAGTTCTCTCATGTGAACGCAGAAGTCAAGTTTGTTGTCCAGTTTTACCCCTAGATAGGGGTGATACTCAACAGTGGCAACAGTCTGGCCCATAAGCTTTGGTGAAAGTTATCATTAATTTTAATACACCATTTATTGGTCCAGGCAGTTAGGGCTTCAAGGATTATATCAACTTGACGAATGGCAGTAACTGGAGATTCAGTTATCAGCATATGTAGCCACGAGAGCCTCCGTATTATAAGGGGCATTAAGGAGGATATTCTCAGGGGTTGGGAGGTCAGCGGTGTAGACAGTGTAAAGGATAGGGCCAAGGATACTGCCTTGAGGGACATCCCCCGCAATACTCTTAGGAGCAGACCGGGCACCTTTGTGAGATTCAACCATAAAGGTTCGGTCTGTCAAGTAGGTAGAAATTACAGCATATAAGGCCGATGGTAAAATGGGCCTAAGCTTGAGGAGAAGACCTGGATGCCACACTCGGTCAAAGGCTTCTTGAATATCTAAGAAGACGGCAGAGCAGTAACGGTTCCTTTCGTAAGCTCTTAGTATAAATTGAGTAACGCGGGCTAGTTGTTGATCAGTACTATGCTGATAGCGAAATCCAAACTGATGATTAGGAATAAAGTTGGTAAAATCTGTTGATTCAAACATTCGAGTAAGGAGAACACGTTCCAGGATTTTGGAAAGACCTGATAACAGACTAATAGGCCTATAGGACGCAAGCTGGTCTGTGGGTTTTTGAGGTTTGGGGATCATTGTGACTACAGCCATTTTCCATTGCAGTAGAAAGTGACCAAGACGGAAAACATTATTAAATATTAAAATTAGGTAGAGGAGGGCAGAGTCAGGAAGCATTTAATGACTCTGTTATCTATATTGTCAAGACCTGGTGATTTGTTATTTTCAAGGCCCTTGATTTGGGTCTTAATTTCTTGGAATCTTGGAGGATGTAGGACATTCTGCATTGGTGCAGAAAGCTGGCTAGTAATATCCAGACGATCACTAGGGGTATTCAAGAGAAACGGCTTAAATCTATCTTCTGTTGGGCAAAGTCTTCAGCCTTCTGCAGAGGAGTTTTACACCAGCTGGGGGGATTATTAGGGTTAGCATTAGCATTATGACACCTGACAGGAAAGTTGGGGACTGGTTGTCTTTTGATTTGTTTAGTGAATTTCCATAGCTTTCTCATACTATTGTTATCCTTAGGGTCAATGGCTAGTAATGTTCTATCGAGACGCCTCACTTTATTAGCCTGTAGAGCAATATTGAGCCTTCTTGAAATATTTCTATGAAGCCTGCGGGACTCCTGATTGCGAATCAGATTCTTGTCTAGTAAGAGCAATTTGACGTTCAGTTTCCTGTAGTTCATGGCTTAGCAAATGAAGATCTCGGGTAATATCAGTCATCTGTTCAGCAGACATGGGAAAGCGAAGCCTAAAGGTACGCACGGTCGAGTCGGGATTATATGGAAGTCTAGATCGGAGTTCATTCATCCTTTGCATTATGGCTTCTCTTCTGTTAACGAGTTCTTGGAGACCAGGCGGTGGCGGTAGGCTTCTCCTTATTATGGGAACAGGATTGGTGTACTGCTGCAGAGGTCTGAAATAGGTATCATATTGCTGGAGATATCTTTGACAGCTAGCTGCTAAACGGAAAGGAATGTAGGGTGCATATATTAGTCTTCTGGCTTCCGGGTTGAAGTGATGACACAATCTTTGAGCAAGCCTGGCAGAGTGTTTGTCGTAGGCTTCTGAGAATGTGCTTATCTTGTAATTCCGATGAAGAATGGTAGTTGAATACGGAGATCGAACATTGGCAATAGTCCTGAGGGTGACATCTTGGAAGACAGTAATTCTATCAATTTGCGTTTGGCTGGAAAGTGAGCCCCAGATAGGAAAGGCATATTGCCATACAGGGGCAATGAGTTGCTTATACAACAGAAACTTGCATTCGGTTGGCAGCTTGCTACTTCTGTTTATCAGCCAGTTGAGCTGCGATCGGCGGGTTTTCAGTTTGTTAACCAGTTCTCTCATGTGAACGCAGAAGTCAAGTTTGTTGTCCAGTTTTACCCCTAGATAGGGGTGATACTCAACAGTGGCAACAGTCTGGCCCATAAGCTTTGGTGAAAGTTAGCATTAATTTTAATACACCATTTATTGGTCCAGGCAGTTAGGGCTTCAAGGATTATATCAACTTGACGAATGGCAGTAACTGGAGATTCAGTTATCAGCATATGTAGCCACGAGAGCCTCCGTATTATAAGGGGCATTAAGGAGGATATTCTCAGGGGTTGGGAGGTCAGCGGTGTAGACAGTGTAAAGGATAGGGCCAAGGATACTGCCTTGAGGGACATCCCCCGCAATACTCTTAGGAGCAGACCGGGCACCTTTGTGAGATTCAACCATAAAGGTTCGGTCTGTCAAGTAGGTAGAAATTACAGCATATAAGGCCGATGGTAAAATGGGCCTAAGCTTGAGGAGAAGACCTGGATGCCACACTCGGTCAAAGGCTTCTTGAATATCTAAGAAGACGGCAGAGCAGTAACGGTTCCTTTCGTAAGCTCTTAGTATAAATTGAGTAACGCGGGCTAGTTGTTGATCAGTACTATGCTGATAGCGGAATCCAAACTGATGATTAGGAATAAAGTTGGTAAAATCTGTTGATTCAAACATTCGAGTAAGGAGAACACGTTCCAGGATTTTGGAAAGACCTGATAACAGACTAATAGGCCTATAGGACGCAAGCTGGTCAGTGGGTTTTTGAGGTTTGGGGATCATTGTGACTACAGCCATTTTCCATTGCAGTAGAAAGTGACCAAGACGGAAAACATTATTAAATATTAAAATTAGGTAGAGGAGGGCAGAGTCAGGAAGCATTTAATGACTCTGTTATCTATATTGTCCAGACCTGGTGATTTGTTATTTTCAAGGCCCTTGATTTGGGTCTTAATTTCTTGGAATCTTGGAGGATGTAGGACATTCTGCATTGGTGCAGAAAGCTGGCTAGTAATATCCAGACGATCACTAGGGGTATTCAAGAGAAACGGCTTAAATCTATCTTCTGTTGGGCAAAGTCTTCAGCCTTCTGCAGAGGAGTTTTACACCAGCTGGGGGGATTATTAGGGTTAGCATTAGCATTATGACACCTGACAGGAAAGTTGGGGACTGGTTGTCTTTTGATTTGTTTAGTGAATTTCCATAGCTTTCTCATACTATTGTTATCCTTAGGGTCAATGGCTAGTAATGTTCTATCGAGACGCCTCACTTTATTAGCCTGTAGAGCAATATTGAGCCTTCTTGAAATATTTCTATGAAGCCTGCGGGACTCCTGATTGCGAAGTTCTCCTGATTGTAAGTTCTGAATGTGAGGATTTGGTGTGTAGCGGACATGAAAACGGCTATTAACTGGAAGGAAAGCAGAGTTGTTTGATGCAAATGCAGCAGCTTGGTGAATATTTCTAGTGAATATATCAACTGCATCTTCAATGTCTTGACTTGATGAGACTTCAGTATTTAAATTGATATTTTGATTAAGCCAAAGATGGAATTTTTTAATACAAGCTTTGGCCGAGAGAATAGGTTTTTTAAACGGGATAGTGTTCGGTTTATCAGAAAAATTTACTAGCAAAGGGAGGTGGTCTGACCCTAGGTCTAGCGTGGATTCAATATGCAAACAATCATTAGGAATACCACAGTAAACAGCAAAATCAATAGCGGAGGGCGAATGATGGACATAGGACGGAAAGTGAGTAGAAGAACCAGTAGCAAGAATATTGTAATTATGTGCCCTTATACAGGTGACAAGATTATTACCTCTGTTACAGGCACGGGGATTGCCCCACTATAGGTGTTTAGCATTCCAGTCACCAGCAAGAAGGAAACGCGGTGTAAAGAGGCCAAATATCGTTTCGAACGCCTCTGAAGTAAAACCAGATTGAGGAGGACAGTAGACGGCAGCTAAATTTAAAAGCGGTTGGCTTTGAAACGAGATGCTAATGGGGGCACATTGAATTGCCGGTGTAATAAAAGGGGGAAGTGCCATGTGATCAATGTTTCGATTGACTATGACTGCTGAACCACCACGCCTGAGGTTACCTGGATAATTTTGCAACATAGACATGGTATCCATCGAACTTAACAAAGTCAGTATCAATGAGGTGGGACTCAGATACAAGGGCTATATCAATGTCATGTTGGCGAATATGGGATTCTAGCTCAGGGAGTTTACCTAGGTGAACGGCTGCATTTTTAGATTGTTTATGGGTGCATTAATGTTGGCCATGATTAGACGGTGAAAGCAACCTAGTGGAAGGGAAAGAAAAGATTAGACTAAGCGACACACATCATGAGTAAAAACAATTTAAACTAGGGGGCTCCGCCCCCTGCTCGCTTCGCTCGCCAACCCCCCGATCGCTTCGCTCGCGGTGCTACAGTCGAGCATACTCGACTGTCGGAGACCCCGTACTTACTATGGAAATAGAAAAGACTACAAAAATTCAAAAATAATTTGGCCGCTTGATGCTGTTGCAGAGCGTTGTAATACATTTTCGACTACTTTTTTCAATGACAGCTATATGAGATAGTTGTCCGATTTGAACCAACTTCGGTCAGGATATATAAAACCAAGTTATATGCATACTGTTAAGTTGAGATATCTCATAAAAAAAAAAGTTTTTCATACTAAGACTTGATTTTTGTCCGATCGGTCCAATGGAAGTTATATTATATAGTAATCCGATTTAAACCAACTTCGGACAGGATATATAGAGCCAAGTTATATGCATACTGTAAAAGTTTTGTTGTGATATCTCATAAAACAAAAAAGTTTTTCATACTAAGACTTGATTTTCGCCCGATCGGTACTATGGAAACTATATGATATAGTGGTCCGATGTAAGCCAACTTCGGACAAGATATATAAAACCAAGTTATATGCATACTGTATTAGTTTTGTTGAGATATCTCATAAAATAAAAAAGTTTTTCATACTAAGACTTGATTTTCGCCCGATCGGTCCTATGGAAGCTATATGATATAGTGGTCCGATCCAAAAAAGAAACAAACTTGATATGCCTGCAATATCGACGACTCTACTTACTAAGTTTGGTGTCCCTAGCTTTGAAATTGTTCTTATAATTTGGATATGAAATTTTGTTTTTCGATTTGTGGGCGACAAAGGGGGCGTGGCCAAATTTTGAAACAAACTTGATCTGCTTGCAATATAGACGAACCTACATACCAAGTTTGGTGTCTCTAGCTCTTATAGTCTCTGAGATCTAGGTGTTCATACAGACGGACGGACAGACAGACAGACGGACAGACAGACAGACGGACATTGCTATATCGACTTGGCTATTGATGCTGATCAAGAATATATATACTTTATAGGGTCTGCCACGCCTCCTTCTGCCTGTTACGCACATTTTCGTTAAAACAAACCCAATAGACCCCTGTACTTTTTTAAGTACGGGGTCTAAAAATGGGAGGGTCGGAGAAGAACAAATCTTAGACTAGGTATAGTTGCATGTCAATGGATATCTGATCCACAAGAAAACTATCCAACAACAAGAGAATATTCCTATAGATTATGCGTAGATATGAACTACATTGGCCAAGCATCAGAAAGTGGAAATGGACAAAATGTCTAGCAAGAGAAAAGCCACACTGCCAAAGAGACGAGAGCTAACAGCACAATTTTGCGACTAACAGCAAGAGACACATCAATCAGAATGAAATTAATTTATTGTTAAAAAATGTCTTCAGTGAGCGCATTTGCCGCAATTAAATCCTCTAAGGATAAGCCGGTGGCAGGAGGCGCACCAACCCTAGGGGCAACAGTTACGGCGTCCTCAATGTCCTCTAGAGTCTGGTCAGGGGGACGGCCAGGGTCCAAACTTGCACGAAAACCAATGGAACGCAGTGCTCGTCTTGACCTTTCCGGTAATGCTGCATGGCCAAGATTTCGAATTGCCTCCTTGTAGCTGCCCACCGCAGTTGGTGCACTTGCCTGCCACCGAGCTTGGTTTAGGACATTCCGTTTGTTTGTGATTACCATCGCATTTGAAACAAGTGAAGCCCGGGTTCGTGCAGTCAGTTGCTTTATGCCCAAATTTTTGGCACTTGAAGCATTGGGTGACGCTCCGAGCCCGGGCTTGATCGTCTCAATTTTCAGGATCTGTTAGTTGCCTTCCCTTTGGGGCTCCAGCTCCACCCTGAACAGGTTAAGCGGATCTCCACTGATAGCCCCTGTAGCCCTTATAATTCGCTTTGGAGTGAAGCCCAGCTTAGTCCGCTTTTCACTGACCCATTCAAGGGCCAGGTCGCAGTGGAGCCCCTTTATTGTCACGCAATATCCGGGCACCTCCGGCTTGGGCCGGACCCGACAGCTCCTTTCCGTGAAAAATTTCACTAGTTTGGTCCTGACGTCCTCAGATGGGGCCTCGATGAGGAGCGTGTCACCGGCCGTAGGTCGGGTTTTAAAAGAGTCCGACCCGACCAGTCCCACCGCCCCGTCAACAAGGCCCGCAACATCCTTCGCATCATGGACAATGAGGACACTGCCAGGCTCAACCTTACGGCGCTTTCCTCCAGCCGGGGTGCCCAGAGCACGGGAATTGCTTAAGACTGGGAGCTGGCTGCACCATAATCCAATGCAGCCTCCCTGATCGCCTGCGAGATTGTTTTTGGCTGGGAAGGAGCCACGTCTCCAGCCCCCGCCGAGCAAACAGCAGTGCTGGAAGCCACGACTCCAGCCACAGCCAAGTGCACGTTGTTGCTTCTGGCAGACATAATTCAAGCTGTTTAAGAAGAAAAAGCAGTATATTACTACTAAGAAGCAGCATAAAAGCATTGATAATAAAAAGGAAACAGATATTAAAGTATAATTGTCTCATACTCCAGACAAACTTAATGCATACAAAATAATCTATAAGCGTAAATTTACATGTTACATGAGGTTAAGGTTCTCAATATGCACCAGCCTATTGCATTGATACATATAAACGTGGGGAAGCAAAGCATACAAATAGGTGGACCATAAGGGTCAGGAATGCTTTGAATCAGGTACACCGCTTGTGTCCTACAAGGAGTTCACGCGCTGCTTAGGTCGTCTGCTGAGGCAAGCAAAAGAGCACTAGGTTAGGTAAAAAACAATTCTAATGAAAGAACCAGTAACAAAATAGAATGCACAAGATGGGTCAACAACTGCAGCCAAGTCACAAATAATGAAAGCTACATTTTTGATCGATCAGCCTAGAGAAATGCTTGTAGTGTTTTAGCAGAAAGAAATAGATCAATAACCAATCTTGTCTAGCATATAAAGTGCAGGAAAAACAGAGCAGTAAAGCATAAGCTAGCTAAATTCATTCACACAAAAATCAGCTCACAAATAAAATAAAAGAAAAGTATAGTATTTAATAGCAGCAATTTTGTAATAAAAATATTTTAACAAACTATTTCCTAACGAAAAGCAAAGCTATTAACATACAAATTATGCATCCCAAGTTAAATAATATCCCGTAGAGTCTATAAAATATACTATCAATAGATATGCAGAAAGAGCTACTCACAACTAACAGAAAATGTATACGAGTGGCTAGAAAGTTATTTGAAACTAGTTAAAATCATTCACACATGTATTAACTCGCGGAAAAGAAAAATATGGTATTTAATAGTAGCAATTTTGTTTTAGCTTATGATAATAATATAGACAAACTATATCCTAATAAAAAGCTATTAATATATAAATTATGAATCCCACTTAAGTAATGTCTAGAAGAATTTATAAAGTATCCAATTCGCTGAATAGAAAAGTATGGTATTTAATAGCAGCAATTTTGTAATAAAAATATTTAAACAAACTATTTCCTAACGATAGGCAAAGCTATTAATATCAGAGCTCCGGAAAAACAGGGAGCAACTTTTCTAAAACTGTTTTTCTTACGTCAAAACAGAAAAAATTGTGATCAACTCTGTTTTTCTCAGCACCGAACACTTTTTTTCGGAGAGCATGTGTTTCTGTCATCTGTTTTGTTCTGATCAAAATTACAAAAGTGTCTCAACAGAAACTTAGAAAAACACTTTAGACGGAGGAGAAGGCTGACGCTTCTTGGAGTTGTTCTGCTTGGCCACATCAGCAAAAGACTGAGTCACAACAACGGCCTCAGACTGAACAGCAGTTCCAGGCTTCGCCGGCTTTGTGCGGGAGACAGCAAAACGGGCTTCAGCTTTCTTGTACACCTTGCAGCCCTTCCAATTGGCTGTATGGTCTTCACCGCAAAGAGCACAAAGGGCCGGCAGCTCCTTGGTCTTGCTACACTCCGTAGTCAAATGATTTTGACCGCACTTGACACATTGGGGTTCCTTATTGCAGTATCTTTGAGTGTGACCAATATTAAGACAGCGGAAACACTGAGGAACAGTGGGCTTGGCGTGTGGAGGCTCAATTTTGACCACCTGATGGCACAGACGAGTTAATTCAAAGACCGCCTGATTATTGTTCTTCGGTTCCAGCTCCACGAAGAACAAGTTTTTAAACTTGTCTCTTGGAGTTTCTGTCTAGAACATTGGTCGATGACCGTACGACATGCCCCAAAATGGAAAATGCTTCCGCAATCTCCTCTTTAGATGTACCATGAAACAGGCCTCTGACTACACACCTGTATCCACGGTCCTCTTTGAGTTGCCAAGAATGCCAAGAAAGATTTTTCTGCGTGCTAAGCCATCTTGTTAAAGCGAGATAAGTGTCAGAGCTATTACAATTGACTCTAACACTGTTGTTAGGAAGATTCTTGATTGCAAAGTTATTGCCGCAAATCTTGATTATGTTAGATTTCAGACCAATGAAATCAGGGATCTCAGAGATAACAACCGGAGGTGGTCGGAAAACCCGAGGATGAGGATCCGTGGCAACTAATGGTGGTGTCATGTTTTGTTCCTGTATATGCTCAACGACTCCTGGTCAAGGATCCCAAAGCGATTAGAAGAAAGCGGTGATGACAAGGCCGACGACGCTTGTTTGGCTTGACTAGCTGATTTGGAAGGAGACAAGGGCGGAAAATCCTTGTCGCCTAGCAAGGTATTCCCGGAATCCGAATCGGTGTCATGCTAGGCAGCCTCATCAGAGTCGGTGTCACCCAGATCAGAGAGACCGGACAAAATACCGGCTTCTGATGGAGACTTCATAAACAAGTCAACAGAACTAGCTTGACGAAGGGCTTTGCCCTCAGGAATTCAAAAGAGTTT